>MKYO02021568.1:229778-265834 GCA_002013955.2 Citrus medica | reverse complement strand
TTTATTTATGATTAAAGTGCAATGAAATATGAAAAGAGAGTAATTAATCAAAATGAGATAACCATAAAGAAAAATATGCAAAAATTAAATTTAAGGAAAAGAGAATCAAATAACTTCCTTAATTATTAGGTTGCATTTCAATTAGTGTTTGATTTTAGGTCTTTCAGCCTGATTTTCCCTAAATAATCAAATTGGATCGGTGAGGCTTACATCCTCCCTTAAGTCAAGCAAGGCATCATCATTGTAATGTTTGATTTATTGACCATTTACCATAAATTTCTAACCAATTTTTTCATCTTTGAGTTCTACAGTACCTTGAGGATAAATGTTGATAAGTCTACAAGGTTCGGACCATCTAGATTTTAATTTTCCTAGGAAAAACTTCAATCTTGAATTGTAGAGTAAAACTTGTTGGCCTGGAACTAAATTTCTTTGCTGAATGTGCTTGTCATGCCATTGTTTTGTTTTTTTCTTTGTAAATCCTTGCATTTTCATAAGAGAACAACCTTAATTTGTCAAGGTCACAAAGTTGGAATTTTCAATGCTCTACTGCAGCATGTATGTCCATGTTTAGTTGTTTTAATGCCCAACATGCTTTATGCTCTAGCTCTAATGGCAAATGACAAGTTTTGCCTTAGATAATTCTGCACAGAGACATGCAAAGTGGTGTCTTGTATTCTGTACGGTAGGCCCATAATGAGTCATGTAATCTGAGTGACCAATCATTTCCAGTAGGATTCATTACTTTCTCTAAAGTCCTTTTGATCTCTTAGTTGGACACTTTTACTTGACCATTAGATTGTGAGTGATATGTTGTAGCAATCTTGTGCTTAATTCCATACTTAGCTAGTGTTGCAGCAAATATCCTGTTGTAAAAATAAGTGCCTTAATCACTAATGATAGCTCTTGAAGACCCAAACCTTGAGAAAATATTCTTTTGAAGGAATTTCACCACGGCTTTGGCATCATTTGTTGGCAATATTATAGCTTCCACCCATTTGAACACATAGTCTACAACAACTAGAATATATAAGTTTCTAAAAGATGGTAGGAAGGGTCCCATGAAGTCTAACCCCCATACATCAAAGAGCTCAACCTCTAGAATGTTTGTAAATAACATTTCATGATTTTGATACATGTTTCTTGTTCTTTGACACACCTGTCACAACATTTAACAAACTCATAAGCATATTTAAAAATAAAGGGCCAGTAATAACTTGATTGTAAAACTTTGGCGGCTATTTTGTGGCCTCCCAAATGTCGTCCATATGTTGCAGCATGGCATGAATGCAGTATGTGTGGAATTTCTTCATCGGGTATACATCTTCTAATCACATGGTTTGAGCACATCTTATACAAGTATGGCTCATCCCACTAACAGCTTCCAACATCATGAAAAAATCTCTTATTTTGCTGATAATTCAAATTAGGTGGTAACAGTCCACTCACCAAGTAATTAGCAAAATCTGCATACCATGGGAGTCTAGACTGCTGCAGTATTTGTACACGTTATAGCCTTGAGAGATGATCTACTACTTGGTTCTCAGTCCATTTCCTATCCTTGATCTCCAAGCCAAACTCTTGTGGCAAGAAGATCTACATTATCAATCTTGGTTTGACATCTTTCTTTGCAATAAAATACTTTATTACTGCATTATCTGTTTTAACTGTCACTTTGGTGCCAACCAAATATACTCTGAATTTGTCAAATACAAATACAACTGCTAACAACTCTTTTTGAGTAGTGGTATAATTTATCTAAGCATCAGCAAGGGTTTTGTTAGCATAGTAAATAGAGTGAAAAATCTTGTTCTTCATCTGCCCTAGCATTGCTCCAACAGAGTGGTCACTGGCATCACACATCAACTCAAAAGGTGAACTCTAATATGGTGCCATGACAACAGGTGCTGTAACAAGAGCTTTCTTCAATTCACAAAAAGCTCTTAAACAATCTTCGTCAAAGTTGAAATGTCTATCATGTTCTAGTAGCATGCATAAAGGGTTTTGCTATTTTGGAAAAGTCTTTAATGAACTTTTTGTAGAATCCAGCATGTCCTAGAAAGTTCCTAATACCCTTGACTGAAGTTGGGGGTGGAAGTTTACTTATCACCACTATTTTCGTCTTATCCACCTCTATTATCTTTTTAGAGACTTTATGGCCCAAGACTATACCTTCTTGTACCATAAAGTGACACTTTTTCCAATTGAGCACTAAGTTGGTTTCCTCACACATGTTAAGCGCATTTTCTAAGTTGTGCAAGCAATCATCATATGTTTCCCCAAAAATCAAGAAGTCATCTATAAATACCTCTAATGTTTGTTCCACCATATTTGAAAAAATGGACATCATACACCTCTGGAAAGTAGGGATGGCAATGAGGCATATATGGGCTGGACATACTCTGCTCTGTATCCAGATCTATAATAAAAATGAAGATCCGTATCTGCTCCATATCCGTCATGAATCCATAGTTTTCACTCTATATTCAGATCTAAAAAAGAAATAAATATCTATATCTACTCCAAATCCGAAAAAAAATTAAAATTCAAATATGCTTTAGATCTATCATGAATTATAAAATTCAGCAATAAAAAAGTGATAATTTTTTAGAATGAAAATTGAAGGCTAAAATGTATTGATAACAATAAATTATATAATTTATCTAAAAAATATAATAAATATTGTAGCTTATACTTATACATTAAAACAACAAATGAGAAAGACAATAAAATATCATTTAAAAGTAATTGTAGGAGTAAGATCAATATAATATTCAACTGTCTCCTTTATCATTCTAATATCCACGACACATCCATCCTCATTCCTACAACATTAGATAATGACATATAAATTAAATATGATTTTTATTTAGTGCTTTATTATTTTTATTATGACCATCTTTGATCAAAATATGAATAACTATATTCCTTAAAAATTATTTGGCCAATATAATGAAATAAATTGCCAGGTTGTATTACTTGGCTTGCAATTTGAATATTACATATACATGCTTTGGAGCTGGCTGTCCTTTAAATTTACAAAACTAACCTTTAAGTTTTAAGAGTTTAAATGCATGGTAAATACTACTAATATGCTATGAATAAAATTTATTATCATTATAATTCCATAATTTTTAAGAAACTTTTAAAATAAAATAAAATTAAAAGATGGGTGGATATGAATATGGATTTAGATATTAAGATAGATCCAGACCTGCTACAGACCCGTTTTAGATCCGCACATCAATATCCAAATTCGATCCAAATTCATTTTAAACCGACCCAAATCCGATCCGATTGGATTTGGATCACATGGATCTTGGGTCAGATCCAATCCATTGCCATCCCTACTGGAAAGTGGCTGGAGCATTGCACAAGCCGAATGACATCCTTCTGAAAGCAAAGGTTCCATAAGGACAAGTGAATGTTGTCTTCTCTTGATCCTTTGGTGCTATAACAATCTGGTTGTAGTTTGAATACCCATATATGAAATAGTAGTATTTATTCCCTGTGAGTCTATCCAGCATTTGATCTATGAATGACAATGGGAAGTGATCCTTCATTGTGGCTTTATTTAGCTTCTTATAGTTCATGCAAACTCTCCATTTAGTTACTGTTCTTGTGGGACTGAGTTCGTTTTTCGTATTTGTTACAACTATCACATCACCCTTATTTGGAACACATTGTACTGAACTTACGTAAGAACTGTAAGATATTGGGTAAATAATTCGAGCATCAAGCCATCCGATGATCTCATTCTTCACAACTTCCTTTCATAATAGGGTTTAATCTCCTTTGTTGCTCTACTGAATTGATGTAGCAATCTTTCAGCAAAATCTTATGCATATATATGGATGGGCTGACTCTCTTTGTATCTGCCATAGTCCATCTAATAGCCTTTTGTATCTTCTCAGCATTTCCACCAAGCTCTTCTTTTGATCTGCATTTAAAGAAGATGATATGATTACAGGTAGTGTATTATTTTTACCAAAATAAATATATGTTAAATGTGAAGGTAAAAATTTCAATTCTAAAATGGGAGGTGATTCAATTGATGGAGAAAATGATTTTACTTCCTTGTTTGAGAGGTTTAAAGATTCAAACGGTCAGTTATGTCTGGCTGGTTGCTTTTCTCCTAACCATGCTATATAGACTGCTGCAACATTTTCTTCTTCAAGTTCTTCAAAGGTAGCAGCATTGATCTCTTCTTTACTGCAGTAACTGTTTAACCTTTTTGTCGCAGCAACATCCACAACACTGATCGTATTACAGTCCTCAACTTCATCGGGATTCTTCATAGTATCCAGCACATTGAATGTGATTTGTTGGTTTGATTACAGGTAGTGTATTATTTTTACCAAAATAAATATATGTTAAATGTGAAGGTAAAAATTTCAATTCTAAAATGGGAGGTGATTCAATTGATGGAGAAAATGATTTTACTTCCTTGTTTGAGAGGTTTAAAGATTCAAACGGTCAGTTATGTCTGGCTGGTTGCTTTTCTCCTAACCATGCTATATAGACTGCTGCAACATTTTCTTCTTCAAGTTCTTCAAAGGTAGCAGCATTGATCTCTTCTTTACTGCAGTAACTGTTTAACCTTTTTGTCGCAGCAACATCCACAACACTGATCGTATTACAGTCCTCAACTTCATCGGGATTCTTCATAGTATCCAGCACATTGAATGTGATTTGTTGGTCGTTAACCCGAATAATTAACTCCCCTTTTTGTACATCAATTAGAGTTTTCATGTGGCTAAGAAAAGTGCACGAAGAATAATTGGTATTTTTTTCTGCTTTAAAGTCCAATACAATAAAATCCACTGGAAAAATAAATTTACCCACCTTCATTAACACATCTTCAATCTTACTCTCAGAATATGCATGAGATCTGTCAGCAAGCTGTGGAGTCACTGTTGCTGGTCTGCATTCACCAACTCATAATTTCTTGAACACTGATAAATGCATGAGATTGATTTTTGCCCCCAAATCAAAAAGTGTTCTACCATTATACCTAGTTCCGATAGAATGTGGAATTGTAAACCTCCATAGATCTTTCAACTTTTGAGGGGTTTTATTTTCAAGCATGTGGCTACATTATTATGTTAGAGCAATAGTTTCAAATTCTCCAAGCCTAATTTTCCTTGCCAAAATATCCTTAAAATATTTCACATAATTTGAAATTTGTTCTAATGCTTCCACAAAAGGAATGTTGATATACAACTGTTTCAGCACTTACAAGAATTTGCTGAATTGATTGTCTTGCTTTTGCTTTTGAAATCTTTGTGGGAAACGTATTGGCTGCCTAAACTGTTATGCTGCTGCAGACTGTGCTTGTTGCTTCTTTGTTGATCTACTTTGGTTTATTATTGTTGTACTACCACTTCTTCTTCAACAGGCATTGAATTATGTCTTTCTGCAGCTACTGTAGCTTGACTACTTTCACCAGTATGTTGTCAGTGAAGTTACTAGGGCTGATAGTGCTGTAAATGCACCCACATTGTGTACTCTTGCTATTCCTCTTGTTGTGACTTGTCTAGTTAATGGCCACTAGTAGTTATTATTGGTTATCTTCTTCAAAATCTCATAACCCTCATTGTAAGACTTTGATAATAAAGCCCCATTTGCTGAAGCATCCACCATTAATCTAGTGCTAGGGTTGAGACCATTATAGAAGGTTTCCAGTTGTATGCAGCATGGAATACCATGATGAGGACATCTCCTTAGTAACTTCTTAAATCTCTCTTATGCATTATATAAACTCTCATATTCAAGTTGATGGAAAGATGTGATCTCATCCCTCAATTTTGCATTCTTGGTTGGCAGAAAATACTTCATCAATAATTTATCAGCCAAGTCATTCCATGTTGTGATGGAGTTTGGTAGTAACGAGTTCAACTATGCCCTTTCTCGATCTCTTAAGAATATGGAAAAAGTTTGAGTCTCAATACATCTTGTGATGCTTTGACAATTTTGAAATCATCACTCACCTCCAAGAACAATTTAAGGTAGAGATGAGGATCTTCTGACGGCAATCCATTGAATTGCCCCACTATTTGTAACATTTGAAATATCACTGATTTGAGTTCGAAATTGGCAGCTTGCACCTCAAGTCTAACTATTCCAAGGTGTATAACTTGAGGAGTCAACACGTCATAATCTCTAATAGCTCTTTCTCTATCATCTGCATGTAGATAATATTGTTGTTCCCTGGTTGTCCCTGATTATTCTGCCTGTTCTGACCTTTTTGACCATTGACTGGTTGTATTTCTCCAACAGGGTTCAATTTCCCCATATCTTGCAAATCATCCATTGCTACAACAACGTTTGATTGTCTTTGCTCTCTTCTTAATCTCCTTATGATTCTTTCAAATTTTGGATGAAATTGAAATTCAACAGGTTTGTATTTGTGCATGCAAGGGTTTCCTGTCAACAAAATAAAAAAAAATAGCATCGTTAATACTAATTTCACAATTCACAATGAACAATCAATCTCCGGTAACGGCACCAAAAATTTGTTGTACCTTTTTCTTGTGTTATTGATGTCAATGTGCAAGTGTACACAACAAGTAATATAATGATAAGTATTCAAGATCGTCTCCACAGCGATTGATGTTATTAGGCTTGCTATAACAATCTTAACAATGCATATTATTTCAAATAAAAATAAGACAACTACTAAAACTAATGAAATAACTAAAATGCAATTAATAAAATAGAATAAAGGAATCTCTTACAGCAATACAATGATAAAACCAATGAGAATGAATTAGTTAAGGGATTAAACTCTCTTAATAGTTTTGACCATTTCTTCTAATTTTAGGCTCGGTTGCTACAGCATCGGCTACAACACTGGGCATAATCTTATTGTATCTTCAGCTGTCGCATGTTGGATGGCTTATATCTTTATGCAACCTAAGAGTGACCAATTGTTATGCCAACATAAGATATAACATTACATGCTTAGGTTCTAATTTCCTTACAAGGTGAATCCATACGTCTAGTTCATTACTAATTGTATATTAAGCATGGCCCTTTTGGAATCAAGTAAAACTCAACTCAGGAAACCCAATCTAAAACCAAGTATTGCTATGATAAGTTTTACTAAGCTAGGCCCTTTTGTGGCTCTTTCTTAGCTTGCATTACTAAATGGGTGAAAAACTGAAATAATGAATAGAAATAAATATTATCAAAACAAAATGCTATAGCAAACATGAAGCAACACATATATTCAATCAATAACCCATCAAGATTGTTTATCATTCAACCACAAATAAATTTAGTTCATAATCTGTAAAACCAACATGAACAATAGAGTTTTAGCCATCAAATACATCCTCAGGATTAAAAAATAAAAAGGAAAATAAGAGAAGACTAAGATGGACTGGATTCCCGACTGATTTTTGCAAACCTCCACTGACGCAGCCCTTGATTTTGCTCTTGGATTCTGTCTTTTCTCTTATTTATTTTCGGTTTTTGTTCTTGGTTGACGACCTCCTTTTTCCTTTGTGCGTATGCTCATTTTATAGATGAAAATTAGGGCAACTAGAAGTCTAAGGCGCGTATCTTCCAGATTTAGAGAAACCAAATCGCAATCTGTTAAGTGTCTCGTGCGAAATCTTCTTTGTCATTGCTCCAGGATTGCTACAGCAATGGCTGCAACATTTGTATTGTTCCAAACTTGTTTAAATTCTTTTGCAGTCATGTTCTTTCATTCTTTTTGCAAGCCCATAGCAACAACATCCTTTCCTCAAAATTTGAGCTTCAAATCATACACTTATGTATATGATTTAAGCACATAATTATTTGAAATCAAATAAAATTTACTAAAATTAAACTAAAATGGATGTCAATGCAAACTATCATTAAAATGCAATAAAAACACATCATTTCTCTCTACGCAATCTTGATTTTAGTCTTAAAATGTCATGATAACTCTCATTTCATAAAGTTATCAGCAACATTTGCTTCAAAAATTAGTTTTGTACCAATAAGATGGACTTGATGATTTTTCATTAATAATTCATTATTCTTCTCTACCACAAGAAGGCATGCAATCAAGTCAAAATATTTTGTATACTGACGAACTCTATATTGTTGTTGTAAAACCATATTAGAAGCATGAAGTGTTGTAAATATTGTTTTCCAACATATCCTCATCAGTAATATTTTCTCCACACAGTTTTAACTATGAAGTAATTATGTACAATGCAGAACTATATTCATGTACTGATTTAAAGTCTTGTAGCCTAAGGGCATTCCATTCACTATAAGCATTGGGAAGAATGACTAACTTTAAATGAGAATATCTTTCGTACAAACTGTTCCACAGGACATATGGATCCTTTATAGTGAGATATTTCATTTTAAGTACTTGGTCGAGATGATGTCGTAGAAAAACTATGGCCTTGGCTCGATCTTGAGTGGATGGGTCATTATTATTTTTGTTACTAAAGCCCATAATATCAAGACGACTAAAGGCCATAATATCAGGATGAATTCCGGCATCTAGAATTCAGGATAAATAATTCTCGCTTGATATATCCAAAGCGTTAAACTCTAATTTTGTCAAGTGAGACATTATCATTAACAAATAAATAGAGATTAGTATAATAAATATTGAAAAGAGTGTAAATAATAAGCTTTACTTATAAGAATAATTTTAAATTAAATATGTAAACAAATAAAAGAGTAAATGGATAAAGTACTTCTTGTACCAGAGCGAAATTCGTGTTGATAACGTGTTATAAATTTGAAAGAATAGTGTGTCATAAATTTAGAAGCAAATCCTTTAGAATTTGATAAGAAAATTTATAACAAAGCTTTATTTATGTTACTACAATATTACAGAGCTTTTCAAAGAAGATCAGTAGACAAAGATAAGCTCATTTTTTAGTTCTAAATTTTGCTCAAACTACAACTATATATATAGTTGGTGCCTTAGTGGAGTGGGTGACAATATATGTTTATGAGTCCATTAATCACAAGTGGTGCTTTCATTTACTTTGTGGATTCCACAATAATTCATAATACTCTTCCTTGGATATCCACCATTCACTGGATCATATGATAATATATAAATATATATAATCATTATGAGGTGTGTGCGCCCACATTTTTTTTAATGCGGAAACGCTCTTAAGCCGTGTTGTTTAATAGATTTATTTTTAAATGAACTATAAAATTGTGCGGTTTAATAGTATTAAAAACTAAATCTCTTAAACCGCACAACTTAAAAGCATATTCCCATTAAAAAAAAAATGAGGGCGCCCATACTAAAGGACTTACACACACAGAGATAGAGCCCCCATTTTTTGACACAATAATATTCACAAAATCTTAGTCTTTACATACTAATAAAAATAATGGATCAAACAGAATGCCGATTTTTTTTTTTCTAATTTACAATGCTATTTTAACAAAAAAACAAGTTACTGAATTTTGACGAAAGACATAGAAATACTTCAATATGAAGTTAAATGAAAACGTCACGATGTTTTACCCTTTTCATACTTTTTATTAAAATTTTCTAATTAAATTTTTTCGTTAATTAAAGAAGCATTTTCCACCACAAAGTAAGGAATCAAATAACATAGAACTGGTGCAAAGACTTTACGATGGACATCTTAATTAATTTTTTTTTTCAATTGGTTTGGTTATGCAATTCATATATAGTATCTGAATAAGTTGAAATATGATTTTAAAGGGATACTCCTAAAATTTAGAGAAATAGAAACACAAATTTCTAAATTTTTAATAAGGGATACCAAGATTCTCTTTTAACTTATTTGTGCTTTTGCTCTATTAATTCAAAATAATCAATAAAAATATAATATTCAAAATATTAAACTAAAATATATTTTAATATAAAAAATCATTAGACATATTTAATTAATATCAAAGAAAATTTTATAGAAATAGAAACATAACATAAATTTAATTTTGTTAATAAGTCTTATGTATTTTATTTGATTGTAAAATCCATTTAGCCAAAGACTTCATTTAGAATCTTTATAATAAATACATATATATTATCCAAACAAATATAATAAATTACATTTTAAAATTAATTTAAGTATTAAAATATATTTTAATATTATTAGTCTATTAGACATAATAAATTATTTATATCATATTTGGATCCAAAGGGTATTATATTAAAAAAGTAATTTTAGTATCCTTTATTAAAAGCTTGGCGACCTACATAATTATTTCCCAAACTTTAGGGGGCAGCTATCCTTTCCTCTATTTTTTTTAATTCATAACTTTTTTCAGAAAACACTAGTTACTTTCTAATTTATGTAGTCCCAAAAGTTTTCTGTTGATTTATTTTTCCATAACCTTGTCTGTTGATAAAATTTTAACTAGGTTGTAAAATAACATTATCAATACAAAAAACTTTAAATATGTCCAACCAGCTATGAGTCCATTGGTTAGATACCCTTTTAGGGTATAAGTCTGAGTCCAAACACATGTTAGAGCTCTATTTTTTTCTAATTTTAAAATTGGATTTGGATACAAATAATCATCTTTTGCACTAACGTAGTTGAGTAGATTGTTGTATCATAAACTTGATTTATAAAACTTTGAAGCCCAAATAGTCTTTGATCTAGCCCACGTAAGCTTCTTTATGTAGTTAACATTTGTGGTGTTAAATGTGGTAATATGATGAGTAGAATTTGTGTCGTTGAGCATGTTCATTAGGTTTGATGTGTGGTAGTTAGGTTAACATATAGTTGTGATCAAGTTGTAATAAGTATAAATACCTCATCTCTTAGTTGGTTAAACAATAAGAGTAGTAAAACTTCTTAGTTTTAAAAGAGTTGTAATTGAGGAATTGTATTGAGTTGATAACAAAAAAAAGTGTTTTTGAGTATTTAATCATTCAAATTCTAAAACAAAGTGTCACCAAAGCTAATAATCAATGCTCCACATGCAGTATAGCATATCAAATAAAAAAGCTCGATGAAAGGAACGCAACACCACAAAAATCAACCTGATAAGACTTTGAATGCGCTTGCACTTGCTGCCGAAAGTTTCTACCCGAAAACTAAGTTAATTCACCGAGTTGAACCAAACTGAACCAAGGTGAACCGCGCTAAATCGAGCCGAATTGAGATAAACCAAGTTAGATCTAATCAAGCGAACCGAGCTAAATCGATCTATTGACCATTGTCCATTAGCAATTGACCGTTGACCATCAGTGTTGATTATTAATTGTTTACCACTGACCATTGACTAGAATTTAAAATTTTGGTCCGATTCCATCCTTAGGTTTTTTTAGGTTCCAGGTCCATTCGTGCACTTAGAATTTTCAAACTTTGACTCTATAAAAAGTTATGACAAGCCGCAACATGGCATAAAGCGATTTTGACAATTAGACTATCAAAATTAAGGCCCTCCTTGGAGCTCATGATATTTGGGAAGTCATTGGAAAAGACTACAACGAGCCAGAAGTTAAGGATTTTTTGACTCAACAACAAAATAATAGTTTAAAGGCTTCAAGAAAGAGAGATAAGAAAGTTCTTTTCCTTATCTATCAGGCATTAGATGATGATGGATTTGAGATGATCTTGAGTGCAACTTCAACTAAAGAAGCATGGGAGAAGCTTTAAACCTCTTATAAAAGAGAAGAAAAAGTGAAAAAGGTACGTCTCTAAACTCTAAAATGTGAGTTTGAATTGTTGCACATGAAAGAAGCCGCATTTATTTTTTATTATTTTTCAAGAGTTCTGGCTATTTCAAATCAATTAGAAAGAAACAATGAGAAGATAAAAGATGTAAGAATTCTATAAAATATACTTTACTCATTAAGCCCAAGCTTCGAGCACATAGTTGTGAGAATTGAAAAGACAAGAGACTTGGAGGTCATGACCTTTGAAATAGAAAAAGAAGTAAAGGATCAATGAGTAGCTCTTTAAGATGTAATTCAAAGAGAAGATAACAAGACAAGGCAATAAGAGAGGACAATGGTCTCGAGGTAAAGGCTAAGGAAACAATAGAGCACATAATGATGGATGAGGCTGAAATTCGAACAACATTTAATAATTCATTATTCTTCTCTACCACAAGAAGGCATGCAATCAAGTCAAAATATTTTGTATACTGACGAACTCTATATTGTTGTTGTAAAACCATATTAGAAGCATGAAGTGTTGTAAATATTGTTTTCCAACATATCCTCATCAGTAATATTTTCTCCACACAGTTTTAACTATGAAGTAATTATGTACAATGCAGAACTATATTCATGTACTGATTTAAAGTCTTGTAGCCTAAGGGCATTCCATTCACTATAAGCATTGGGAAGAATGACTAACTTTAAATGAGAATATCTTTCGTACAAACTGTTCCACAGGACATATGGATCCTTTATAGTGAGATATTTCATTTTAAGTACTTGGTCGAGATGATGTCGTAGAAAAACTATGGCCTTGGCTCGATCTTGAGTGGATGGGTCATTATTATTTTTGTTACTAAAGCCCATAATATCAAGACGACTAAAGGCCATAATATCAGGATGAATTCCGGCATCTAGAATTCAGGATAAATAATTCTCGCTTGATATATCCAAAGCGTTAAACTCTAATTTTGTCAAGTGAGACATTATCATTAACAAATAAATAGAGATTAGTATAATAAATATTGAAAAGAGTGTAAATAATAAGCTTTACTTATAAGAATAATTTTAAATTAAATATGTAAACAAATAAAAGAGTAAATGGATAAAGTACTTCTTGTACCAGAGCGAAATTCGTGTTGATAACGTGTTATAAATTTGAAAGAATAGTGTGTCATAAATTTAGAAGCAAATCCTTTAGAATTTGATAAGAAAATTTATAACAAAGCTTTATTTATGTTACTACAATATTACAGAGCTTTTCAAAGAAGATCAGTAGACAAAGATAAGCTCATTTTTTAGTTCTAAATTTTGCTCAAACTACAACTATATATATAGTTGGTGCCTTAGTGGAGTGGGTGACAATATATGTTTATGAGTCCATTAATCACAAGTGGTGCTTTCATTTACTTTGTGGATTCCACAATAATTCATAATACTCTTCCTTGGATATCCACCATTCACTGGATCATATGATAATATATAAATATATATAATCATTATGAGGTGTGTGCGCCCACATTTTTTTTAATGCGGAAACGCTCTTAAGCCGTGTTGTTTAATAGATTTATTTTTAAATGAACTATAAAATTGTGCGGTTTAATAGTATTAAAAACTAAATCTCTTAAACCGCACAACTTAAAAGCATATTCCCATTAAAAAAAAAATGAGGGCGCCCATACTAAAGGACTTACACACACAGAGATAGAGCCCCCATTTTTTGACACAATAATATTCACAAAATCTTAGTCTTTACATACTAATAAAAATAATGGATCAAACAGAATGCCGATTTTTTTTTTTCTAATTTACAATGCTATTTTAACAAAAAAACAAGTTACTGAATTTTGACGAAAGACATAGAAATACTTCAATATGAAGTTAAATGAAATCGTCACGATGTTTTACCCTTTTCATACTTTTTATTAAAATTTTCTAATTAAATTTTTTCGTTAATTAAAGAAGCATTTTCCACCACAAAGTAAGGAATCAAATAACATAGAACTGGTGCAAAGACTTTACGATGGACATCTTAATTAATTTTTTTTTTCAATTGGTTTGGTTATGCAATTCATATATAGTATCTGAATAAGTTGAAATATGATTTTAAAGGGATACTCCTAAAATTTAGAGAAATAGAAACACAAATTTCTAAATTTTTAATAAGGGATACCAAGATTCTCTTTTAACTTATTTGTGCTTTTGCTCTATTAATTCAAAATAATCAATAAAAATATAATATTCAAAATATTAAACTAAAATATATTTTAATATAAAAAATCATTAGACATATTTAATTAATATCAAAGAAAATTTTATAGAAATAGAAACATAACATAAATTTAATGTTGTTAATAAGTCTTATGTATTTTATTTGATTGTAAAATCCATTTAGCCAAAGACTTCATTTAGAATCTTTATAATAAATACATATATATTATCCAAACAAATATAATAAATTACATTTTAAAATTAATTTAAGTATTAAAATATATTTTAATATTATTAGTCTATTAGACATAATAAATTATTTATATCATATTTGGATCCAAAGGGTATTATATTAAAAAAGTAATTTTAGTATCCTTTATTAAAAGCTTGGCGACCTACATAATTATTTCCCAAACTTTAGGGGGCAGCTATCCTTTCCTCTATTTTTTTTAATTCATAACTTTTTTCAGAAAACACTAGTTACTTTCTAATTTATGTAGTCCCAAAAGTTTTCTGTTGATTTATTTTTCCATAACCTTGTCTGTTGATAAAATTTTAACTAGGTTGTAAAATAACATTATCAATACAAAAAACTTTAAATATGTCCAACCAGCTATGAGTCCATTGGTTAGATACCCTTTTAGGGTATAAGTCTGAGTCCAAACACATGTTAGAGCTCTATTTTTTTCTAATTTTAAAATTGGATTTGGATACAAATAATCATCTTTTGCACTAACGTAGTTGAGTAGATTGTTGTATCATAAACTTGATTTATAAAACTTTGAAGCCCAAATAGTCTTTGATCTAGCCCACGTAAGCTTCTTTATGTAGTTAACATTTGTGGTGTTAAATGTGGTAATATGATGAGTAGAATTTGTGTCGTTGAGCATGTTCATTAGGTTTGATGTGTGGTAGTTAGGTTAACATATAGTTGTGATCAAGTTGTAATAAGTATAAATACCTCATCTCTTAGTTGGTTAAACAATAAGAGTAGTAAAACTTCTTAGTTTTAAAAGAGTTGTAATTGAGGAATTGTATTGAGTTGATAACAAAAAAAAGTGTTTTTGAGTATTTAATCATTCAAATTCTAAAACAAAGTGTCACCAAAGCTAATAATCAATGCTCCACATGCAGTATAGCATATCAAATAAAAAAGCTCGATGAAAGGAACGCAACACCACAAAAATCAACCTGATAAGACTTTGAATGCGCTTGCACTTGCTGCCGAAAGTTTCTACCCGAAAACTAAGTTAATTCACCGAGTTGAACCAAACTGAACCAAGGTGAACCGCGCTAAATCGAGCCGAATTGAGATAAACCAAGTTAGATCTAATCAAGCGAACCGAGCTAAATCGATCTATTGACCATTGTCCATTAGCAATTGACCGTTGACCATCAGTGTTGATTATTAATTGTTTACCACTGACCATTGACTCGAATTTAAAATTTTGGTCCGATTCCATCCTTAGGTTTTTTTAGGTTCCAGGTCCATTCGTGCACTTAGAATTTTCAAACTTTGACTCTATAAAAAGTTATGACAAGCCGCAACATGGCATAAAGCGATTTTGACAATTAGACTATCAAAATTAAGGCCCTCCTTGGAGCTCATGATATTTGGGAAGTCATTGGAAAAGACTACAACGAGCCAGAAGTTAAGGATTTTTTGACTCAACAACAAAATAATAGTTTAAAGGCTTCAAGAAAGAGAGATAAGAAAGTTCTTTTCCTTATCTATCAGGCATTAGATGATGATGGATTTGAGATGATCTTGAGTGCAACTTCAACTAAAGAAGCATGGGAGAAGCTTTAAACCTCTTATAAAAGAGAAGAAAAAGTGAAAAAGGTACGTCTCTAAACTCTAAAATGTGAGTTTGAATTGTTGCACATGAAAGAAGCCGCATTTATTTTTTATTATTTTTCAAGAGTTCTGGCCATTTCAAATCAATTAGAAAGAAACAATGAGAAGATAAAAGATGTAAGAATTCTATAAAATATACTTTACTCATTAAGCCCAAGCTTCGAGCACATAGTTGTGAGAATTGAAAAGACAAGAGACTTGGAGGTCATGACCTTTGAAATAGAAAAAGAAGTAAAGGATCAATGAGTAGCTCTTTAAGATGTAATTCAAAGAGAAGATAACAAGACAAGGCAATAAGAGAGGACAATGGTCTCGAGGTAAAGGCTAAGGAAACAATAGAGCACATAATGATGGATGAGGCTGAAATTCGAACAACAACAACTGTAGCTATAAAAGAGGAGAAAGTTCAACCAGAGGATGAGGAAGGGGCAAACAAAAATTGAGATACGACAAATCCCAAGTACAATGATACAATTGTCAAAGGTTTGTGCATTATGCTTTTGAATATAGAGTTCTAAATACCAGAGTTGATGAGAAAGTGAATTATATAAAAAAAATAGAATGAAAAAGATGGAACGCTTTTTCTAGCACATAATGACACCAATGGAGGTCGAGAAAATGCATGGTATCTTGACAAAAATACTAGCAATCACATAAACGGAAACATAAACATGTTCGTGGAATTGAATGAATTAGTGAAAGACAATGCCACTTTCAAAGATGGTTCAAAACTACTAGTGAAAGGCAAAGATAACATTCTTTTTCATGAAAAAGATAATAGCCACCAATTGATTTCAAATGTTTACTACGTGCCCAATATGAAAAACAATGTCGTTAGTCTAGGTCAACTCTTAAAAAAGGGCTATGATATTCACTTAAAAGATAATAGCCTTTTTTTTAAGAGAGGACAAAGGAAACCTAACTACAAAGGTGAAATATCGAAAAATATAATGTTTTCTTTGAGTATTCATAATGATCTTGTAATGTATCTCAATGCTTGTCATAAAGATCCAACTTGGATTTAACATATTTGATACGAACATCTAATTTTGGAGGACTAGAGCTACTATTAAAGAAGAACATGAAATACAAGTGTGCAACCCAAGAGGGGGGTGAATTGTGATTCTAAAAATTATTTGATTCTAAAACAAATTATCAAGCAAATCTAAAATGAATTTAATAGAATAAAAATTAAACCAATTACAATATAAAAGATAAGGGAAGAGAGATTCAAACATAGAGATTTTTACGTGGTTCGGCCAATCTTGCCTACGTCTATGCCACCAAGCTTTCCGGGCTTGGGGATTTCACTAAGCAGGCCTCCAAGGCTTCAAATGCTTACACTTGACTTTCAAGGTGTCAATGAACCTTTACAACAAGAGATTATCCCTAATCTCTTAACCCAAGTGTATTCCAACACTTCCAATCACTCAAAGTAAAAGATTAAAAAATATTTTTCTCTCACACAATATTTAAGATTACAAATCAATGCCCAATGTGTGAATAGATGAAGCAAGAATGTATTTTAAAGCTTTATGAAGATTGTATTCTCGAATATAAGCTCAATGGTCGTGTTATGATCAATCTTGTTTGAATTTGAATGAGTTTATTTATAGTTAGAGCTGAAAAACTAGCCATTATAGACTGCCTGCTCGCAAATGGTTCGCCGTTAACCATTAACGGTTAACCGTTTAGGCTTGGTCAAAGTTACCATTAGATAAATTTTCAAACAAACGGTTTGCTGTTTATGGTAACCCTTTCGCCGTTAATTCCCAGAGACCTACAAGATGAACATCAGTTATCCGTTTACATTAAACGGTTAAGGATTTGCATGAAATGACCTCTTTGAAAATTATCGGTTAGGCGTTTGTAATTAACGGTTCGCCGTTTGTTTCCAGTAACTTGCAAAACAAGTTAACTTTATTCGTTTCAGTTAAGCTTTTACCGTTTGTTTTCAGGTACAATCTTTCATTCTAGATTTTATCGGTTAACTGTTTTAATAAACAGTTCACCATTAAATTCCAGTAGCCTTCCCAACTTTTTGTGTTTTTCATTTTTCTTAATCGGTTAGAGCTTAGGCAATATGTTGCTTTCTGTTTTTAGTCGGTTAACTATTTAAGTAAACGGTTCACCGTTTATTTCCAGAATCACAGTTTAAGCCAGATTTTGCTAAGAAACATTTTCTAATTTGAAATTTAACAGTGATCCATCTTTTATGAATATAATTAGAATGTTTTATAAGGCTCTCGTTTATTAAGGAATAGCTTCAACATTTTAATCAAAATTATTTAAAGTTTGTTATCATCAAAATCAATATTATTAATATATTCATGTTAACAGAACATGGTAAAAGGCTCATCTTAAATTAAACATCTCAATGAACTTTGTGAAGGATATTCACTTGGCAAGCAATTTAGAAAGAACTTTATAAAAGAGTCAAACTCAAAAGCCAAAAAGCCGCTCAAGCTCATTTATACAGATGTTTGTGGTCCAATCAAGCCAAGCTCCCTTGATAAAAGTAATTATTTCCTTCTTTCATAGAAGATTTTTCAAGAAAAATTTGGACATACTTTTTGAAGTAGATGTCAGAAGTTTTTGAAGCTTTCAAGAAATTCCAAGTTGCAGCGGAGAAAGAAAGTGGCCAATAGATTAAAGCCTTATTTGAGGAGGAGAATTAACTTCCAAATAATTATAAGACTTTGATGAAGCAAATGGAATTCGATGACCTTTGACTATTCCATGATCACCATAACAAAATAGCATAGCAAAAAGGAAAAATAGAACCATCATTGACATGGTAAGAAGCATGCTTAAAAGTAAAAGATTACTTAAGGAATTTTGGACAGAAGCTATTGCATGTGCAGTTTATCTATCCAATAGATCTCCAACTAGAAGTGTATAGAGCATGATACCATAAGAATCATGGAGTGGTAGAAAGCAAGACATCTCCCATCTAAGAGTTTTTGGAAGCATAACTCATGTACATGTACCAGACAAGAGAAGAACCAAGCTGGATGACAAAAATAAAAAGTTCATCTTTATCGGCTATGACAATAATTGTAAAAGTTATAAACTATACAATCCAAACAAAGGAAAAATTGTGATTGGTCGAGATGTTATATTTTATAAAGAAGGAGAATGAGATTTTGGCTATAACGTAGATGATTTTAAGTTTCACCCTTTTGAAGAAAGTAACCAAATATTAAAGGAGCAAGCAGGAGAAGAACAACAAGAGCCTACAACTCTATTTACCATTTTAGCATTAATCACTCTTGAAGATTCACCACCATCATTTTTAGAGAAGAGAAATGTGGAATGCACGAGAAATTTACAAGATTTTTATAAGATAATTGGGTGACTTGAAAACCTCACTCTGTTTTGTATTTTTACTAATTGTGAGCTAGTGAACTTTCAAGAAGCTGTATAAAATGAGAAGTAATGGATAAAAAAAAATCAAAACCTTTGTGAAGAATGATGCTTGGGAACTTGCCACTCTTCCCAAAGGTTACAAAGCCATCGGTGTACAATATGAAGAAAAATGCCAGAGGTGAGATCGAAAAGCACAAGGCAAGGCTAGTTGCGAAAGACTATAGTTAAAAAGCCGGCACAACTATGATGAAGTGTTTGCTTTTATTGCCCAACTAAAAACTATAAAACTAATCATTTCATTAGCAGCCCAAAAGAAGTGAAAATTTTCCAAATGGATGCGAATTCCGCTTTCTTAAATGAATTCCTTGAAGAAGAAGTTATATCAAACAACCATTAGGCTATATGATGAAAGGTCATGAAGATAAAGTTCTAAGATTGAAAAAAACTTTTTATGGGTTAAAGCAAAGATTGAGGCATTTTGATTGTTAGCCTTTACATGGAGGATCTCATTTTTTCTACAAGTAATCCAAGCTTATTTGGAGAGTTCGAGGGAGTGATGACTAAAGAGTTGGAGATGACTGATATTGAACTTATGACGTGTTATCTTGGTGTTATAGTTAAGCAAAAAGAAAAATGAATCTTTATTTCCTAAGAAAGCTACACAAAGGAGACACTTTAGAAGTTCAAGATGCATGATTGCAAGGCCATAAGTATGCTAGTGGAATGTGAAGTCAAGTTATCCAAATATGATGAATGCAAAGGTGCAAATCTAATATTCTTTAAGAGTTTGGTCGGAATACTTACACTATATGACATGCACGAGACCAAACATCCTTTATGTTGTTGAACTTGTGAGTCAATACATGAAAAATCCAAAAACCACCCATTTTAAAGCTGCAAAAAGAATCATTCTCTACATTAAAGGTAAAATTGATTTCTGCTTACTATAATCAATTTTTAATTACTATAAGCTTGTTGGATATAGCGATAGCGACTGGAGTGGAGACATAGATTATTGAAACAGTACCACTGGTTTTGTGTTCTTCATTGGAGATACTGCTTTCACATGGATATCGAAGAAGAAACTGATTAATACACTTTTTACCTGTGAAGCTGAAAACGCATCTGATACATCAAGTACTTGTCATGCATTTTGGCTAAGAATTTATTGAAGGAGATGGGTTTGTCACAAGAAGAACTTATGGAGATTTTCATTGACAATAAGTCAGTAGTTATCTTAGCTAAGAATCATGTATTTTATGATCAAAGTAAGTATATTGACACTCATTATCATTTTCATACGGGAGTGTATTGAGAGAAAGGATGTACAAGCAAAGTATGTCAAATCACAAGATCAAATAGTTGATATCTTTACTAGGCCATTGAAATAAGAAAACTTTATCAGATTGAGAAAATTTACTTAATGTCACAGGATCAAGTTTAAGGAGGTAGTTAAGATTTGTGGAGTTAAATGTGGCAATGTGGTAAGCAGAATTTGTGGCGTTGAGTATGGTTGTTAGGTTTGATGTATGGTAGCTAGGTTAATGTATGGTTGTGATTAAATTGTAACAACTATAAATACCTCCTCTCTTAGTTGGTTTAAGCAACAGGTAGTAAAGTTTTTTAGTTCTAAAAGAGTTGTAATTCTTCAAAAAAAAAAAAGAGTTGTAATTGAGTTCATAAAAAAACGTATGTTTTTGAGTGTTTAATAATTCAAATTCTCCAACATAGATTTCCTTTCAACATGTGTGATTTCCCTCCAATATGTATAAGCATAGCTACGCCATAATAGATATAACAATATTGAGTAGAAAAAAAAAACAACCTTAAATACGGAGACGTTTAGGAAGAAAAAAAATTATTGCTCTATACAAATCCAAACAATTATAGCCTAAAATAAACTTCATTAATTGGAAAAAATTCTAGCAGAAATCAAATGCAAACTTGGTTTGTCTTAATGAAATCTTGCTTTTACTCTAAATTGGAAAAATAAAAGAGTAAAAAAAAATGATGCAATGAAATATTTAGATGCCAGTAATATAAAATAGTCAATAATTACATGTCAATAATATAAAATAATCAATATTTACATGCCGATAATATAAGTGTACAGTTCAAATTCATTTGCTACACACCCAGATCCTAGTATTTGCTTGAATGGTTGGTAACTTAGATCCTTTAATTGTTGAAATGGTCTAATAAACTCTTTTTTTTTTACTATTGTACCCTTTGATAATAGTTAAAACTTAAAACTTTTATACAATAAATATGAAAATAATAAAAAAAAAAAGAGTTGTAATTGAGTTCATAAAAAAACGTATGTTTTTGAGTGTTTAATAATTCAAATTCTCCAACATAGATTTCCTTTCAACATGTGTGATTTCCCTCCAATATGTATAAGCATAGCTACGCCATAATAGATATAACAATATTGAGTAGAAAAAAAAAACAACCTTAAATACGGAGACGTTTAGGAAGAAAAAAAATTATTGCTCTATACAAATCCAAACAATTATAGCCTAAAATAAACTTCATTAATTGGAAAAAATTCTAGCAGAAATCAAATGCAAACTTGGTTTGTCTTAATGAAATCTTGCTTTTACTCTAAATTGGAAAAATAAAAGAGTAAAAAAAAATGATGCAATGAAATATTTAGATGCCAGTAATATAAAATAGTCAATAATTACATGTCAATAATATAAAATAATCAATATTTACATGCCGATAATATAAGTGTACAGTTCAAATTCATTTGCTACACACCCAGATCCTAGTATTTGCTTGAATGGTTGGTAACTTAGATCCTTTAATTGTTGAAATGGTCTAATAAACTCTTTTTTTTTTACTATTGTACCCTTTGATAATAGTTAAAACTTAAAACTTTTATACAATAAATATGAAAATAATACTAAGATAAAAAATAAATAAAATACAAATACAATGTACATACACATATACATACATATATATATTTTGCAAATTATTTTTAATAATAAACTATCAACGGCTTTTATTCTTTCATACTTTGTACCTCATATGTGTAACTAACTGAGACATGTATGTTTATTATGTAATTTGTGGTTATTAAATATGTTAGTTTCAGATGTTGGTTAAATATCTCCAACAAATGTGGTCGTCAGGAAGAAGGCATAAAGGAAATATGATTTCTTTTTTAGTGATAGTAACATATATGCTTGTGATATATAATTCGTATTCTAAGTGATATGGCATATGAAAACAGTTGATAGGGAGTAATCGTATTATGAAATTAGTATTTTATTAATTAGAAAATCTAATGAAAATGTATTCATCACAAAATAATTAAATATATATTCTTTGAATAGCATACATCAACTCCCGATATTAGAATCCATACATTACAAGCATTTTATTAAAATAATAATGCACTCAAGATACTATGAAAATACTTCAATCAAATTATTAAGGGGAGAGGACAACGACACCGTCTAGTTTTTCACGGAGAGTATTATTTTTAGAAATAGTCACATAAACGTCTTTGGACAATTATGCCTAGTTAAAAGTACTACTTGACCGATAAAAGTCAAATGGCATAATTGTCCTCAAAAGGCTGTATGACTATTTCTGAAGCATAGAGGATTTCCAAGACCATGCAATTGCAAACCGAAGGTGTTGTGCATCGCCATCTCTCCCAAAACAAATTAATGTGCTTTAAAGAGCATACATTCTCGACATTGGTTTCCAATGATAAAGTGGTGTTGCTGTTGGGATTATATACTCTTTTAAAGTATATTAATTTATTTTCTGATTAATAAAATATTGGAGATATTTTTAATTGTATAAATATTTTTAATAAGGTCCGTTTAATCATATTATATATATTTATGTGATCATCATATGGATTCATAGAAGACATAAATATAAGTTATCTTATGATTAAATAAATTAAGTTCGTAATTAATAAATAGAGTTGGACGCTCTATTTATGTTTAAACTGTAGTAAATTCATTGAATGATTTGTCTTAATCATGCATGAATTTACTGATATAGTTTGACTACATTGAGCTGGATCACATATGAGATTTAATTAATCTTGAAATGACTGTCAGACTTATTAAATCTCATAGGCATTGATTTTACTGTAATCTTAATCTTGAGTTAATTATGATTTCATGATTGTAATTGTTATTCCATTTGAGTTATCAATGGGCACGACACATACTTGTAGTCAAGATTACCCAGTATCTTGGTGGAAGCAATTATGAATATTAGAGTTATAGATTGACAATATAGAATTTGTACAACACATCTCTTGATGGGTTTTCGGCACTTGATCATAGAATTCTCTGGGCAGAGTGTGTCAACATATTTAGTATGTTGAAAATGATCATTAGAGAAAATCAGTAAGAATCAATGAATAAGATGTAATTAAATTGATTGGATAGTTGAGATATTGATTTAATTAATGATGTGGTATAAATAATTGTGCAGTAAAAAAATTAATGTGGTTTGGGACGAATTATTATTTGAGCATACAATTATGGAAGTCAGTTCCAATCTTTTAATGGAGTAGATTTGGAATTAAATAAATTAACTAGTTTAATTACAGACCTAATTATTGTAGCCACTATTGTATATTCTCAAATGATCCCCGGGTTAACTCATTTAATTGACTGCGCCACTACTGGATTAATAAGTAAGATAACTAGTTATTTAGGTTAAAAGTCTAAATATATTATTTAGTGAGAGGCTCCATGTAATGTAATTGTGTCTAAGGGATCTTGTTTTATTTTACAAGGTGGGCTCCTATGACAAGAAAGAAATAACGTGACTTTTGGTTTGTTATTTTTAATTTAAATCAAACTTGATTTAATAGAATAAAATAATATAAAAAATAGAGTTTAGGGTTTCCACTAGATACAAATATAAAAGGGCTTATTTTCTCCCAAAAGAAAAAGAGAAGCCACTTTATACAGATCAGAAAAAAAAAAANTGATGATTTAATTACAAAATTCATGAAAGATTAATTACATGGTTTTTTATTCTCCAGGGGTAAAATTGACCTTTTAGAAAATTTCTGTTACATATTAACTGAGTTTTAACGGAATTGTGGGAAAATGCTAACAGTTTAAATGTTTGGTGGTAAATTGATAGTTTTACCAAACCGTGGTACTGACATGATGTGTCAGAATACCTTTGGTGGGAAAATGATAATATCCCTATAAAAAATAGAGTTTAGGGTTTCCACTAGATACAAATATAAAAGGGCTTATTTTCTCCCAAAAGAAAAAGAGCAGCCACTTTATACAGATCAGAAAAAAAAAATTTTCTCTCTATTGTTGACAGAAAAATTTTCTCGTGCTAGTTGCTTTAATGGTGATAAAGGCGCTTACACGTTAAGTGCATATCAAACCTGAGTCATAACATGAAAGATTATTGGAGACAGTTCGTGATCTAACAACCGTGGTGGTGACGGATTGTAATGTGGGAGCCTAAATCACTTCAGCGAAAAAAACCAAATCAGATTTTTAAGAAACGATTTCTATATTACAAATTACATTACAAATTCTTATATATTGTATGAAAACGATCTTAAAAGATTTTATAAAAAAAAATTTTAAAAACTTATTTTTCTCCAACAGCTGCGCCCGTCCTATTACCGATGACATTTAATGTTATTTTAGACAGCAGCTGCCTTTGAAAATATGTCTTCTCTCGATGACTATCTGGAAAATGTGTTTTTCCCATTCGACTAGTTTCGATGAGTGTAGTAGGCAGTACTGTCTCAGTAATGATTTTGCTCGAGGGAAGATGTGTACTTCTGAAAACTTTTGTTGTCGGAAATGACCTTTTTCGCTGCAGTAGGTTTTGCACACCAGGAATGTGGGTATTCATGAAATAATTTCCCCAGTCAATGGAATCTGGGTCGAAGTAAAACAAATCAGTCTCAGTCCGACTGCCACTTGCTGCCACTCTGAATTTCTCTGTGTTTGTATCATCAAAGCTGTACATAATTAAATATAATAGAATAAAGCTAGTTATATCGGTAAAATTTCTCCGAAAGGAAGATCAATATTATAAATTCTGTTCCAAGATGCATTGTATTAAAAAATAAAAAAATAAAAAAGAAGAAGAAGCATAAGAATAAGATCCATAAAAAGCGGAACAAAGCTAACGTACACGCCACTGAAGTATAAGTAGGGTTTGTAAGTTTCTACCGCTAGCATCAGGAACTTAACCTTTTTATACAGATCATTATACACGCCCTTAAAGAGATTGTGAAATACTGTATTTGCCACTTGTAATCCCTGCAGGTGACATCACGCGGAAATAATATTACTATAAACACAATGAGATGCATGAGAG
Organism: Citrus medica; assembly: GCA_002013955.2. NCBI lineage: Eukaryota > Viridiplantae > Streptophyta > Magnoliopsida > Sapindales > Rutaceae > Citrus > Citrus medica. The sequence goes on along the minus strand of MKYO02021568.1, from coordinate 240,431 downwards.
GTTTGGCTAATTATCTTGTTTAGTCTCTGTAGTTTCAAAAATTATCTAAAACATCACAATTTATATATTTGTTCTTAGTTAGAATCTACTTAACTATTCTCAATTTTTCAGTTTGCTATCTATTATACTTAACTGAATTATAAGTTATATTGGAAAAAATTACTATTTCATTTTTTCCAAGTTAAATTCAACATTGTTGGAAATTACGACATGAATGTTTTTGATAATTTTAAGAATATAAAGACCATCTATATTATAGAGCCCATCTCTAAGGATTAAAGGAGAATTTAGATTCCGTTTCCTTATCTCAAAAGTTTATAATTCGAACTACAATAAGTTTTATAATCACCTTAGACATAGGTATGTGTATAAAACACATATATATTTTTATCTAAACGTACACACTCATTTATGCGCAAAAGGTTAAAAAATATAATGTAATTCGTCTTTTTTTTTTCATCTTTTAACTTCATCTACAGTTTATCAAATGCAAATATCCTTAAAAGATAATTCATAGAAATGTACGAATGATTAATGGTAAAGGATATTCGAAATCAATATTTTTGTTTTTCAATTTTTTTATTTAGAACAAACCTTGAGTGGCAATAAGTAGCGAATTTGCATGTATCCGTGAAAGCTAGCATGCTTCTGAAGAGTAAAATCTTGCTAGTCTTAACGGGCTTTCCTTGTTTTTTAATCCATGGTTTCTTCGTGAAGTAATCGAAACTGTAATCTAGAAGACTAACGAGTCTCAAAGGATTTCTTAAAGATGATCCAACATGAAAGAATTATGAAACCGGATGTTTGTTCGTTAAGAAAATATAGGAAAATGTTAAGAAAATTCCAGAAGGTTTATGAAACTAGATTCTTCATTTCTTAGCATCAGAATGTTACAAAGCTATGGATATTTATACTAACATTTCTTAATCATGATATCTATAACTAATCCAAAGATTAATCAGCTAACTTTCATCACAATACATTTCATGCTTCTAACAAACTATAACTAACTAACTTGAGCTGGCATCTGAGCTGGCAGCTAAATCTCTGTAATACTCTGTATTCTTCTTTAGCCTAAACTTTTCCTTTCCCTGCTTTTCCTTGCTTCGTTCTCTATAGAGAACTACTTTAATTGCCCCCCTCAAACTCAAGGGACAAAGATGGACATTGAGTTTGGCTCTTAAGTGATTGAACCTTACAAATGATAGAGGCTTGGTCATTATATCAGCAACTTGCTCTTCACTTGGCACATAATGAATGTTCAGCTCGCCTGCAATCACTTTATCTCGAATGAAATGCATATCTATTTCAATATGTTTTGTTCTTGAATGATAAATAGGATTTCTAGCCAATTTAGTAGCATTAACATTGTCGCACCAAATTATTGTTTTTCTATGCAACCTATTCCCAGCTCTGTAAATAAAGACTGCAACCAAGTTTGTTTAGTACTTGCTGCTGCCAATGCTCTATACTCACTCTCAGCAGTGGATCTTGTTATAACAGACTGTTTCTTTGAAGGCTGTGATATCAGATTATTTCCCAAATAGATGCAATAGGCTCCAATTGATTTCCTGTCATCTAAATCACATGCCCAATTTGCATTTGTGAAACTAATGAGCTTTATGCTTCCTTGTCTTATAAACTTCAAACCATAGTCTTGAGTGGCTTTTAGATACCTTAACACTCTTTTACAAGCCATTAAATGTTGTAGAGTAGGAGCAGAAACATACTGACTGAGTTTGTTGACAATAAAAGCAATTTTTGGCTTGGTTAGTACTAGGTATTGCATTCCTCCAACTATACTCCTATAGTGTGAAGGATCTTCAAGATAGTATCCAAGCTTCCCTTGAACAACCTTCTACAATTTTGTTCCAGTACTCATAGGAGTATCAATTCCTTTACAGTCTATCATTTCAACTTTGGATAGCAAATCGTTCACATATTTCTTTTGTGACAAATATATAACAAATATATACAATCTGCATTATATAATGCCTCAATTCCAAGAAAATAAGATAAAATACCAAGGTCTTTCAAAGTAAATGTTGCATTAAATTGGACTATAAAATTTTCCAATTCTTCTATGCTTGGGCTTGTAATTAAAATATCATCAACATATATGAGTATTAGAATCAGTGATGTTGAACTTCTTCTGATAAACAGAAATGTGTTTAAGTTAGTGTTAGTAAAACCCCAATGTAACTGTTGTATGTTTTCTAATGTCATTGGTGTCAATGTGTAATTGTACACAACAAGTAATATAATAATAGGTCTTTAAGATCGTCTCCACATGGATTGTTGTTATGAGAATTGCTACAGCAAGTTTATCAGTGTAATTTTTATTCTAATTTAGAATTTAAACAAATTATTAAACTAATGAACTAATTAAAATAAAAAACGCAACAAGAAAAATGCAATAAAGTAAAATATCACGGAAAATACAAGGATGTAAACCAAGGGGAATTGAGTAGTTGAGTGATTAAACGCACTTAATGGTTTTGACTATTTTTCTAATGTTTGGTTCGGTTGCTATAGTACTGGGCAAAATCTTTACGTATCATCAGATGTTGCATGTTGGATGTCTTATATCTTAATGCAACTTAACAGTGACCAATTGTTACGCTATTATAAGATGTAACATTATACATTTTAGATTCTAATTACCTTACAAGGTGAGTCCTTATACTTAGTTCATCACTAATTTTAGATTAAGCATGACCATTTTCTAATCAAGTTAAACTCAACTCAAGAAACCCAATCTAAAACCAAGTTTTGTTATGATATGTTCTACTAAGATAGGCCTTTTTTAGGCTCTTTCTTAGATAGTATCACTAAATGGGTGGTTAGCCAAATAGTGAATTGAAATAAGTATTATTAAAACAATATGCTATAGCAAACATGCAGCAGCACAAAATATTAGTCAATCAACCATCAAGTTTGCTTATCACTCAATCACAATCAAATTCAGTTCATAATTTATGATAAAACAAAAGCAAAATAGTTTCAGCCATCAACCAATTCATCATAACAAGATAAACCCAACTTAAGAAACTTAATCTAACCAAGTATTGCACTGATATGTTCCACTAAGACAGATCTTTTTTAGGCACTTTCTTAGCTAGTATCACTAAATAGGTAGTCAGCCGAATAGTGAATTAAAATAAGTATTATCAAACAACGTGCTATAGCAAACATGCAGCAACACAAAATTTCAGTTACTCAACCATCAAGTTTGTTTATCACTCAACCACAATCAAATTCAGTTCATAATTTCGATAAAATAATAAGCAAAATAGTTTCAACCATCAATAGTTTCGCTTGATGTTCTTCTTGAATCCTTCATTGCAATCGCCAATTCTCTCTCTTGATCTTTGTTTTCTCTTGTTTTGTTTCTTTATTCTTTTTCCCTATTTCTTTGTGTTTGTGCTCCCTTTATAGCTTAGAATTAGGGCAACCAGAAGTCTAGAGTGGGCATATTCCAGTTTAGGAAACTCCATATCGCAATCTTCAAAGTATCTCAAGCGAAATCTTCTCTGTCAATGCTTTAGGATTGCTACAGCAACAACTTCAGCATCTGCACTATTCCAGACTTGTTTCAGTTCTTTTCTACCCAAGTTCTTTCCTTATCTTTACAAGCCTATTGCAGCCACATTTCTTCCTCAAAATTTGAGCTTCAGGTCATCCACAATTATGCATATGGTCTAAGCACACAATTTATTCTAAATCAAACAAAACTTATTAAAAGTAAACTAAAATGGATGTTCATGCAAAACATTACTAAAATGCAATAAAAACATGTCATTTACTCTCTAAGTAATCATGATTTAAGTCTAAAATTGTCATGATAACTCTCATTTCATAGAGTTATCACACTCTGAAACTAAAACCATTACTTGTCCTTAAGTAATGACAAAAACATTCACACTTCAATCATACAATAATACAAAAACAACTTAGCTTTGTCATCAAATTTGTAGGGATTTTTCAACCCTCGCATCACACTCTTAATAATGCAAAATTACCATAGCAGTTCAGTTCTAAACTTAGGCTTTATTCTGTCCAAAGTGTGCATGTGCACTTTGATCAAGTCCAGAGTTGCTGCAGCATGACACATATATTACATATAATTCAATGGTAGAACACAAGTATATTTGTATATGGGGAAACAAAAGTCACAAATTAGCTCAAATTGTGCTACAACAGAATAATTTAAAACTTCTTTTTTTTTTCATTCTCTTTCCTGTATCATTGATTTTTTCATGTGAGTATTCATCACTTGTGGTGATGATACCTAATTACTCAACCAATGCAAAGATAAGAGTTACTAAAGCACTACTCACAACATAATCTTATTTAAAAACACCTTTAACTCAAGGCTAAATATGGGCTCATGAACAGACATGGCTATTCAATATCGTAAACAGAGGACTTCCCTTTATTATTATTATTATTATTATTATGCATTTCTTTAATTTCTTTTTCTCAATGTAAATTTTATAAATATTATACAATGATTTGATAACTCCATAGAATAAATCACTTCTTCAACTCTTAGAAAATAATCCTTTGGTGAAAACCATCGCCTAAATTCTAGGAATATTGTATCACCAAGAATCAATAATTGAATATGTCCAGAAGCATACCTAAATCCATAATGCTTAATTGTTTTCTAGAGTTATGTAATTTGTCTTCAGATCAATACGTTATCTTAAAGAATCATTTTACCTTCTCTATGCACTCTCTCTGCTGATGGGATGTCAGAAGAGAATAGAATTTTATGTGTGATATAGGGGCTATAGCCACTTATATAGTTAACTTTCATATTATCATTAAGTATTCCCATTTTATCCTATCACAGAAACAGAAAATGCCTTTAAGTTTCTACACATTAAAAACCCATACCCTTGTTGGAGAATGTGATTGATCATATACTTAAAACATTCATTTTTTTTCTAATGAATTCAATACAAATCCTTAATTACAACTATTTTACAACTAAGAAATTTTACTACTTCTCGTTGCTTAAACCAATTAAGAGAATAGGTATTTATACTTGTTATAACTTAATTACAACCATACATTAACTTAACTACCACACATCAAACCTATCAACCATATTCAACTTTATAAATTCTACTTACCACATTATCACATTTAACACCACAAATCTAAACTACCTAAAAAAGTTTCTATGGGCTAGATCAAAAATCAATTGGGCTTCAAAATTGTATGGATCAAGTTTGTGATCCAACACCCCCTTTAAACTTGATCCTGTGACATCAAGCAAATTTCTTAATCAGATAAAGTCTTCTTGTTTTAATGGCTTAGTAAATATATTAGTTGTTTGATCTTGTGTTCTAACATACTTTGCTTGTACATCCTTTCTCTCAATGCAATCCCGTATGAAATGGTTGAGAGCGTTAAAATACTTACTTTGATCATAAAAGACAGGATTCTTAGCTAAGTTAATTGCTGACTTGTACTAATTTCTTGTGATAGACCCAACTTTTTCAATAAATTCCTTAGCCAGATTACATGACAAATACTTAGCTTTATAAGTAGAAAGCGTAACAATCAGTTACTTCTTCGACATCTAAGTGAAAATAGTATCTTCCATGAAGAATACAAAACCAGTGGTACTATTTCGATCATCTGTGTCTCACTCCAGATGCCACTACTATATCTAACGAGCTTATAGTCATTAGAAATAAGTATAACAAGCCACATTCAATTGTGCCTTTAGTGTAGTTAAAAAATATTTGAAATGCTTGAATATAGTAATTATTTTTGTTACTTATACAATTCTTGAATTTTACAAATATATAAAGACGTTCAAGATGATGTACAAGGAAAGACAATAATTACAATAATTATAATAATCAACTAGCCGTTGTGATGAATCCACCATGACACGTGCTGCTATATTTTCCATCAATTATGGCTTAGACGAGATGTTGGAAATCCTCTTGCCATGGCGGTACAAGCTACCATATTTGTTGCTTGTGAATTGTCCTTATCAGCCCCCCTCAAGCAAGGCAGTGACATGCGATGAATGCCTAGCTTGGTTCGTAGCGTGTGAAATTGATGTTTCCTCAAAGGTTTTGTAAGAGTGTCTGTAATCTGATGATGAGAAGACACAGAGCATGTAAATAATGACCCTTTAGCAACCTTCTCACGAACAAAATGAACGTCAAGCTCAATATGTTTCATTCTAGCATGAAACACTGAGTTCTTAGACATATAGATTACGCTCAAATTGTCACAGAGAAGTGTGGGTGCTTCGGAATATAGAACCCAATATCATTAAGTAGATATGTGAGCCATGTTAACTCGGTAGCGGTAGAGGCCATGGACCTATATTCGGCTTCGGCACTTGAGCGAGAGACTGTGTGTTGTTTCTTGGAGCTCCAAGAGATACAATTGCTTCCAAGATAAATGCAAAATCCTGTTGTACTTCGTCTTGTTATCGGACATCCAACCCAATCGAAATCGAAAAAGGCATAGAGCTGAGAGAGCTTTGGGACAAAAATCTAAAGCCAAAGTCAAGGGTACCTTTAAGGTAACAAAGGATCATTTTCACGTCCTTGAGGTTGGCTTTTGTTACCGCTTGAAAGTGTTGAGAGACTCGATTGACAGCAAATGTGATATCAGGCCTTGTGTAGGTGAGATATTGAAGGCTTCCAACAAGGCCTCTATATTCAGTCGCATCCACGGGTTCATTATCATCCGAACACGATATTGATCGTATAGCCATTGGCGTGCTGATAAGAGAATAATCATGCATTCTTTCCTTGGAAAGAAGGTCTTTAGTGTACTTCGCTTGAGATAGAAAGATGCCATGTGTGAATTGTTGAACTTCAATGCTTAGGAAGTAATGTAGGTTGCCAAGATCTTTTAAAGCAAACTTTGAGCTCAGATTGTTGATGATTGATTGAATTTCCTTCTCATTATTTCCTGTAATGATCACATCATCAACATAAATTAATATAAGTATAAGAATGGATTTGTTATTAAATATAAATAAAGAGCTATCAGCTTTACTACTAGAAAATCCAAGAGAAATTAAGGCTTGAGAAAGACACTTGAACTACGCTTTAGGTGCCTATTTCAGGCCATAGAGCGATTTTTTAAGCTTGCAAACATATGCTGGATGACATGAATTGCGAAACCCAAGAGGCTGCTCCATGTAGAAAGTCTCCTTTAATAGTCCATGAAGAAAAGCATAGTGAACATCCAACTACTTGATAAGCCATTTTGAGCTCACAGCAATTGCAACGATAAGGCGAATAGTTGTGGCCTTTATAACGGGACTGAAAGTTTCATCGAAGTCGGCTCCTGGAACCTGTGTGAATCCTTTGGCAACTAATCGAGCTTTATAGCGATCAATGGTTCCATCTTCTCTGTATTTGATACGATATACCCACTTCGATCCGATGACAATAACATTGTTAGGCCACGACACAAGGACCCATGTCTGATTTTGATGCAATGCTTGAAGCTCTTCTTTCATAGCTTGAGTCCAAAGTGGATTCTTTAAGGCAGTTTTGAGTGTTTTGGGTTCAATTTCTCCACTGTGGCTAGCTTGAAGGGCTAATTTAGGATTTTGTTTGAGTTTATTGCGTGTCATCGTGGGATAAGTATTTAGGCTTTGTGGTTCTGCAGCTGTGTTTGGTATCTTAAGTTCCATAAATAAGCGATTGGATATGTCAGGATAATTTGGTTTGTGAATTTGTGGCAGGGCTTTTGTCCGACAAATTAGGTGGTTCAATTGCATGTGAACTACTAGAATTTGAATCATTTGTAGTCAAAAGTTGCATTGCATGTGGAGACTCCAAAATATTTGGAATTGCTTCTGACTTGTCATGTGGAGTTGTTGAATTAATAAAAGGAGTATTCAAATTGTCCTCTAAATTGTCTTGTGGGAAATCTGAAATAATTGGAGAAGTGGCATTTGAGTTGTTGTCCAAGTTCACGTCCTTGTGGGGCATGAATTGCACATGTGGTGTTGATATTGTAGCGCCTTTACAATTGTTTACTTGGACAACACGTGAATCATTAAGATTCTCATAATTGGGATAATTCTTTGGGAGCCACTCATCTTGTTGAGGGAAGGTGGTCAATGTACTGTGTTCCTGCACATTAAAAAATGATGTTAATTTTTTTAATGGTAAATAATTTTCATCAAATACAACATGCGTTGATATATATACACGATTAGTCTCAGGTTGTAGACAACGATATCCTTTATGGAGGGGACTATAGCTTATGAAAACACATGGATATGATTTTTTATCAAATTTTATTTTACTATAATCCCGAAGATAAGGAAAACATTTATAACCTAGGACTTTTAACCCTCTATAGTCTGGTAATTTTTTGAAAAGAATTGCATAAGGGCTTTTATTTTTTAAAGGTAAAAGAGGCAGCCTGTTAATGATATAAGTGGATAAACATCATCGTCAAGGCTGTCTCATTGATGTGTCTATGCTTTCTCTCAACAACACCATTTTGCTCCGGAGTGTATGGACAAGAAATTTGTCTTGTAATGCCGTAATTTTCAAGATGTTTGATGAAGGCCGTAGAATTAAATTCCCCTCCTCCATCGCTTTGAAATATTGTGATATTTTTGTCCAATTGATTTTCAACTTCTTTCTAAAATTTCAAGAAGCACTCCAAGAAATCAGAGTTTTGTTTTAATGGATATAACCAGCTAAAACGTGAGTAATCATCTACAAATAATATATAGTAACGAAAATGTTGAGTAGAAGTAATGGCAGCTGGACCCCATATATCATAATGCACTTTTTGTAAAGGAAAATTTGCTTTATTATTAGATAAATTAAAAGATTTCTTACAACTCTTGCCTAATTGGCAAGAAACACAAATACGGGGTGCTTTAGACCAACTGGAAAAGTCAATAAAATTATTGCATTTTAAGGCCTCCAAGATTTTAGGATTGGCATGGCCAAGCCTCTTGTGCCATAAACTAAAACTGCTAGATTCTCCTTGAATTGCGTTGAAGTCAGCATGAAAGTCTCCTTCCAATATGTATAGCTTCCCTTGCTTACTCCCCTTTGCCAGAACCTTGTTTTCCTTACTCTTCACAATAAAACCATCAGTGTTAAATTCAAAAACACATTTAATATCCTCAATGAGCTGTCCAACTGATAAGAGATTCTTTTTTAGTTTTGGAACAACTAAAATATTATTTAAGTGTAAAGAACCATGATTTGTATTTAAAAAAGCAGAACTAATATGTGAAATATTTAAATCTTGACCGTTGCCGACAATTATTTTGTCATTACCTCTATACGGCCTTACATGATCAAGATTACTTGTGTTATTTGTCATGTGTGATGTTGCTCCAGAATCCACATAAAACTGTTGATCATTATTTTCTTGAAGATTTATGGCAGTTAGGGCCTGTGGATCCTCTTCATTGTCATAGTCGTATATGTACCAACATTCAGCAGCACTATGTTTGCGTTTATGACAGATTTGGCAAATAACTTCTTCATCTGAGGTATTATTTTCTTTATTTAGTTTTTTAGGTTGCTATTGTGGTTTACGGTTGTTGCCATTGTAATTGTTGTAGTTGTTGGGGTAATTTCTACCACCTGAGTTGCGTTGAGATCCTCTGCCTCGGTATGGAGGTCTTCCACCTCTTTGATTTCTGCCTCTTCCACGTTGACCAAAGAAGGCTTGGTTTTGATTTGTGCCAAGTCTAGCTTCTTCATCTTTTTCTATGATCACAGTATGTTCATGGTTTTGGAGAGCATTGATGAATTGTTTAAGGCTGGGATATGGAGGTTTAGTGAGCATTACAGTTTTGACGTCAGCATATTTGGGACCTAAGGCTCTTGCAATTTGAAAAATCTTTTCATCATCGTTCATTGGTTTTCCAATGGCCGCCAACTTGTCGCAAAGGCCCTTGAATTTCTCAAGAAATTCATCAAGCTTAGAAGATCCTTTCTTTATAGAATTAAGGCTATCTTTTAGCCATGTTTCTTGCTCCTTAGTTGCAGGCAGCATGTTTTCTTCAACGGTAAGCTAGATTTCTCGAGCCGTTTGCAAGCCGATAACCATGCTCAACACGTCTTCGTTCATCATACTTCTGAGCCAAGTTGTAAGAAGTCCATCATTATTTTTCCACATGAGAAAATCTGGATTATTAATCTCCTTCCCATCTTGCTCTATCATCTTCGGTGGAGTTTTAACATCAACTATATGGTGATTTAGCCCAAGGGTAAATATAAGTGGTTGAACTTGAGAACTCCAAATAAGATAATTTTCAGTGTTGAGTTTTATTGGAACCAAACTCGAACACTGATGGAAAGATTGAAGGGATAGAGATTGGTTCTGAATTTGAACTTGAAGCCATTAGGCTCTGATACCATAAAAAATATTTGAAATGCTTGAATATAGTAATTGTTTTTTTTACTTATACAATTCTTGAATTTTACAAATATATAAAGACGTTCAAGCTGTTGTACAAGGAAAGACAATATTTACAATAATTATAATAATCAACTAGCTGTTGTGATGAATCCACCATGACACGTGCTGCTATATTTTCCATCAATTATGGCTTAGACGAGATGTTGGAAATCCTCTTGCCATGGCGGTACAAGCTACCATATTTGTTGCTTGTGA
>MKYO02021568.1:168199-220311 GCA_002013955.2 Citrus medica | reverse complement strand
TCCATTTACAAAATTAATTCTACACACAATTAAAATCAACCTCCTCGTGGGATCGACACTCGTCACCATTGATCTATACTACAATAGATTCGTGCGCTTGCGAGTTCATTAAAATTTGCACAACACTTATCAGTAGTGAAAGTTTCTTTTTACAGCTTTAAAATATGTGGTCTTTAGATCTTCCATGTATCGATTCATAAGTCCAACAACATAAAAGCTATCAGGTCTCGTACATGTAAAATAGTATAAACTTCTGACTAAAGTCTTAAAGAATATTGGATATCTACTTCATCCTCATTATATTTAGATAACTTGACTCCCCATTCCACTAACGTGCTTATGGAATTGCAATCTTGCATTTTAAATTTCTTGAGTATTTTTTTTGCATAGCTTTCTTAGGAAATAAATATGACTTCTTCCTTTTGCTTAACTTCAACATCGAGATAATACACAATAAGTCTGATATCAGTCATCTGGAACTCTTTGGACATCACTCTCTTGAACTTTTCAAATAAGTTTAGGTACTTCCAATAAAGGTAAGATCATCCACATACAGGTAAATAATCAAAATATCTCCATATTTGCCTTTGATGTAGAGAGCATGGTCATATGGGCATTTGGTAAAGATGTTCTCTTGGAAATACTTGTTAATTATGTTATTCCATACCCTTAGTGCTTGTTTTAACCTATAAAGAGCCTTTCACCATGTTCTTCTTTGATAGTAACTCTAGTCTTCCAAAGTTAAAGTGCCCATATTAAAGATGTCAAATTCAGGTTGAATCTTTATGACAAGACTTAAGACACTTCACAATATTATTCTAAATATTTAAAAGGAATATTATATTCATTAATATTTTCACATTCATAATTAGGCCTCCTTGGTCATCTCTTAGAAAAAAACATGACTGTAATCTTTTAAGTGAATATCATATCTTTTTCTTAAGAGTTAACCTAAATTGAGGATGTTACCTTTCATGTTCGGCGCATAATAAAACATTTGAAATCAATTGGTAGCTACCATCTTTTGCACGAAAAGGGATATTACTTAAATTATCTCCAAAAGCGACATGACCTTCACTGATTCATTCAATTCTAGGAACATGTTTCTAATTCCACTCATGTGATTGCTAGCACTTGTGTCAAGATACCATGTATTTTCTCAACCTCCACTAGTGTCAAGGTTGGACATTATTTGGTTCAATTCTGTTTAGGTAAAAAATTAAACCGAATCAAAACTGATCGGTTCTCTTAAATTGAAACCAAATGCAAGCCAAAGTCTAAAACCAAATTGAACGAAACCAAATGATTTCAGTTCGATTCAGCTCTAAACTTTGGTTTGCTTCGGGTCGATTTGGTTCCAATCGATTTTAATTTTACAATTTCTCCAAAAAAATTAAACTACACACTTAATTCTAATATTTGATATAACATTACAAAATTTAGCAAAATAGAAACTCAAAATTCACAGAACATATATAATTTAGAAATAGAAATTGGTACAAATTATAAATTCACAATAACAAAAAAATCATAATATTTTTTCCTTACTAAAATAATAATTATACAAAAAAATCTCATACGTTCAAAATCACCATTTGTAATAACCAAACAAGGCCTTCAGAATCAATATTTTTCAATAACTAAACAAGGCCCTATCACCAAACATCGGCAAGTCAGCAACCACAACAAATGCCAAAAGAAAAAACTTATAATTTCTCAATATCAATTTTATTGTCATCATAATGGAGAAAGGCAAGTCATTCCTTGAGTACTCATTATCATTTTCTAGTGAGTGCAATTTCATTGGACCAAACAGTAAAGGAAACAAATTTGCAACATTAAATCCAATAAAATAAACAAATACAAAAAAGGCAAAAAGAAAAAAAAATAAAATTTAATATTCTTATTGCACTTAAAACAAAGAATGGACCTATAATAGAAATAAAATCAAAAAATAAAAAGCGAGAGAAATAAGAAGAAACTGAGAATTCTTATAGGATGGCCAAGGGCTTATGACAAATGAGGCTTAAAGATAGATATTGTAGAGGCTATGATAAGTTGCCATTGGATAATGAGAGGTTGTTCTAAGGGTTGACAGTGGCTGTGTGGTGCAAGAGAAGAGCGATTGCTCACTGTATGTATGGTGTGATAGAGGAGTGGTTGCCAGTTATATGTGTTTTGATATAAAGGAGCAGCTGCCAATGGTGGAAATAGGTTGTGCTGATGAGAAAGTAAAGGTGTGAGTGTTTGTTATTGGCTGTGGAGAGTGAAGGTGTGTGTTGGCGGCTGTGTGAGGGATGAATGTGTGTGTAATTGATTTTAGGTTTAGGTTTTGTAATGTATATATAATTTTTTTTAATTTTAATTGAAAGATAAATCGATTTTTCAATTCACCTCGATTTTAGGACGAACTAAATATAAACCAATTGGTTCCTCAATTTATAACTCGTTTGGTTTCTGCCATTGAAATTGAACTAAATTGAACCAAACTTTTTTGGCTCAATTCAATTCGATTTGGCAAAAACCAAACCAAATGCCCACCTCTAAGTAAAAGTGTATCATCTTCTTCATTCTTTTCTCCAACATAATTCACTTTCTCATCAACTCTGATACTTGGAGCTTTATATTCTGAAATGTAATCTCAAACATTTTACAACTATATCATTATACTTGGCATCTTTCGTACCTCAATTTTAGGCTTCTTCCTCGTCCTTTAGTTGAGTTTTTTCCTCTTTCATAGTTGGAGTTGTTAGAATTCTAGCCTTGTCCACAACCCCATGCTCTATCTTTTTATTAGCCTCTACCTCTACCTCGAGACTATTGTCCTATCTCATTATCTTGGCTTGTTGTATGCTCCTTAATTTGCATCTTGAGGAGCTACTCATTGATTCTTTCATTCTTCTTATAATTCTCTTTGTAGGCTTGCAACAAACTTTGATGTTGCTCAATTGTAATAATTATGTGCTCGAATCTTGGGCTTAATGAGTGAAGTATCTTTTGCATAATTCTTACATCTTCTATCTTCTCACCATTCCTTTTTAGTTAATTTGAGACGACCAAAACTCTTGAAAAATATTAAAAAATGGACTTGACTTATTTCATGTGCAACGATTCAAACTTACCTCTTAGAGTTTGGAGACACACCTTTTTCACTTTCTCTTCTCCTTTATAACAAGTTTGAAGCTTCTCTCATGCTTCCTTAGCTGAATTTGCAATTAAAATCTTCTCAAATCCATCATCATCCAATGCTTGATAGATAAGGAAAAGAGTTTTCTTGTCTCTCTTTCTTAAATCTTTTAAACCATTTTTTTTATTGAGTCAAAGAAGCCTAATATTTTGGCTCATTATAGCATTTTTCAATGATTTCCCAAACATCATGAGCGCTAAGGAGGCCTTTATTTTAATACTCCAATTATCAAAGTTACTTTCCTTCAGTGATGGAACTTAGAATGACGCTATGCCACTACTCGATATAAGTCTTTATAGAGTCAAAGTTCGAAAATATTGATTGCATAGATAGATCCGGAATGTTAGAAAACCTATGGAGGGACTCAGATCAAAATTTCAAATTTCAGTCAACAGTCGACGGTTAACGGTCAACACTGACGGTCAACGGTCAATGGCTAATACTCAATGGTCAGCAAGTCGGTTCAGATTGATTTAGTTGACTCGACTCTGACTTGGTTTTTCTTGGTTTAGCTCGATCAACTCAGTGAGTCAACTCAGTATCAACACAGAGACTTCCAACAGCAAGTGCGGGCGCATTCGAACTCCAATCGGGCGTATCTTTATGGCTTTGTGTTCATATCGTTAAATTCTTCGATTTGATATGCTATATTGCTATGTGGAGCACTGATTACTAGCTCTTATACTACTTTATTGGAGAATTTAAATGATCAAACACTCAAAATACCTCTTTTTTCTTATAAACTGAATAAAACTCTTCAATTACAACTGTTTTAGAGCTAAGATGCTTTACTACTTTTTGTTTCTTAAATCAACTGAGAGAGGAGGTATTTATACTTGTTACAACTTAATCACAAACACAAATTAACCTAACTACCACACAAATCATAACCATACATCAAATCTAACAACCATACTCAACACCACAAATTCTACTTACCATACCCCCACATTTAACACCATAAATCTTTACTACCTAAAAAAGTTTCCATGGGCTAGATCAAAGATCATTTGGACTTCAAAATTGTATAGATCAAGTTTATGATCTAACAACCTTATCAGATACATTAAAGACCAAAATACCGAAAATCTTAATACATTACAATTACTTAGCTTAATCTTATATGACATTTCGCAATACAAATTATTCACATATAAGCCCAAAGTTGGATTGAGGATCTCATATTAACAACTTTAGAAAAATATTTGCGAGGATTATGATCTTAATTTTTTGTAAAATCAATAGCTTTAAAACACTTCCACCAATGTACTTCTAAAATTGAGAAGATATGCAATAACAATGATCCAATACTTGTAAATTAAGCTGAAGATTTGAAATAACAATTCAGCATTCTAATTCTTAGAACAGATCTTCAAATCTATCTACTATACTGTATAGAGTTTTCATAGTTTTTCAGGTACGTATGAGGTAGTCAAGATCCTCGAAGTCAGAACTTTGCATTCCATCGGCTTTTCCTCATCATTTGCGACTTCTTTTAATTCAAAAAAAATAATATTATGGAAACATCTTGAAGATTATTTTATGTCACAAGATCTTTTCATTACTCTTTTAGAAAATCCCAACTACGAATAATCACTATATCATATTCTTGTTCTGTGTAATTGAGATTTGAGAAGCCGTGAAAAAGATATCATTAAGTTTTTTTAAATGCCAAAAGACAATTACAGTAAAATTTATCGAGAAGTACGCTTGAGACTTATTTTATGCCACATAAAATTACAAGAAACTCAAGGCCTAAAATAAAAATAAATAAATTCATAAGACTAGACTTCTCTCTAATAGCAAAGAAATTTAAAAACCTTAAATAAGTAAAACGAAATCTCCTTAGTCCTGAAATAGAAAAATCGAGAAAGTGGCCAGTATCTACTGAAACCTTTGAAAGAGCGGCTATCATCCATATTGATCTGTATCAATAAGCTAGACACAGCACATAGATTGAAAAATCTCGGCTACAAGGGATATAACTTTCCAAACAAGGTTACAACTACGAAAACAATAGCACCAGTGGAAAAGGTGATTCCAATCTACCCAGAAAACAACTCAAAAAGTGTAGAAATATCTCCCACAAACTATCTTAATAAACTAGGGATAACCCACCAAAGAAAATATTGACGGAAAAAAGAAAAGGTTCAAAACCTTACGCTTTTTATTATTTGGTTAAGATAAAGATATTACAAAATTTATTTGGGAGATACAAAAATTATTATTTGATGGTTACAAAATACATCATATTCCTTTATTATTATAGATTTGGTGGATACAAAAGTTCTTATTTGATTGTGATAATTTCATTTTTTGATGTTCATGACTATTTCACCAAATTTTAATAGTGTTAAACATCGCCATTTCTCCGAAAATAAATAAATATGCTTTAAAGTGAATATATTCCCGACATTGGTTTCCAACAACAAATTGGTGCTGCGCCTATCTGATTTCTGAGGACATTCAATGTCATTTTAGACAGCCGTTGCCTTTGAAAATATGTCTTGTCTCGATGACTAACTGGAAAATGCGTATTTCCCATGCGACTGCTTTGAATGAATGTCATAGGCATTACTCGCTCAGTAATTGTTTTGTCTGAGGGAACATGCCCACTTCTGAAAACTTTTGCTTTCGGAAATGACCTTTTCTGCTGTAGTAGTTTTTCCACACCAGGAATATGGGTATTCATGAAATAATCTCTCCATTCAATGGAATCTGGATCGAAGTAAAACAAATCAGTCTCAGTCCGACTGCCTCTTGCTGTCATTCTCAATTTCTCTGTGTTTGTGTCATCAAAGCTGTACTTAATTAAATATAATAGAATCAAGTTAGTTATATTGGTAAAATCTCTCCCAAAGGAAGATCATTATGATAAATTCAATTCCAGGATACATTGTATTAAAAGAAATGAAATAAAGAAGAAGAAGAAGAAGAAGAAGATCCATAAACAGCGAAACAAAGCCACCTTACATGCCATTGAAGTAAAAGTATGGTTTGTAAATTTCTACCACCCGCATCACGAACTTAACCTTCTTACGCAGATCATTGTACACGCCCTTAAAGAAATTGTGAAATACGGTATTTGCCACTTGTAATCCCTGCAGGTCACACCACATTGAATTTGAACCAAGATTATTATTAATATAATGTGATGCATGATAGGTAAATGCTACTTCATTCTTCAAAGTCTAATTACCCATTGTGATGCAAGTAATGACATGAATATTTTCATAATTTTAAATATTTACAAACTATCTAGATAATTGGGCCCATTTCTAACTATTAAAGGAGAATTCAAGTCAGGACATCCATATCATATAAGTTACAAAATTAAACTATTATTAGTTATGCCGACCAAGAAAACTGATCTTAGTCTTAAGTTTGTAACTTATAAGATATGAACGGCCGTATATGTTTGTTTGTATATATTTCTATATATAATCATTCTCAAGGGTGAGCAGTCTCATTTATTTTATTTTTCTTTTTTTTTGGTACAGACACGCTAATAAATCATGTGATTTAATAGTTAATTAAAATATTATATTAAGTTGCATGATTTAATTACATGTTCGCATTTAGAAAAAAAAATAAAGGCGCCCGCACTATAGAGAAATACTATATATATATATATATGAGAAGAGTTAAAAAAAATTAAACAAAAATTAAAGTGTACTAAACGATTAAAAGAAAATTGACAGAATCTACATTTTTCTTATTTTTTAGCTTCTATCCACATTTTTTAAATGAAATATAGTCTTAAAAGATAATTTATATATACATATATGGATATATGACGAATGACAAAAGAAATTCTCAATCAAGATTCTTTAATTCAGATCGGATTTTTTTTTTCAATTTTTATGCTTAGAACAAACCTTGAGTGGCAACAAGTAGCGAATTTGCATGTATCCGTGAAAGCTAGCGATGCTGCTGAAGAGTATAATCTTGCTAACCTTAACGGGCTTTCCTTGTTTATTAATCCATGGTTTCTTTGTGAAGTAAACGAATCCGTAATCTAGAATACTCACGAGTGTCACAGGATTTCTTAAAGATGATCCAACATGATAAATATTGGCATCAGAAGGCTGTTTTGCATGAGCAACCATGGCAACAATCATAGCATTCACCACCATATCAACCGGTATCTGCATGATTCTTTAACTTTAATTTTTGGAATTTTGTTTAAAACAATTATCTAACGTGCTATTCACTGAACTCACCACATCCATAATGATCTTAGTTTCTCCGACTAAGCAAGGTAAATTTCCTTGAGCAGAGCCAACAAAAAGGGTGTTGATGGTTCTGTGTAAACAAAACAAAATTGAAAATTTTAACCAGAAAGAAATTTGATGCCGCAGCCTAATTTTTCTTCTTCATCTAAGAAAATTAGATCAGCATTTTAATGACTTACTTCAGGTCTTCAACCCAACCGGGAAATGGTTCTTTGTAAGTACCACTTACAACAGTAGGGCGTATAATGACCACTGACAGATTTTCTTTTGATTGTTGCATGAGGATCTCTCCCATCGTCTTGGTGAATACATATGTGTTTGGCCATCCGTGCATTTTTGCCCTAAAAAAGATATGACTAATACTTACATTAAAATAAAATAGGAAACCTTTTTCATTCATACATTTTTTTTTTCGGAATTTGTTATTACAAGCTATAGGTATATTATAATCTGAAGTTTATTGGAAATTACTCACCCTTCCAGTATAATCTAGAGGTCAATTGAAAATAACCCAGAAATCTACTCCTACTAAAAGACAAGACTTTTATCCACTCATATAAAAAATATATTTATTCTCACTAATATATATTAAAAAAATGCATCTATCCCTATCTATTATTATAAAATGGAATTTTATAATCAGGGTTCATTTATTTGAATTTAGTGTTGACCATCGAAATCTATCGTCGGTCAGTATTGTGTAACACTTGAAAGTACATTCATCCACTCGTTACGTTCAATCATCTTTAACTATCAGCACAAAAAAATATATTAAAGGTTACAAAACATTTAATAGAAGAGGAGTTGTTTTCGGTTCAGTTCTGGTCCCCTCGACAAGAAAAAGTAAAAGCAGGTGGGTATGCGGGCATTGCTGAAATACAAAAGTGTAATGGAATACGTGTCCCGCCAAAATGTAATGTCATTTCCCTTATTGAAGCTATCATTAGCAGATAAATATACCTTTCGGTGCCCAAATTTTTCATGACAAGTGTAATTTCCTTCTGCGGAGCTCCCTTCGTTTTGATTTCATTCAGTTTCTGATCTATCACCTTCATCTCCGCATCAAAGTCTAATCCAGATGCGCCATCAAGAGGATTCTCCAATATAAGCCCTGTCCTTTCCCCGGCTACATAAGCTGAAAGACGTAATACCTTATAATAAATATTTTATTAACAGGAGGTCATGGAAAAAAAAAAAGAAAGAGAAAAATAAGAGATTGACATTTTTCTCCCTAGAGTTCTTGAATTTTTTCACTTAACAAATGTCAGTTTCCTGACGTCAAAATTTCAATTAAAAAGAAAATGTGGTCGTTTTCCTGGTCGGAATGACTCCTTCTGTGAAAGTTTTGACACGAAGAAACTAACAGCATGTTACAAAAATTGAGTACGGACCCACTGAAAAAAAAAAAAAAAATTCAATGTGATAGGGTCAGTTTCTGATCAGGAATCTAGTGGGTAAGTGTTAAATGCTGGAACCAGTCGCGGGGCGCGGGGAGGGCGCCGGCGAAGAAGGAGGGGGGGGGGGTGTTGGGGGTTGGATGTGTCAACCTCCCACTATTTGTGACAATTTAACTCAGTAAATTAAAGTTTGGTACGTGCATCGAGTTATACGAACCAGTAGATACATGAACAAAGACCTTTAACTTGACACATTTCTTCGCGAAGTTTACAAGATGTATAGCTCCCAAGGTGTTGATGCCAAACGCAACATCATATCTGTACGAGCGAAAATTGATTGGATTTAATTAAATAATTTTTTATAACTTTTATTTTAGAAGATATGTATTTAAATTGTTCGTGAAAATATACCTTTCGTCAAATTTGGTTATGGCTGCTGAATTGACCATGATGTCTAGTTCATTCCATAACTCTTCTTTTAAATTAGAGTCTTTCAATCCCAAATCTTCACTAGAGATATCACCAGGGACCAAAGTAATCTTTTCTGAGATAAACGAATTTAGACGTGTGCCCCACTTTTCCTTTAAAACATTAAACACATCTTTTGCCAACACCTACAAAATTAAGTAGCAAAATAGTATTTCCAAAGATAACTTTGTAGCTGTCGTGCTTAGTTGTTGAAACTTATTTTTGGAAAGAAAATAATATTTCTATCTGATACAAATTAAGATTAAAAAGAATTAAACATGCAACATATAGTAGAATTTATTAATAAATTGTAACATGCACATATGAGTGGTATACATTAATTTGAGTAGGGGAGATGGACAATAGGGGAGATTGACAATCTCCCTTATAAAAAATATAGGGACTAACTAGTAACTTATTTAAACATTAATCAATTTTTTTTTTTGGTGAATCCCCGTGTTACAAAAGAAATTTATTGAAATAAAAATCAAAATAGATGAAATTTCCCTAACTGATCTCTAGTCTATGCACTATGTAAGCAGTATGGGGCCAAATATTATACATATAAATGATATACCTCATTCTGAAAACGTAGTGCGGCTGAGTCAGTATCGGCAGCTCTTACAAGAAGATAAAACTTCTTCACATTTGGTTGAACCCTCAAAATTTTCTCGATAAAGACTATATCCTCAAAAGAAAATGCTGATCATTAATTAGCATCTAAAGATGCATAATGCATATACGCAAGCAAAGATGGATATGCAATACCTAGTTTCATTGATTGAAAAAAAAAACAAAGAAAGAAAAATCTAATTTCATTAATTCAGTGCTTGCATGTACTGCTTTTTCTTTTTTTGAATTATTTTTGAAAGAATAGAGAGTTCATAGAATTTAAATCAGATTTTTTTTACCACCTAAATAAAATTATTTGAAATTACCTAAAAAAATTTTTAAAATCTCCATTTGAACAATAGGGATATTCTAGATTTTCCCCTTTAGCATCTTAAGAATACCTTTTGCTACAAAACCAGTTACACCGGAGACTAGAATGGTCTTGTTCTCGAGAAATTCAACAACACTTCCCAATTCCATTTATGGAGGCAGAAAATCTGTGAAGCAATAACTAATGAGACAAGAAGGTGATGAATGAGATGTGCTCTTGTGAGTGCTACTCGTTCCTTTATATACAACCTAGAATCATGTTTGGTACAATAGTTGAACAGCTCTATAGTATTTAAATATTTGGTGAATACTTATTATTGTATCTTAAAAATTAAGTTGTTTAATTTCAAGTTTGTACAACAAAAAACTTAAATCATATTTGATTTTTTTAAAATTAATGTTTAAAAATCATATTTATTACACAATAACAATTTTTTTCATAACTAAAAAAAAATTATTTCACAACAATTGTAGCTTTTAAGTCACTTCATTTCATTACGAAATAGGATCTAAGATCGAAAAGAGTTAAATATGCATTGTGCATGTCAGTTGATACAATATTTTTTTATCATAATACAAGGGTTGATTACATTTTTCCCTGTAAAAATTGTCTAATATACATTTCAATCCAACTATTTTCAAAACTTGACGAATAACCCCAATCTTCAAAAAACATATAGATGTCCCCAGACCCAACCACCAGGAAAATGAATTTCCCCTTTGTGCTATAAAATGTTTTTTTGTTGAAAATTGATTAGAAAAAGTGTCAAAATTGTGGGTGGTTGAGCAACCATCTTTGAATTCAAAGATGGTGGGTGGCTAGCCATTCAATAAGGAAAATGGGTAGGTGCCGCCCATGGAAAGAAGAAAAAAAAAGGAAGCCATAATTTAGCTATAAATAGAGGAGTGCTCCTCCTTATTTTTGTATCCAAATCCCAGAGAAGCAATCTAAATTTTGGTGAGAACTGAGAAATAAAAATATTCTTAAGCATGTAGTTATGTTGAAGGAGTATTTGGCTCCTCAATATGGGTATTATGGGGTTGTTTTGTTAAAGAATATTTATCGGAATTATGTATTTGGAGCTTGGGGGAGAGAAAATTATTTATAAGAGTGGTTGTAATAATTTTCTACATAGTGAATATTTTTCTCTGGTTGTCTCTCGACAACAGCCATGGTTTTTCTTCGGATTTAGAGTTTTCAACATAAATCTTGTGTTTTGTGATTGGTGTATTCTCCATTTAATTTTCTTATTAATTTGTTGCTTGATAAATTGCTTGGAGTGATCTTGAGAGGAAGCTTAATTTCCTAATAGTGGTATCAGAGCCAATGATTGAAGGTTTGGTGTCGGGACACTGTTCACGTATACGATATTGTTCATATATATGGTACTGTTCATGTGAAGCAGTGGAGCCAATTCGAATAGTCCGTGGTGAAGAACGGAGGCTGATCTATAAAGCATATATGTTAGCAGATGGTGTTTTTCAAACTTGGTGGAGTTTGATGTATTTGAAAAATTAATGGGAGAATGATTTTTTGTTGGCTTGTGGAGAATTCAAGTTAAAGGTATATCTAATCTGGTATGCACAAGGATTTGAAGGTGTGGGCAATTTGGTACCTCAGCGAAATTGTCAAGAAGGTGGAGCGAGCTCGGCAAATTGTTCCAGAATCAGGAGATACTGATATTCTCGCAGATGGTGAATTTCTTTTTTCTAAGAGATTGAGTTAGATCTTTTGGTATGTAGATATCCAAGTTGCCATGAAAGAGAATATATTATTTTCAGTGGGGTCCACAAGTTTGCATGCAGGCATTGGCTTGGTATAAATGCAAGGTGTGTGGTGGAAAAGTTATGTCATGGCTGAAGAATTCTCAGTGAAACCAAGCATGAGAATTGTACCATAAATTTCAGCAGGGTATTTTGACATGTTCCGAGAAAAATCTTAGAATGATTGATTTTAAGTGGTATACTCTTTATGATGGAGTGTGATAATTCTTTATATTGAGAATTATGATTGTTGGTGAAGACAGTATTTTGTAGCAATGGCTATGAAATTTTTTTTTTTTAATCATGATGGAGATTGTTGAAAATTGATGAAAAAAAAGTGTCAAAATGGTGGGTGGTTGAGCAACCATCTTTGAATTCAAAAATGGTGGGTGGCTAGCCATTGAACAAGGAAAATGGGTAGGTGCCGCCCATGGAAAGAAGAAAAACAATGAAGAAAATGAAGCCATAATTGGCTATAAATAGAGGAGGGATCCTCCTTATTTTTGTATCCAAATCCCAGATAAGCGATCCAAATTTTGGTGAGAATTGAGAAATAAAAATATTCTTAAGCATGTAGTTATATTGAAGGAGTATTTGGCTTCTCAATATGAGTATTACGGGGTAGCTTTGTTAAGGAATATTTATCGGGATTATGTATTTGGGGCTTGGGGGAGAGAAAATTATTTATGAGAGTGGTTGTAATAATTTTCCACATAGTGAATATTTTTCTCTAGTTGTCTCTCGACAACAGCCGTGGTTTTTCTCCGGATTTAGAGTTTTCCACATAAATCTTGTGTTATGTGATTGGTGTATTCTCCATTTAATTTTCTTATTAATTTGTTGCTTGATAAATTGCTTGGAGTGATCTTGGGAGGAAACTCAATTTCCTAACATTTTTTATCTTTGTTTAGATAAGATACCCTTACATAGATTATTTATGCAATGTTATTGTGTTCATTTCACAAAAGAAATAAGGAGTAATATTTATTTTTCTATCTGTAATGTTAAATGTATAAGCTCTGTTTGGTTAGCAGGAAAATAAAGGAAAGTATAAACGAAAGGGAAATCTAGAAAACTGAAAAGATGCTCTATTAATCTTAAATGATACAATGATATTTATATTGAAGCCTAGAATCTTCTAAAGCATACAAAGCATGAGCTAGAAACAAAGCTAAAACGTAACAAACTCTTAGTGGGAATTCAACAACTTTACAAAACAGAATTCCATCTCAGCACTTGACTAAGCACTCCACCTAAGCAACAATGATCTGACTCATCATTTAATCTTAACATTCCCCCTTAAGCTCAAGGTCTTGGAGAGACATTGAGCTTAGATCTCATGTAAGCAAAATGATCAAATGACAATGGCTTAGTAAAGATATCAGCAAGTTGGTCTGAGCTTGATACATGCTGAATTGTGAATTCTTTCTTAGCCACATGCTCTCGAATGAAGTGGAGATCCATCTCGATATGCTTAGTTCTTGTATGGTATTTTGGATTACTAGCTAAAGCCTCGGCACTTTTATTGTCACAGTATAAAAAAGGAAATGTGTCCAGCTGCACTTTCAACTCTCTCAGCAGATAGGTTATCCACAGTACTTCAGAGGTGGCTGAAGCAAGTGCTCGATACTCTGATTCAGCAGTAGATCGAGAAACAAATGTTTGTTTCTTTGATAATCAGCTTACAAGGTTTGAGCCAATAAACATACAATAATCTCCCATTGACCTTCTGTCATCTGGATCAGAACCCCAATCTGCATTTGAGTAAGCTGTCAAGTTAAGTGAACCTGAATGATGAAACTGGAGGCCAAAATGAGCTATGCCTTGAAGATACCTGAGCAGCCTTTTGCAGGCTTGCCAATACAGAACAGTAGGACCTGCTAAGAACTGACTAAGTTTACTAACTGTAAATGCTATCTCGGGTCTTGTTAAAATTACTTATTGAAGTGAACCAATAACACTTCTGTAAATAGATGGATTCTCAAATGGATTACCTAAGTCTTTTTGAAGCTTCTCAGAGACACTTATATGAGTATTGCAGCTTTTACTACCAAACATATTGGTTTTGCTTAGAATATCACAAATGTATTTTGTCTGAGATAAATGCATTCCTTCAGCTGATGGTGTAACCTCCATACCAAGAAAATAGCTGAAATCCCCCAGATCTTTGAGTGCAAATTCAAAATCAAGTTGCTTGATAACCTTCTCTATGAAAACTACATTTGAGCCCGTAACAAGTATATCATCTACATAAATGAGAACCATTACTATATCCCCCTCATTGTGTTGAAAAAATAATGAAGTATCAGACTTTGAAGCTTGAAAACCCCATTGTAACGGAGAGTTTTTGAGTCTGTCATACTAGGCTCTTGGAGTCTGTTTAAGACCATATAAAGCTTTGTTTAGCTTGCATACATGAGAAGGATATTGTGAATCAAGGAATCCCTCAGGCTGATGCATATATACATCCTCTGTTAGCTCTCCATTTAGAAATGCATTGTTGATATCTAATTGTTTAACTGACCAGTGATGCATGACAGCAAGGCTTAAGATAATTTTGACAGTACAAGGCTTAACAATAGGGGTAAAAGTTTCAAAAAAGTCTATACCATAAGTCTGATGAAATCCTTTTGCAACTAACCTGGCTTTAAACTTTGAAACACTCTCATATGGATTGTACTTCACCCGAAATACCCATTTGTTAACAACAATTTTTGTTGTTGTGTTTGCTGGTACCAATGTCTAGGTTTGATTCTTCTCCAGGGCAGTAAACTCTTCTTTCATGGCCATATGCCATTTGAGATTAGCTAAAGCCTCTTTAACACTCTTTGGTTCATAACTTTGTGTGACAGTGAGGAAAGTTTTTGGTTTGAAAATGCCTGATTTGGCTCTTGTGGTCATGGAATGTTGATTAATTGGTAGTTAAGGCAAATGAGGTATGTGAGGTGTTTGGTGAGGGACTGATGTTGATGGAGAGGAAGGTTCATGATGCTGACTTGAAACTGAAGAACCTGGTATTGGTAGCACAGCTGAACAAGGTGATGCAGCAGGGGACTGATACGAGCTATTGTCATGAAGAGTACAAAGTGGTGAAGAAAAGGATCAATAGAGGACTGAGAAAAAAATGATGAAAAGAACATTTCTGAATAAGGAAATTCAGACTCATTGAACTGAACATGAATATCTATATAGATTCTCACTGATTTATCTAAACACTTATAACCCTTGTAAAGAGGGCTATACCCCATAAATAAGCATTTTTTAGAATGGAAATCAAGCTTATGTGAATTATAAGGTTTGAAAAGGGGATAACAGGCACAACCAAACACTTTAAAAAACCGATAATCTGGTAACTGATGGTGTAATTTTTGAAAAGGTGACACATTATTCAGAACTGATGTGGGCATTCTATTGATGAGAAAGGATACAATATGAAAAGCTTCCCACCAGAATGATAAGGGCATGTTGGCTTGTGCAAAAAGGGTTAGACCAGTCTCAACAATGTCTATGTTTTGTTTCAACAACATCATTTTGATGGTGTGAATGAGGACAACTGAACCTAGATTGAATTCCCTCTTGCTGAAGAAAAGAATGAAAAATTCTAAACTCTCCTCCCATATCTGACTGCAAGGTTTTGATGGGCATATTGAATTGTTTTTCAACCAATCATTTGAAGGTTTTGAAAGTTTCTAAAGCATCGAATTTAAGAACAAGAGGAAAAATCCAATTATACCGAGTATAGTCATCAACAAATGAAACATAATACTTGTAACCATTCATAGACATTTCTGAGGCAGGTCCCCAAAGGTCTGTATGGATTAGTTCTAATGGTTGTTTAGTTCTAATTTCAGAGATTGAGAAATGAAACCTATGCAACTTTCCTTGTTGACAAGCATTGCAAAATTCAAATGAGTATTGATTATTATAACTGGAAGACATACAAGAATTCTTCAAAATGACTTGAATAACATGCTTGCTTGGATGACCAAGTCTATTATGCAACAAGTTTGCAGAGTTTACACTTTTAACAGACTCTTTATTAAAAGCAACAGAAGGAAGACATTCTTTATTTGGACTGGAAAATAAGATTGACATCATAGAACTTGGACTAAGAGTTGAGATATTTGAAGATAGCATAGAATCTTCACATGACAATAGCTTGTATAAGCCAGCTTTAGCAATCCCCTGAGCAAGTAGTGTTCCCTTCACCTTGTTCTTAACAAAACATGCATCAGAAATGAATTCAATAGTGATGTTATTATCAGCAAGAAGCTTTGAAACACTTATTAAATTTTTGGTGATTTTAGGAACACGTAATATGTCTTGAAGATTAGGATATGAACCACAAGAGGTGTGAAAGCATGTATAGCCAATGTGTGTGATTTGTAAGCCCTGACCATTTCCTATAAGTAAGGAATTAGAACCAGAGTAGAGTTTACTATCATTCAGATGCTGCACTGAGTTGGTGAGATGGTGAGTAGCTCCACTGTCAAGGTACCAACCTTGATCTACTACTCCCTCAGAAGTGGCCATATAGGCTGCTCTTGGTCCTTGTTGCTGTCCTGGAAAAAATTTTGAGGTGGATAGTTTGGAATGAAGTTCTTGTTGAATCGATCTCTGCACTCAGCAGCAGTGTGATTGTATCGAAAGCAAATCTGACAGGCAACAGCTGCAGAGCTATAGCTACCTTTTCCGTATCCACTAGGACCAAAACCACCTCTTCCATATCCATTGCTAAAACCACCAGAATTACCTCTGAAGTTACCATTCCAGTTATTACCCCTGCCTTGTCCTTGGTTATTTCCTCTTCCATTTCCAGTAAAACCACTCCTTCCACCATTAAAATTCCAGTTATTACCCCTGCCTTGATTCCAGTTCCCTTAAGAGTTATTAGAATTCCAGTTCTCTTGAGAGTTATTAGAATTCCAGTTCCCTTGAGAGTTATTTGAACTACTTCATTTCTTCTAAAAATTTCCAGATTGAGCTATCTTTACTGCATAATTGCTTTTCATTTCCTTATTCTCACTAAGTTTATTATTCTCAAGCCTAGCTTCATGTGTTAGCAACATAGAATATGCTTCACTCAGATCCATGTTCAACATATTGGCCTCGACATAAACAACAACCGGATAGTTAGAGTGATCTAATCCAGTAATGAGATGAGTTATGAAGTCAATATCACTAACAGGACTACCAGCTAATGCAAGACCATCAGTAACTGTTTTGAGTTTAGTAAAATACTCAGTCATTGACAGAGAGCCTTTTCTCAAATTATTAAGAAGCATTTTCAGATGAACCTTCTTTGCCATGGATTCAAATCCAAATTGCTTTTCTGGACTTTTCCAAAGTTGAAAAGAGGTTTGAGAGTTTACCACAAGACTTAGTATATCGACACTTATGGAGGACATGATCTAGCTCAACAGTAGTTGATCTTGATGCTTCCATGCTCCATATTCTGGATTTTCTTGTGCTTGAGCTTCAGTATTCGAAGAACTAGCTATTCCAGACTCAAAAAACAGATATTGAGTAGGACAGAGTTTAGATCCATCAATATAGCTCTCCAATCCA
Source organism: Citrus medica (assembly GCA_002013955.2). Lineage (NCBI taxonomy): Eukaryota > Viridiplantae > Streptophyta > Magnoliopsida > Sapindales > Rutaceae > Citrus > Citrus medica. The sequence goes on along the minus strand of MKYO02021568.1, from coordinate 202,750 downwards.
TTTCCACGAATTGAAGAAAGGACTTGCTGCTTCCAGATCGTGTAATTAGTGCGATCTAGCTTAATTGGACTGGTGAAGGTAAAGGAAGAATTTAGCTGTGAACTTGAACTTGTTAAGGCCATTAGATTGATCTGAAAAATAGCTCTGATACCATGTTAAATGTATAAGCTCTATTTGGTTAGCAGGAAAATAAAGGAAAGTATAAACGAGAGGGACATCTAGAAAACTAAAAAGATGCTCTATTAATCTTATTAATCTGAATTGATACAATGATATTTATATTGAAGCCTAGAATCTTCTAAAGCATACAAAGCATGAGCTAGAAACAAAGCTAAAATGTAACAAACTCTTAGCGGGAATTCAACAACTTTACAAAACAGAATTCCAACTCAGCACTTGACTAAGCACTCCACCTAAGCAACAATGATCTGACTCATCATTTAATCTTAACATGTAATAATAATCAAAATAAAAAAATTCTAAAATTTTAGAACAATATAAAATAAACATGGGAGGGTATTGGTTTGCAAGAATCTATCGTTTTGTAATAATTATAATTAATTAAATTGAACTATTATTATTTTAATTTAAAAAAATTTAAGAATTAATATATTCGTCTCGGCCGAGTGCTTGAGTTAAGAGAAAGTGAATTATTTTATACCTTGTAAAATAATCAAAATTAAAGACAATAATTTGATCGGTGGTAGTGACTGCAAGAGGTTTCAATATTTTTTATTTATTAGGTCAACTAATAGTCAATAATTTTTTTTAATTACTCCTTTTAAATTTTATTTAAACTCTGTTTGGGAGTTCTTCAAAGCAGCTGGACTGGAGCTTTATTTTTATACTTTTATCTCCATACCACCTTAACATATTCCTAACAATATGTCACAGGTGATAATTGCCTAGATAGTTCAACTAGTAAAATATTTTGTAAATGTTGAAACAAGTTAGGTCTTATTTTCCTAAAGAACCTCACTCATATTAAGGTTTCAATAAGGTTGGAGAGGGACATCGTTTGTATTCATGTAATGGTTGATAAAGAAAAATAACCAATAATATTAAACTTTGTAATTAATACCCTAACAAACATTTTCATCCAAAGTATTGGAGCAACATTTATTCATTGAATAGCTAATTCTAAAATTATTTATTTAATAGACGAACATCATCTCACTTGAAACAGAAAAACTAGAATATAATTTGGGCAGTGGAAGTGTGGTACTTTTCTTTTTCTTAATAAAAATATTGTTCAAGAAGTTAAGAAAAAAATGGTATACTGGTCGACTGATTTAAAAACAACAATGCTAATTCGATCTTTTTTTCTTGGGAGGTCAAAAATTGTATTGTTGATTTCAAAATAAACCGAATAAAATATATTTCTGTCATACTTCAAGGAAAATATTGAAACTATGCTCCTTCTTTAAATATGAGCAAGAATAAACACAAAATCGATATATAGATCATGGGTTGAAAATGTATAGTGATATTTCCACCCAGAAATTCAATAAATCCACCTTGTTTATAAAAATAATTACAAAAATTCACATTATTTTTAAAATTTTTCAAATAAAGAATAATTTTGAAGAATTAATTAATTAAATCTATCTTAATTTATTTTTTGTGACTTAAATTTTTTATTTTATTTTACCACTAAGGTTGCTTTAGCCTAATTTTAAATTAACTACTTTTACCCTTAAAAGGTAAAAGTACCAAAAATTTAATTTAATTTCAAAAAATTTTAAATTTTATATGAAATTTTACATGTAAAATATTGAAAATTATTAGATTTCATTTAAAAAGTCACAAAATTATTAGATTATAAGTCACAAAAGTAAGTACCTAATTAAAGTATTAGATACAAGAAAACATATTGTTTTGGCATGTGATTCATTTTATGTCATACAATAAAAATAATTAAATAGAACTTACATTAAAGCAATTTTAATAGTAAAAAAAATACGTAAGAAAACAATAATAATGATTTAATTGATTAATTATACAAATATTTTTGTTGATTTGTATTGATTAGAAATAATGTGAATTTATTGTACATATTTTTTAAAAGTGCAGTGAGTTTACATAAATAATGGGTTAGAAATACCCCCACCCATTGAAAACCCCACCTTCCCAATAGAATTTGGCAATTATCCACTTCCTAGGGGAGATTGCCAATTTCTCCCCTACTGTAATTAATATATACTATTTACCCTCTTACTATTTTTATAATAACCAATAAACCTCCTGACAACATTTATTTATAATGTTATCCCTATTTTCAAATATATTTTTATTTTTATTTATATAAATTAAATAAATCATATGAATAGAAACTGAATAAAAAAAGTATTAAAAAATATATGTTTTGATGTGAACAAAAGAATTAATAATAAATTTGTTTTCTTGTACTTTTTTATTTTGTAAAAATTTTCTTCTAATAAAAATTTTAAAACTAAATTAGTAATGGAACAGCTCCATACCTCACGGTCAAAGTCTTCTGTTGTTGAGTCCTCAGATGAAGATACTGATCAAGACGATGAGCCGTAACAAGTTCACCATAGGTGAGCTCATCATAAGGAATACAGTTATCATAAAGGGCTTTGATGGAATTTCTAACTTTTTCACCTAGTAGGGTAGGCAATCCTGCAAGGAATTTCTCCTTTCAAGTTGTATGACTAGCGTCATCCCTAAAGAAAAGTCTGGTGAAAAAGGTGGTTTTATAAACAGAAGACATCAATTAAAACAGAAGGAAATCAGGTTCATTATCTTTATTATAATGATCATACAAGGGTACGTGGCGTTGTTACACCTGGGAATGCCTGAGTTAACGGCCTTCAGGTCTGATCAAACTTAGAATTGATCAAGATCCCCGCCCCCTGGTTTCCAGCCTAAATACCACTTTAGATTTATTAGACCTATTGATTTCTAAGCAAGCCTAGCAACAGACCTAGGGCCTAGTAAATAGATCTAAAGCTGGGTGCATACACAATACTAGATCCGGTTCCCAGAAATAGTGTTCTGAAGGAATGGAGGGAGAAGAGAAAGATTTACAACTGAGGATTGAGATCTGATCTCGTTGCCTCAGAGGAACGTAGCAATTGTATGGCAGATCTGATACAGATCAGTCTGCAAAGCATGCATAAAATTTAAATGCTCTAAAATAAATTACAGAAATTAAATTGCTTGAAATTAAATTGCGGAAATTTAAATTGCTTTAAATTTAATGATAGAAATTTAAACATACTTGAATTTAAACTTTATTACAACTTTAAAAGGAAAGATTACAAATCTTACATTTGAATTTCTTGAGATAAAGCTTTAAAAGAAAGTTTTTTCAAAGACGGGAAATTAATCTGAAAACAGGAAAATTATTTCCTTCCAAATTCCAGATTCCCAATCTTTAGAGAGAGAATGAGAGAGATGAGAGAAGGAAGAGAAGAAGAAGAAGAGAGAGAAGGGAAAACGAGAATCTAAAAAAATTCTGAGAAGTCTCAGTCTTCCTCCAGAATTTATACAAATTTTGGAACTTTAAACTGTAGCGCGCCTGTAGCTTTTTAACTGTAGCGGGTTTTTCTTTTTATGAGGATTTATCTGTAGCTTCTCTATTGTAGCGGAGCTGTAGCATGATACCGTAGCGAAATCCGGGGCTTGAAATAGTAGTCTTTATACAAGTAGAATTCGGGTGAAAAGACATGTGCGCTCTCACTTATGTCCAAGGGACCACCCGATACAAATTTACAAAGGAATATACAAAATAATTGCAAACAAATTTTACTCTTTTTTTTACATATACAGCAATACAGATAAGGATTTAATGCTTTAAAGGAGGAAGCATTCCAAAGCAGTCGTCTTCATTTTCATCTCCGAGAGAAATGAACGGTTCAGGATCCCCTGAGGTGCTGGAAGAAGAACTTGCAACGGATGTCTCAGATCTTGAGGCGAGAAGTTGTTGCATTACTTTGAAATATTCATCTTCTGTTTTGGCACTGGCCAGAAGAGATTGGGCTTTAGACTTTTGGGTAAAAAAGGTTTCTTGGGCTTTGACTTCTTTAATGGTATGAGGTAGAAAACCTTTAGAACAGAGCCAATTTCGAATTAGAGTGTCAGTTAATTTGGTCTGTTCATCAAATTTTGACCACCATTTGACTTTAAAGATTCTTTGTAAAATAGGTTGGGACTCTTGGGTATGATATCTGAAATTCCACATCCATACTCATGGAAGAAAGAAATTGGTACAAAACAGAGAAATGGAGGAAACCTTTTATCAGAATCAGAAGGGATATAATGGGCTTTGAAAAGATTTAAACAATGGATGGCATTTGGAGTTAAAATTTCTGGTATTGGGCCAAAAATGTTCCACCATTTTTTAAACCAATTAGGAAGACTTTGAACGGTTATTTTTTAATTGAAGAAAAATAACCATGAGTGGGATCTTTTAGGATTTTGAATAAAAAATGTGTTAAACCAGGCTTGTTGATAATCCCAATAGGAATAGGTAAAACAGTGTGGTAAACGCATTTGAAAATTTGGAGGGAATCTTTTTTTGTTATGGAGTTGATCACCCCACTGGTTCGGGCTTAAGACTTTTAAGATGGTAGCTATAGAATAAGCAGGCTCAGAATGGGTTTCACTGAGAAAGAAATGTTTGAATTTTACTGACTCAGTGGACTCTAGAATGCTTTGGTAATAAGACTGAGGTTTTGTCAAATCCCATGGTTTGAAAAACCAGCCTTTAGAGAAAAACTTTGAAATTACTTGAAAAGGATCAGTGTGGTAAAAACCATCTTCCATAGTTAAAATATTTTGAAAATGAGTTTTATCATACCAATCCGAAGTTTTCTTTAAAAGCTTTGGTTGTGAAAGAACAATCTGGGAGGATATACTTTCACCAGAAATAATAACATTTTGTGAAGAAGATTTTGAAATATCTTTGGAAATAGATTTTTCTTCTTTAGGAAAAGTTTGGCTTTGAGAAACACTTTGTAATGCAAGCATAAGTTCAGGGGATTTAGAAATGGATTTTATCCATTGATTTACCTGATCATTGGTGGAAATTGCTTTGGATTTGGCTTCTTCATCTTCGATCATGTCAATCCATGATCTGATTGGCATAGCTGATGAGAGTAGCTTTTCTTTAGGGGAGAGGAAGGTTGGGAGGCTTTAAATGGTGTCTGGGACACAGGGTCTTTGTCTTTTTTTTTAGGCGGCATTTATCTGTTTTGAAGAAATTCCCTAGTTAGAAAATCAGGGAGAGAATTTGTATCTCCTTTAATAAATTCAATGTCAAAATCAAAAACACTTAAAATAGCTTGCCATCGTATAAAAATCTGTTTTGATGCAATGTTTTGAACATCCTTTTCTAAAACATGTTTTGCAGCTTTACAATCAATTCTAAGTAAAAAAATTTTATTCAATAAATCACTTTGAAACTTATATATGCATAAAACGATAGAAATAATTTCTTTTTTAATAGTAGAGTATTTTCTTTGACATTCATTCCAATGAGCAGAAACATACTGTACTATTTGTTCTTTATTATGTTCTACTTGCTTAGTATTCCTCCATACCCTAAGTCAGATGCATCAGTTTCTACAATTTTAGGTAATGGAGGATTAGCAAGAAATAAACATAGAATAGCCTTAACAGAATTTTTTATGAGTTTAACAGTGCGGGTATGCTCATCAGTCCAGGCAACAGGATTTTTCTTCAACCTATCATGCAAAGGTTTGGACATCTTATTGATATTAGGACAGAAATCAAGAACATAATTCAAACTCCCTAGAAATCTCTGTAATTGGGTTTTTCCAGGATTTTATCTGGAAACTTGTCAGCAAAGCAAGCGACCTTTCGATGGGAGTGATGGTTCCTTTTGAAATGTAATGACCAAGGAACCGAACTTTAGTTTGGAACAAAGAGACTTTAGAGCTAGAAATGGCTAAGCCAGCTTTTCTAGTTGCCAAATAAAAAGTCTTTAAATGTTTGAAATGTTGATCAACTGTTTGGGAAAAAATCAACACGTCATCAATATAGACAATGCAAAATTCAGAAAAATGATTATAAATTTCATTCTTGATTCTTTGAAATTCTAAAGGTGCATTTTTCAAACCAAAGGGCATTACTGTCCATTCGTATTGTCCAAATGGAACAGTGAAAGCAGTTTTGTAACGGTCTTTAGGGTGAATTTGAATTTGCCAAAAGCCAGATTTCATATCAAATTTTGAAAATATAAAAGCATAATGTAGTTTTTGAAGCAAATCTTTTTTATTAGGTATAGGATACCTAATCCATTTTAATGCTTTATTAAGAGGTTTGTAGTTTATTACCAGTCTGGGTGTTCCTCTTTCGATTTCTGAATTTTTATTAACATAAAAAGCGGCGCAAGACCATGGGGACCTGGATTTAACAATTAGTCCTTTTGACTCCAAGTCTTTTATTTCTGTCTTACAGTTTTGTTCTAATTCCATATTCATTTGAATAGGACGAGCTTTAGTGGGTATTTGTTTTTCATCAAAAGAGTTTTCATAAGGCAAATCTACCAAATGTTGTTTTCTGTTCCAAAAAGCAGTTGGTAAATCAACACATATCTCATTTTCAATTAAAGCTTTAAAATCAGAAATTTTTCTTTTTACAAATTCATTTTGTAATTGGCTTTCAATTCTTTGTAGACTCAAATCTTTTTTAAACAAGTTAAATCATTTTGTTTAGATTTGAGAAGTGTATTAATGTGGTTCTAGTAAACAGAACAAGCTTTAACAATATTTAAATTTCTTATTTTAGGTTTCTCAATAAAAGGAAAAACAAGTTTTTTGGTTTTTGCTTTAAAGGATATACTATCATAATTGACAGTATATGGGGTAATGAGACTGATAAAAAGAGTTCCTAAAATGACAGTATGATGTATGTCATTTATAAGAATAAAAGAAGTTTTAAATTCAAAACCATTGTTGTGAATAGAGACATCGACCTTAGATTTAACATTCAGTTTTGAATTATTAGCGGCAGAAAGCATTTCTTTAGTTTTCTCATGAAATCTTTTGGGGACAATATCTTCTTTAATGCAATTTAAATCGGCACCTGTGTCAAAGAGGGCAATGATGTCGATTACAAAATCTTTGGAAAGAATTAAGGTGATTTTAATCAAATATTTTCTCGTAGTAATTTGCTTTAGAACAAATAGAAAATCATTAGGTATAGATTCAATATTTTCAAGATTTTGTTCTTCATTATCATTATCATCTTCAGGTTCTGATTCTTTATCAGAATTATCTTGTAATTGTCTTTGTAAAAGAAGTTGGATGGTTTCAGAATCATTTTTATGTTTTTCTTTTAATTCTTTTATCTCAAGTTTAATATCTTTTATTTCTTTTTGAAGATCCTGGGTATTAGGAGCTATTTTCTTTGTTTTCTTTTTGCTTAGGATATCAGTGAGATCATAAGCATTTTTTCTAATGATTGGGGCTTTAGAAGTTTTAGCTTTGTTGGGTTCAAGAGTTTTTAAAAGTTTATCAAGGTATTCTTTTTGGAGATTTGGATCAGAAATATGTTTTACTACTTTAAGAAAAGTTTCTTGTTCTTTAGTTAAAACATTAATTTTCTTTAAATAATATTCAGAATCTGAATCAGAATCTTTGTTACTCAAAGAAACAGATGTGTCTGAATCATTTAGCTCATCAATCTGTAAAGGCTCAATGTCTCTCGTCATGGAAGACTCAGAGTCAGAAAGCTCTACAAGTAAAAGGGATATTTTTTAAAACAATTCTTCATCGAGGCCAAGCTCATTGAGCTTTCTGCTCATTCTATAGAATTTTGCGGTATGGCCTTTCTTTCTACATTTAAAACACGTGGCTTCTTTGTAATTAAAAGGAGTTTTTGGTTTTGTAACTGTATGCTTTCCTTTTGAAGAATGAGATTTCCTATAAGGTTTAGAAGATTTCCTATAGAAAGGTTCTCTAAATTCTCGAAAGGATTTTTTGTGATACTTTGATTTGTAATGTTTCTTGTAAGATTTCGGAGAACACTTACCATTACAATCTTTGGAAGTAGAAGTTTTAAAGGGGTCATAATTGAATTGTTTACAGAAACTTCCTAATTCTTGCTTAGATTTCCTAAGCTCTCATTTTAGTCGTTTCTGTAATTTCAAATCTTGACAAATCTTTAAACCTTTTTTATTGATAAAACTGACAAGTTCACCGTAGGTGAGCTCATTATAATGGACACGATTGTCATAAAGGGCTTTAATGAAATTTCTAACATTTTCTCCTAATAGGGTAGGTAATCCTGCAAGGAATTTCTCCTTCCAATTTACATGATTTGCATCATCCCTAAGGAAAAGTCTAGTGAAGAAAGTGGTTTTGTAGGTTTGAAAATCACTAAGTTTCCTACATCTCAGGTTATGTAGTAACTCAGCATTTTTGTCTCTAAGGTGAGAAGGGTCACCTATGAAATGGAGAGAAATAGTAAGGATTAAAGTGGCAACAGCATCTTGAATAGGGTTATTAAACTCATCAAGAATAGGCACTTTATCCTCATCCGTTTGTATGGAATTTAAAATATCTAATTATTGCTGTTGAGTGAGAAGATGATCCCACCAACCTTTAAGCTGACCCGTAAAACTAGCAATAAGGACTTCTGCAATGGCCTTGTCAGAAGTTCCCTATTGAGTTTTATAGGCATTAGCTGCCATGGTCATTTGTTGCAACAATCCTAGAATATTGTATTCAGACATACCATCAATATTCCATTCATAGACAGAAGATGCATTAAATCGGGATTGGTTTAATGCACTTGGTCTATTATCAATGGCAAGGTCTGAAGGAGTTCGAACATTTGGGAGAGCAAGTTCCCAATGTATTTTGTTGGCTTTAGGAATAGACTCATCTTTAAAGGCTTATATGTCAGAAGAGGCTATAGAATCATTGTCTTGTTCAAGTACACCAATCTTGCTAGATTGGGCACTATCATGGGCTATTTGGATTTTACTAGATGAAGAAGAAGAAGCTTCTATTCTATCTAGTTGTTCTTTAATAGCTTTAGCAAAATCTGATTTTGACTCTTGGACAAGCTTTTGACTAGTTTTCCAAACCTAGAAAGGTTTGAAAATAGGCTCTTTAATCTTTTTGTCAGAATCTGAATTTGATGTAACAGGAGAAATAATTATGGTTGACTTCTGGAACTGGTTTTCTATTTTAGTCAACTATTTTCCTATCGTATTTAGATTAGCATTACAGAAATTATTCTGTTGAATAATGCTATCTAAATCCGTTTTGGGATCTTTATGTATTTTATAAGGTGATTTTATAAGGTGAGGCTTTAATCTCAATAGGAGGTTCACCATGATCGATAGTTATGCTCCTAAGAGGTGGATGCTCAGATTCAATGACTCTTCCACTACCAGAAAGGTTTCATTCAGTGGTTTTCTTTTTAACAGTGATTGGATTTGATTCTTTAAAAGGATATGAAATGTTATTTTCGGAAGCATACATCTCAAACCAATCAAAAAACAATATATGTACTTTGTGCAGATTTACAAATTCATAATAAACTTGTTGGATTTCTTTTCTTTGGTTTAAAAATTGATTAAAAAACCAAAGCCTTTTTTCTTTGTTTGAATCAGAATAAAAATCATTATGGAGAATGGTTTTATCTAATTCCAAATCTTTTTCTATGACACTTATTACATTTTTTGTGACAGCAAAAAATGTAGGAGAAGTTGGAGGAGAAGGTTCCTTCTCTTCTTGGCTTTGTTCACGTTGACTGCTAGTATAAATAGGATGGGGAACACTAGTGGCATAGTCAACTGAATGTATGGAAGAACTAAGTATATCCGAGGTGGAAAACCTAGGTTGACTCTTTGCAGTTTGAAAATGGAGGTTTATGACAGAAGGGATCTTTGAAAACTTCCTTTCCAGTGAAGGAATGCTTGAGCATGAAGCTTTATCATAGAATCTAGAGGATGCAGATCTCCTAAAAGACAATTTAACTCTACCGTCAGAATATTGAGTCACATTTTGCAACTCTGTATTTGGCTCAAGTTGTTTTGGAACTACGGGAGCAGTGGCTCCTTCAAGAATCCATTCATTTGGAAGATTGATATCTTTCCATTGGATTGGTTTTGGAATAACTGTATTTGCTTTAGAAAGGTCAGTCTGCAAGAGAAGAGTCTCATCTTTTTTTTACTGGAATTTATGTTGCGTGTTAAACGCTGAAATCATGGCTTTATATGATATTTTGAAAATCAATGCAACTGGTACAGATCCTTCTAACATGTGATAATTATGAGTTTTGATATGTAAAATCATGCTTTTTAAAATATTCTTGTCTTTTAAAGAAACCGTTATGTTGGGATAACAGTCGAATGAAATGGGTCCTTTACAGAGACTAGATTCAATACTACTAAGTAGGGAATCATCAAAGGAGATAAATCTCCCATCTCTGAGGATAGCTAAAATAGAAGTATTTAATCCTTCTTTAGTTAGGGGTTTTATGCCGACTTGAATTAAACCAATATAAACATAATTAAAATTCTTTTCTTTTAATTTCTTTAATGAATGCTCAGAAAACAGATGGATTGTTTCAAATGGCTTTGAAAGGGTAATATCGCGTTCTTCAATTTTTATTAAACAATCTGTCTTTAAAAAATCAAGTCTTTTCATTTTATATATTTTGTCTTTAGAAACCTTTGGCAAATCCCAATTATCAATTGCTTTATTAAAATATTCAATAATGAATTCTTCTGAATTCACAACATTATTTGAAACACTAGTCTTCTCGGAAGAGGAGCTAGAGAAAGGTGATGTTCTATGCAATAAAGTATCCATGCAATTTAAAACTTAAATTCAAAACATATGTGAATGCCTACAGGTATGGTTTTACTACCCTAAGCGGAAATCCTTATCCTAAAACGGGACTTACAACCAGTAAAAAATTCAGCAAACACACGGGTTTAAAAATCAAGAAATAAAAAACACAGAAACTTTACAGAATATTACACCTACTTTCCCGTGGCTCTGATACCAAGTACAACCTGGATCCTGGAAAGTGTGTCAGTGTCCAGGCGAATATCAAATTTAAAGATTTTAACAAAACAGCGCGAAAGTATATCAGGATTTTTATCTTTATGCTTTAATTATCAAATAAGGGTACGTGGCGTTGTTACACCTGGGAATGCCTGAGTTAATGGCCTTCAGGTCTGATCAAACTTAGAATTGATCAAGATCCCTGCACCCTGGTTTCCAGCCTTAATACTGCTTTAATTTTATCAAGCTTTTTGTCTTTTAAGCAAGCCTAGCAACAAGATCTAAGGCGCTAGGACTAAGATCTAAGACTGGGTTCATACACAGTACTAGATTCGGTTCCCGGAAATAGTGCTCTGAAGGAATGGAGGGAGAAGAGAAAGATTTACAACTGAGGATTGAGATATGGTCTCGTTGCCTCAGAGGAACGTACAATTTATAAGGAAGATCTGATACAAATCAGTCTGTAAGCATGCTTTGAAAAATTAAAATGCAAAATTTAAATTGCAAAAAGTAAATTGCTTAAATTTAAAGTGCTTCAAAATAAATTACAGAAATTTAAACATACATAAAATTAAACTTTATTATAACTTAAAAAAAAAAAGAAAATTACAAATCTTACATTTGGATTGCTTGAAACGATGCTCTAAAAGAAAATATTATAAAGATGGGAAATTAATCTGAAGACATGAAAATTATTTCCTTCCAGATTCCATATTCCCAATCTTAGAGAAAGAAGGAGAGAGATGAGAGAAGGAAGGGAAGAAAAAGAAGAAGTGAAAGAAAATGTTAAGCTAACCTAAAAAATTCTTAGGAGTCTCAGTCTTCCTCTAGAATTTATACAAATTTTGGAACTTTAAACTGTAGCGCGTCTGTAGCTTTAAACTGTATCACGCCTGTAGCTTTTAAATTGTAGCAGGTTTTTCTTTTTATAAGGATTTATCTATAGCTTCTCTACTGTAGCGGAGCTATAGCACGATACTGTAGCGGAATCCGGAGCTTGAAATAGTAGTCTTTATACAAAATACAAGTAGAATTCGAGTGAAGAGACATGTGGGCTCTCATTTATGTCCAATGGACCACCCGATACAAATTTACAAAAGAATATACAAAATAATTTCAAACAAATTTTACTCTTTTTTTTTTCATGTACAACAGTACAGATAAGGCTTTAATGCTTTAGAGGAGGAAGTATTCCAAAGCAGTCGTCTTCATTTTCATCTCCGAGAGAAATGAACGGTTCAGGATCTCCTGAGGTGCTGGAAGAAGAACTCGCAACGGATGTCTCAGATCTTGAGGCGAGAAGTTGTTGCATCACTTTAAAATATTCATCTTCTGTTTTGACACTGGCCAGAAGAGATTGGGCTTTGGACTTTTGGGTAAGAAAGGTTTCTTGGGCTTTGACTTCTTTAATGGTAGGAGGCAAAAAACCTTTAGACAGAGCCAATTTCGAATTTGAGTGTCAGTTAATTTAGTCTGTTCATCAAATTTTGACCACCATTTGACTTTAAAGGTTCTTTATAAAACAAGTTGGGACTCTTGGGTATGATATCTGAAATTCCACATCCATACCCATGGAAGAAAGAAATTGGTACAGAAACAAAGAAAGGGAGGAAACTTTTTCTCAGAATCAGAAGGGATATAATGGGCTTTGAAAAGATTTAAACAATGGATGGCATTTGGAGTTAAAATTTCTGATATTGGGCCAAAAATGTTCCACCATTGTTGAAACCAATTTGGAAGACTTTGGACGGTTATTTTCGAATTGAAGAAAAATAACCATGAGTGGGATCTTTTAGGATTTTGAATAAAAAATGTGTTAAACCAGGCTTGTTGATAATTCCAATAGGAATAGGTCAAACAGTGTGGTAAACTCATTTGAAAATTTAGAGAGAATCTTTTTTTATTGTGGAGTTGATCACCCCACTGGTTTGAGCTCAAGACTTTTAAAATGGTAGCTATAGAATAAGCAGGCTCAGAATGGGTTTCACTGAGAAAGAAATGCTTGAATCTTACTGACTCAGTGAACTCGAGAATACTTTGGTAATAAGACTGGGGTTTTGTCAAATCCCATGGTTTGAAAAATCAGCCTTTAGGGAAAAATTTTGAAATTGCTTGAAAAGGATCAGTGTGGTAAAAACCATCTTCCATAGTCAAAATATTTTGAAAATGGGTTTTATCATACCAATCCGAAGTTTTCTTTGAAAGCTTTGGTTGTGAAAGAACAATTTGAGAGGATACACTTTCACCAGAAATAATTACATTTTGTGAAGAAGATTTTGAAATACCTTTGGGAATAGATTTTTCTTCTTTAGGAAAAAATTGGCTTTAAGAAACACTTTGTAATGCAAGCATAAGTTCAAGAGATTTATAAATGGATTTTATCCATTGATTTACCTGATCATTGTTGGAAATTACTTTGGATTTGACTTCTTCATCTTCGATCATGTCAATCCATGATCTGATTGGCATAGTTGATGAGAGTAGCTTTTCTTTAGGGGGAGAGGAAGGTTATGAGGCTTTAAAAGGTGTCTGGGACACGGGGTCTTTGAGGATCCCTTTCCCTTTGTCTTTCTTTTTGGGCGGCATTTATCTGTTTTGAAAAAATTCCCTAGTTAGAAAATCAGAGAGAGAATTTGTATCTCCTTGAATAAATTGAATGTCAAAATCAAAAACACTCAAGATGGCTTGCCATCGTGCAAAAATTTGTTTTGATGCAATGTTTTGAACATCTTTTTCCGAAACATGTTTTGCAGCTTTGCAATCAATCCTAAGTAAAAAATTTTTATTTAACAAATCACTTTGAAATTTTGAAATGTATAAAACAATAGAAAGAATCTCTTTTTTTATAGTAGAATAGTTTTTCCGACAATCATTCCAATGATCAGAAACATATTGCACTATCTATTCTTTATTATCATCTACTTGCTTTAATATACCTCCATAGCCTAAGTCTGATGCATCAGTTTCAACAACTTTGGGCAATGCAGGATTTGCAAGAAATAAACATGGAATGTTCTTTACTACGGTCTTTATATGTTTAACAATTTTTGTATGGTCTTCTGACCATGCAACAGGGGATTTCTTTAGTCTATCATGCAGTGGTTTGGCAATCCTATTTATGTTAGGACAAAAATCAAGGACATAGTAGAGACTGCCCAAAAAACTCTCCAATTGGGTCTTATCAAGTATTTTATCAGGAAATTTATCAGTAAAGGCTAGTGATCTCTCAATAAGAGTGATGGTTCCTTTGGAAATGTAGTGACCTAGGAACCAGACTTTTGTTTGGAATAAAGAAACTTTAGAACTAAAAATAACTAAGCCAGCTTTCCTAGTTACCAAATAAAAAGCCTTTAAATGTTTGAAGTATTGTTCAATTGACTGAGAAAAAATCAACACGTCATCAATATATAAAATGCAAAAGTCAGAAAAAGGATTATAAATATCATTCATAATTCTTTGAAATTCTGATGGTGCATTTTTCAAACCAAAGGGCATTACTGTCCACCGTACTGTCCAAATGGAACAGTGAAAGCGGTTTTATAACGGTCTTTAGGATGAATTTGAATTTGCCAAAAACCTGACTTCATGTCAAATTTGGAAAATATAAATGCAGAGTGAAGTTTTTGGAGAAAATCTTTTTTGTTAGGTATGGGATACCTAATCCATTTTAATGTTTTATTTAATGGTTTGTAATTTATTACGAGTCTGGGTGTTCCTCTTTCTATTTCAGAGTTTTTATTGACATAGAAAGCGGCACAAGACCATGGTGATCTGGATTTTACAATGAATCCTTTGGACTCCAAGTCTTTGATTTCATTTTTACAATGTTTTTCCAAATCCATGTTCATTTGAATTGGACGGGCTTTAGTGGGAATTTGTCTTTCATCAAAGGAATTTTCATATGGCAAATCTCCCATGTGTTGTTTTCGATTCCAAAAAGCAGATGGTAAATCAGCACATATTTCTTTTTCAATTTGGTCTTTAAAATTGGAAATTTTTGTTTGAATGAATTTGTTTTATAATTGTCCTTCAATTCTTTGTAAAGTTAAGTCCTTTTTTAAGCAAAACAAGTCATTTGGTTTTGATTTAAGAATGGTGTTTATTTGGTTTTGATAAACAGAACAAGCTTTAACAATATTTAGGTTTCTTGTTTTAGGTTTCTCAATAAATGGGAAAATAAGTTTTTGGGATTTTGCTTTAAAAAATATACTATCATAGTTGACAGTATAAGGGGTAATAAGATTTATAAAGGGAGTTCCTAAAATGACAACATAGTGAATGTCATTTGTAAGAAGGAATGGAGTTTTAAATTCAAAACCACTGTTATGAACAGAGGCGTCAACTTTAGATGTGATTTTTAATTTTGAATTATTGGCGGCAGAAAGTCTCTCATTAGTCTTTTCATGGAATCTTTTAGGAACAATATCTTCTTTAATGCAATTTAAGTCAGTACCAGTGTCAAATAGGGCAATGGTGTAAATTTCGAAATCTTTGGAGAAACTTAAAGCGATTTTAATCAAGTATTTTCTAGTGGTGATTTGTTTTAAAACAAAAAGAAAATCATTGGGGATAGATTCAATGTTTTCAAGTTGTTGTTCATTTTCACCAGAATTTGATTCGTTATCATAATTGCCTTGCAGTTGTCGTTGCAATAAAATCTGGATTGTTTCAGAATCAGTTTTTTGTTTTTCTTTTAATTCTTTAATCTCAAATTTGATTTCCTTAATTTCTTTTTGGAGATCTTGGATGTTCGGAGTAGGTTTTTTAATTTTCTTTTTACCCAAAATTTCTGTTAGGTCATAAACATGCTTTTTAATTATTGGGGTTTTAGAGCTTTCTGTTTTGTCTTGTAATTCCATTGTCTTTAAAAGTTTGTCAAGATAATTTTTCTGAAGAATAGGGTCAAAAATATGCTTTACCAATTCAAGGAAAATTTCATGATCTTTAGTCAAAACATTGATTTTCTTTAAAAATGATTCTAAATCAGAATCACTAGAATCATTTGATACAGATGTGTCTGAGTCATTCAACTCATCAATCTGTAAAGCATCACTGTTTCCTGACAAGGAGGAGTTTGAATCAGAGTCAGAAGACTCAATGAGCAGAGAGGTGATTTTAGAAAGGACTTCTCCATCAAGATCAATTTCTTGAAGTCTTTTGTTTAACCTGCAATATTTTTGTAGTATGTCCTTTCTGGCTACATTTAAAACATGTATCTTTTTTATAATTGAAAGAAGATTTAGATTTGGGAAAAGAAGAATGTTTTGCTTTGAAATTTTTTCTTTTAGCGAAATGGAGTTTTTTTATAAGGTCTCGAGGACTTCTTATAAAAAGGTTCTCTAAAATTTTTTGAAGGTTGTCGGAAATTATGACTTTTGAACCTGTAATATTTTTTGTAGGTTTTTGTGGAACACTTACCATTACAGTCGTTAGAAATCGAGGCTTTAAAGGGGTCATAGTTGAATTGCTTACAAAACTGCCTAATTCTTGTTTAGATTGCCTAAGCTCCCATTTTAGACGTTTTTGTAATTTCAAAATTTGACAAATCTTTAAACCTTCTTTATTTATAAAACTGACAAGTTCACCGTAGGTGAGCTCATCATAAGGGACACGATTATCATAAAGGGCTTTAATGGAATTTCTAATCTTTTCTCCTAATAGGGTAGGTAATCCTGCAAGGAATTTTTCCTTCCAAGTTACATGATTTGCATCATCCCTAAGGAAAAGTCTAGTGAAGAAAGTGATTTTGTAAGTTTGAAAATCACTAAGTTTCCTACATCTCAGGTTATGTAGTAACTCAGCATTTTTGTCTCTAAGGTGAGAAGGGTCACCTATGAAATGGAGAGAAATAGTAAGGATTAAAGTGGCAACAGCATCTTGAATAGGGTTATTAAACTCATCAAGAATAGGCACTTTATCCTCATCCGTTTGTATGGAATTTAAAATATCTAATTATTGCTGTTGAGTGAGAAGATGATCCCACCAACCTTTAAGCTGACCTGTAAAACTAGCAATAAGGACTTCTGCAATGGCCTTGTCAGAAGTTCCCTATTGAGTTTTATAGACATTAGCTGCCATGGTCATTTGTTGCAACAATCCTAGAATATTGTATTCAGACATACCATCAATATTCCATTCATAGACAGAAGATGCATTAAATCGGGATTGGTTTAATGCACTTGGTCTATTATCAATGGCAAGGTCTGAAGGAGTTCGAACATTTGGGAGAGCAAGTTCCCAATGTATTTTTGTTGGCTTTAGGAATAGTCTCCTCTTTGAAAGCTTCTATGTCAGAAGAGGCTATAGAAGTATTGTCTTGTTCAAGTACACCAATCTTGCTAGATTGGGCACTATCAGGGGCTATTTGGATTTTACTAGATAAAGAAGAAGAAGCTTCTATTCTATCAAGTTGTTCTTTAATAGCTTTGGCAAAATCTGACTTGGAATCTTGAACAAGCTTTTGGCTATGTTTCGAAACCTGGTAAGGTTTGAAAATAGGTTCCTTAAGCTTTTTAAAGGAATCGGATTTTGATGAAACAGGAGAAGGAGAAGGAATTTGAACAGTTGATTTTTGGATTTGACTTTCTATCATAGTCAACTGCTTTCCTATCGTATTTAGATTAGCATTAAAGAAATTATTCTGTTGGATAATGCTATCTAAATCCGTTTCTGGATCTTTATGAATTTTGTAAGGTGAAGCCTTGATCTCGATAGGAGGTTCACCATGATCGATGGTTATACTCCTAAGAGGTGCATACTCAGGTTCTATGATTCTTCCACTACCAGAAAGGTTCCATTCAGTGGTTGTCTTTCTGACAGTAATAGGATTTAATTCATTAAAAGGATATGAAATGTTGTTTTCGGAAGCATACATCTCAAACCAATCGAAAAAGAATATGTGTACTTTATGCAAATTTACAAATTTATAATAAACTTGTTGGATTTCTTTTTTTGGTTTAAAAAATGTTTGAAAAACCAAAGTCTTTTTTCTTTGTTTGAATCGGAATAAAAATCATTATGGAGAAGAGTTTTATCTAATTCAAAATCTTTTTCTATGACACTTATTACATTTTCTGTGACTGCAGAAAATGTAGGAGAAGTTGGAGGAGAATGTTCCTTCTCTTCCTGGCTTTGTTCTCGTTGACTGCTAGTGTAAATTGGATGGGGAATACTAGTGGCATAGTCAACTAAATGAATAGACGAATTAGGTATATCCAAAGTGGAAAACCTAGGTTGACTCTTTACAGGTTGGAAGGGAAGGTTTATGACAGAAGAGATTTTTGAAAACTTCCTTTCCAGTGAAGGAATGCTTGGGCATGAAGCTTTATCGGAGAATCTAGAAAATGCAGATCTCCTAAAGGACAATTTAACTCTACCGCCTGAATACTGAGTCACATTTTGCAACTCTGTATTTGGCTCAAGTTGTTTTGGAACTACGGGAGCAGTGGCTCCTTCAAGAATCCATTCATCTGGAAGATTGATATCTTTCCATTGGATTGGTTTTGGAATAATTGTATTTGCTTTAGAAATGTCAGTCTGTAAGAGAAGAGTCTCATCTCTTTTTTACTGGAATTTATGTTGCGTGTTAAATGCTGAAATCATAGCTTTATAAGATATTTTGAAAATCAATGCAACTGGTACAGATCCTTCTAACATGTGATAATTATAAGTTTTGATCTGTAAAATCATGCTTTTCAAAATATTCTTGTCTTTTAAAGAAACCGTTATGTTGGGATAACAGTCGAATGAAATGGGTCCTTTATAGATACTAGATTCAATACTACTGAGTAGGGAATCATCAAAGGAGATGAATCTCCCATCCCTGAGGACAGCTAAAATAGAAGTATTTAATCCTTCTTTAGTTAGGGGTTTTATGCCGACTTGAATTAAACCAATATGAACATAATTAAAGTTCTTTTCTTTTAATTTCTTTAATGAATGCTCAGAAAACAGATGGATTGTTTCAAATGGCTTTGAAAGGGTAATATTGCGTTCTTCAGTCTTTATTACACAATCAGTCTTTAAAAAATCAAGTTTTTTCATTTTATATATTTTGTCTTTAGAAACCTTTGGTAAATCCCAATTATCAATTGCTTTATTAAAATCTTCAATAATGAATTCTTCTGAATTCACCACGTTCTTTGAAACACTAGTCTTCTCAAAAGAAGAGGTAGAGAAAGACGATATTCTATGCGATAAAGAATCCATGCAATTTAAAACTTAAATTCAAAACATATGTGAATGCCTACAGGTATGGTTTTACGGCCCTAAGCGGAAATCCTTATCCTAAAATGGGACTTACTACCAGTAAAAAATTCAGCAAACACACGGGTTTTAAAAACAAGAAATAAAAAAAACACAGAAACTTTACATAATATTACACCTACATTTTATAATAATTTTCTTATATATTTATTATACGAAAATGTTTATAAAATAAAAAAGGACAAGAAAAATATTTTAAGTATTAATTTTTTATATCAAAACATATATTTCTTATTTTTAATACTTAATTTTTATTTTTATTTTCATTCATGTGATTTATTTAATTTATAATAAATATGAATAAAATTCTATTTGAAAATAAGGGTAATATTATAAACTTATGCTGTTAGGATTATTGGATATTATAAAAACAACAGGACGCAAATGATATATACTTATTACAATAGGGGAGAAATTGGAAATTTCCCCTTTCCCAAATACCTTAATACCCCACAGGTTGTAGAAAAATTCAATTTAAATGTAACTTTTTAAATTTTTTTACCATTTTATCCTCATAGTAGTATTGCTTGATGGCTAAAATATATAGCTAGTATAGTTTCAAAAATATCCCTAATTAAGCTCAATTTGGTACAGTTTTTAAATAGAGCTTATTTAAATGGAGTTTTTATAAGTAGAAATTTTATAAGTAAAGTTTTTACCCAAAAAAAATTCAGTTGTTTGATTGTCAATAAGAACTTATAATAAAAATTATAGAATTACTTTAACAATCAAGTTTTTATATTATGAAAAGAACAAAATAAGGTTGTGAAATAAGTAAATAAGATCTTAGACATTTTAAAATTTAATTTCAATCTCTACTTCTAAAAGACTAAAATTTGGTGACAGTAGAAGCAAAATAACTTATTTAATCTTTAAAACTTGTAATTAATAAAAAAAAATTATAAGAGCTTACGGAATAAGTAAGCACTTATGACAATTAGATAAAGCATACTAAATAGACACTAATTAAGAAAAAAATTTGATAAAATAGAAATTTAACTATTGGACGAATATGCCTAAGAAATTTAAAAAAAAAATGTGTACATAAGCAAAACTAACAAAAATTATTTCATTAGTGTATTTCACAACTACACATAAGAGCATTGCAATTTGTAGCAATTCATCTCTCACTAAAGACATTGCAAATAACTATTAGCAATAAAGTGATAGAAAATGCCTCATTTTCCAGTATTTTGTTCCAAAAATATAGATATATGTATAATAGCAAGCCCATATATGTCTCAACGACAAGGGTTTGACAGCTAACTAATTAGGAATACATCTTAAATCAAGAATATTCAAAGGAAAATGATAAAACGATATTAAATGGACTTCTACCACCAATAGGGTATCAAGGCATTTTCTTAAATATAAGGGGAAAATGAGCAATTGCCCAAATTTGAGGGGGAAACGGGTGCTTTTCCTGCTGAAAATGAAAACTCCGATTAAATAATATTATTTGTTACTTTTAATTTAGGACCAGCATACTAAATCAACAAATGAATACATTAAAAAACACTGTAATTTCGTACTGAACCCACTTAATCCTGCATAAATTAATAATTTATTAATAAAACGCTAAATTCATAAAGATTGTCTATATTTACCTCCCCCCAACTAAGAAAAAAAAAAGTCAAAAACGTACAAATTGTAAGATGACCGTTGATATTGTGATTGAAATTGCTGATAGAAACTATTGAAAAATACACGTTTTTTTTTTAAGACGCGTTAATTAGTTAAAACAATAGTATAAATATCGTCAATGTTTACATGCTAATAATATCAGGATCATTAACTTTCTTTTTAAGGCAAGATAAATCTTTTCTTTCTTTCTTATAGACTTGCTAGCTACAAAATTGAGTAAATCTTGTGATATTCTACTCTTGGATGGGGCGAAGTTGATATTTTGGGACAATAGATTATACATTCATAAATTTTTATTTATTAATTAATATATTATTCTATAATATTCGCTTAATCATTGGTCCTGAGAGTATTAATTTATCAAGACTTATCACGAATAATTCGTATCAATGTCGCGATGAATTGTTTATTGATTCCTGCGAGTCAAAGTCCATTTGGTACTATTGATAGGCAGTTATAGGCTCATAGCCAGGGCTGGCTATAACTGCTTGGAGGCTTTAGGTGAACTGTTTTATGGAGGTCTTTCTACATTAAACAACATAATTTTTAAAGAAAATTTCATAATATCTTGAATCTCAATCATTATCAATAAGAATTCAAAATCTAAATAAATAAAAAGATATCTATTTATTTTCAAAAGAACATTAACTATTTAACTAAGTTCACTATGTTTGCTAAATATGATTCAATCATCGACATTTATATTATTTAAATCACAAACTTCATAGTTGATTCAAACCATATAGCAATACAAAAAATAGAAAATATAATAAATTAAAAAAATAAGAATCATAATAATTTAAAAAATACAACTAGAATTATAACATATACAAAATTGGCTAGTTGAGATGAATATGATGGTCATATGGTGGTAATGAATTTTATAAAAAAGATTAGAAGAATTTTCTTTGTAAATATGTGAGAATTTTTTTTAACTAAGTATCACTGATTTAATATCTATTATTTTTTAGGTTTTAATTAGAATTAACAAAATAATAGTTTTAAAATCTAAATTAATTAGAATTAACAAAATAATAGTTTTAAAATCTAACATTAATAATTTTAATAGAGTAATTATTTTTTGGAAAGGAAAAATATTGAATTTTTTCTTGTAATTATTAACAAAATAAAGTTTCAAAGGGCCAAAATCATTGTTATACCATAATATCATGTTTTTCTTTTAAAAAAATTACTTTTGAGGTAAAGATTATCAATTATAGAGATATTTGTGAATGACAATAATAATATGTTGATGTCTAAAAATTAGATTTTCATACTATATAAATTTAGCTTCAAAATTTTAAAATCTTAGAATAATAATAATTATTATTATTATTGTATAAATTTATAGTCCTCCTAAATACAGGGCTTAGGCAACTATTTAGTTTATTTAGTGCTGAAGTCGTTCCTACTTACAGCTTAAAAGTCATAGCTATAAGGTATTTAATAAATACTTGTAGCTATGATTTATAAGCAAAATTTTGATTTCACAATTATATTTTTAAAAAAAATTATAGCAGTTATGCTTCAAAAAGTATAATATCTTAATATTAAATAGTGCCTTAATGTTGTAAAAGGAAAGCTCCATTTGCATTCATTGTTAGTAGTTGAATGATAGGCTGCTGCTCACTGATTAGCAATTTAGAAGCAACGAATTGAAGAGAAGAATAACCAGGAGATGTAGCCAGAAGGGGAAACAAGAGTTTTTTGAAGTAATTCTTATTATTTATTAATCGAACAACAATTCTTTATATAGAGCCAAAGAAATCCTACTGAAATAATAATTCCCAATAACTTAGTAACTAAATAATATAGAGCTAAAACTAGGATCCTAACATTGAACTAATCAAGCCACTCTAGCTTTTTTTTTTTTTGGTTAGCTTATCTCTTATTTTTTATTGTTTTTTTCAGTTACCTTATCTCATATCCTTTTTTTTTTTTTTTGGTTACCTTATCTCCTATCATTTATCATAAATAGTTAAATATATTTATACAAATTCCACTTCTGAAATTAATAAATGCTATGTTAAAGGAGGATGTGGATTTAGTGCTGTTTGTGTTGTGTTTTTCACAATATTTTGCTAAGCTGATAGCAGTGGTGGATCAATAAAAATTATTTATTAGGAGTAGTTATTGGATAAAATAATATTTAATTAAATGTTAATTGTACATTCAGCGACCAAATCGTCAAGAGACCTAAGGGTTGTTTATTTTTTTATCTAAAGTCTGAATCTCAATTATTTTCAGAAATTTACAGTTTTTATTTTGTTTGTTTTTTATTACTTGTGTCTGATTATAAGATTGTTTGTTTTTTATTGTTTGTGTCTGATTATAAGATTGTTTAAATCTGAATGGATATTCTAACTTTTAGGAATGGTTAGATATTGTAACTAAGGTGTTTAAATCTGAATGGATATTCTAACTTTTAGGAATAGTTAGATATTCTAATTTTTATCTGAATGGAAAAACATCTAGATGGAACTTTAATATTTGTTTCCATTAATACCCCTATTAAATAAATTTATTTTCTATTATACAAATTATCCTTTTACTATTTTTTGTTTATCCCCTTTTTTATGTACATTTATTCAACTATTATTATTATTTTTTTGAATGAGAATTTTAAACATAATAGAACTTTAGGTGAGTGTATTTTATAATAGGTCTGTCTCTTTGTATTTATATTTACTATTTTTATAATATCCATTGAATTTTATTTAATACATTAATTTTAAATCAAATGATTAGACAATTATTGATTGACTTATGTGATTAATAAGAAAAAAAATCAATATAATATACGAAAAATAACATTATAATTATCTTATATCAATGTAAAAAATGTGTGGGTTTGATACATATTTTATTTTAAAAATACGTGTGTTTGATGTATATTTTATTTTTCATGCTTTTTTAGAGTAAACATTATCACATTTTTTTTACTAATCAAATTATTTGTTTATAACTTGTCATATGTTTAACCAATAAATATAAGTATTGTTAATTTTTATGAGGTCTTTTAAAAAAAATATTTATGAGGTTATATATGTCAAAATATCGTATTTTAAATGTTTTCTTTTTGGAAAACAAGCAACTTAATGCTTATATAAAAATATTAGAAAAAGAAAAATAAATATGTCATTTACATATATGTATTTAAACATATTTAGATTTCAACCAAATTCAAACCTATTCAGATTTCAGACGAAAAAACAAACACTATATTTTGGCCGCAGCTGCCTTATATGTCCGAAAAATTTTGAAATATATTTTTTTATCTTATTCAATTGAAATTACAAGCTTGTCCTTGTTGGATTAATTATTTCATTAATTTAAGTTCAAATTATTATAAAAATATCTTATCTATTTATTAAATATAAATGCCCAATTGCATGGAATCTATTAAACAATTTTCCAATCGAATGGAATCCATTAAATTCATTATTTAAAAATAAAAATAAAAACAATATGTTAGCTTCTTGTGATCTAGGCATTTTACTGCCTTTGTTTTAAAGTCTTGATTCCTAGCTAAAACTCAGATACGACATATGGACATCAATGTTTCTTCACATTTTACACTGGTAAAAAATTCTATCCCTGTTACTTCGATTTTCTGACTACTTCACTGCTTACATTGGTGCAGAATCACGAATGTAGAAAATTATAAAAAGTTCACGCAATTCAATTGAAACTTCGAATTGATACAAATTCGTTAAATAAATGCTGTATATGTTTACATGTTTTTTTATATTACATTTTTGTCCCTCACAAAAGTTAGCGCATATTTTGCATATGATTCTGTAGAAATTGAACCTTAACCCAACACCAAAAAATATACTATGTTTTCAATTATAAATTAACTTGTAGAATCTTGTAACTGAAACTCAAATATTGGAATGATTCTCTCTCTTTTTTTTTTAAATGATGGATGAACATTTGTATAGTTTTTCATTTTTTAAAATTCTTGATAAACTTAAAACTTCAACAAAGTTAATGTATAATATTTTAGTAAGCAGGTATAATTTATGAAATCAACAGATAATATTGTTTAGATATAAATGAGTGCAATTTGTGTCCAATAGGTGTGCAATGTTAGATATAAATCGGGTTAAATAGGTATTAAGCAGGTTATCAGATGGTGTCATATTAAGTGACATGATTACCTGATAATGAAATGGATATATAGAGTCACTCGTTTATTTTTTATGTCAAGTTCAAATTTTAATATTTTGACAAGATTATTAAATAGATTATATTTAGATCAATCTAACTTTAACATGATACAAACACGACCAGACAATCTATTTTGTCAACTCTACTTGCAAGGCCAAATTAGATGGGCTACATCCTTGATTTATTTGCTTATGAACTTAATATAATAGATTTATATAAACGAAAATTGATTATTGAAAACTTATCAAAGATAATTTGCACCGCAAAAAATAAGAAGGAAAAGCTAGCTTTACATAATATTTTTGTCATATGTGATTAAATTAACTCCTATTTTTGAATGTGGAAGATTTCTGCCTTGAACCTTCCAGCATTATTAAATTTTTGTCATATTTTTTTATCGATATAGCTTGAATCATTCATATCAATATATGAAATGAAGAATAGTATGAAGATTGGATAGAAAATAATGTTGGGAAAAAGAAAAAAAATTCACTGCACCAAGCGCCATTGAATACGTCTGACATGATATTTTTTCTTTTTATTTTTTCTATCGATATGGCGTGGGATATTCGGATCCATAGATGAAATGACGAATGACATGAATATTGGGGGAGGAAAGGAAAAAAAAAATCGAGCTTTGATGATCAAAAGAAAAATGAAAATGTGCTCCAAATGCGCCTACCAGCATTAAATTAAATATTTCTGAAATGATATTTTGATCATTTGCGTGGAACGCTGAACTTTAGGGATGGTAATTTTTGTTGTTTTAGGATGGAAATCGAACATATTTTTACATTTTAAATTAAAGTGGAATGAGATAAAGATAAAAAATAAATCCTGCTTTTATTTGTGGGATGGAAGAAGGACCAATTATAAAATCTCATTATATCCTGTATATCCCATTAAAATTATAATTTTAAAACTATTCTATTGATGTCAACTTTTGGAAGTTTTTGTTAATTTTTTATTTTTACTTAAACTTTGGAACTTAGATTGATTTTTTTTAGTTTTATAACTTTGAACTTTTGATTTTTCTTTTTTTGTTCGTTTATTATTATATTGTTAAATTATTAGATATTTTAACATGGTTAAAGTTGGTTACTATCCATATTTATAGTTTTTGATGCGTAAGTCTTAATATCAATATGCAATGGAAGTAAACAGGCAATTAATTTGAACATGCATGTAATCAAAATAAAACTATTATTTGATTTTTCTACTTTGTATTTATTTAAGATTTTTACTATATTAAATTATGATGATCCTTAAAAGAAAAAAAGTCAAAATTTATTTGTTTACATTCGGGACTATTCAGGATAACGGATGTGACAGAATATTTAACGGTACGAGACTAAAATAAATTTTTGTCCCAAAAAAAAAGGAACGGGAATAGAACATTATTTTGTTCCACTTGCATATATGGGATAGGATTAGAATTGGCAAATCTTGTCCCATTCTATCTCATTCCCAACCCTATTGAACTCCATATGAATAAAATGGAAAATTGACTTTTTTTGTCAAAATATATTAAATAAATTATTGTTGGCGTTTTCATTGCAGTATTGAACGAGGCCTAAATTATTATGTGAAAAATATGGTGTAAAAAACCTGACCCATATTTTTTTTCTCTAAAAGGAAAACGACATTTAAAAAAGATAAGAGTAGATTTGATTAATTAATTATCATTGCAATTGATTCATTAGAATGATGTGAAAAAACATTTTATCTCATTTAAAATGACAACAGGAAACTCGTTTTACTAGCCAGCTTAAAAGTAAGAAAATTGAAGAATATCCAAGGCTCAAGTTAATAAAATAAATAAATAGAGTAAAATTTATTTGTTTTAAAAGTTCATATAGATTCGTTGAGGCTATTTGTTAAGCCAAATGAAGAAAATAGTGTACTATCCAATTTTAGTGTGAGAAGGAGTGGGGATGACTGAAGTACAAAAATGATGTATTATTGCGCTATGTGGACTTAGTTGTTGGCCATGTGAAGGCATGTTGAAATTAACCTTCCATTTTATTTTCATTCAAAAAAAGGAAATTAACCCTTCATTTTGAATGGTTAAAAAAATCTTTCACACTCAAAGTTAATGATTAATTTCAAGAAGGCTACATCGTGCAATAATATGCATTATTAAGAATTTAACTATTCTAAGTTAGAAGTGAATGAAGCTTTCTCTTACACTTATAAACTCATCATTAGTCTCTTCTATGATTGATGTAAGATAATCTTAGTAATCTCCCTCTCACACCTTGGATCTTGGATCAAAAGCATAGACATCAATTCTCCACCAGTCCCTTCCACAAGCGATATGGGGTAACCTCAGCAATCTATCCTTCATACATCGGGGTTTGAGCTTAAAATATAGACACTTTTTCTCCCAATTAGCTTGTTGGACTGATATTAATAGTGAACTCATGCTCTAATATTAGTATTAAGTGTTCTTATGCCTCTCTCAATTCTAAAAACTAGCTTTAAAGATAAAGATTTTTCTTATCCTTATAATTCACCACTAACTCCTTCCACAACCAAGATAACCCCACCAAAATATGTATGACCTGATATTTTAAATGATTTGGAATGGCGTAGTACTATACATCATGGGTCGCTCATCACATTGTACAATAACTGTAGATATCTGAACTTTCCTTATTTCCTTTCCCTCAAGTCTGAATAACTGTATTCTCAAATCGCACGCAAAACATAACACACAATTAATTATTTCACATTTCGAATAACAGCCTTTTTCCTATGGAACGGTGCAACTACCACATTTCGATTACTTTCGAAATTCAAAATTTTGACTGTAGAAGTCAACACAAGCTATGTACCGATAACAATTACACCGTTCAAATTATTATTCAAAAGACACTTAAGTGGAGCGATGAGCGACCCCTAATGTATATTATTGCGCCATTCAAAATCATGGGTCGCAAACTAGAATCACGCTAGTGATTGTAATTTGTACAGCATTATACAATTAAGGAGATCATTGAAGTAAAAGAAGGGAATCGTGAGGAGATTTCGTCATTGCAGAATCCATGAAATAAAATTTTGATTGCCATATGATTTGTTCGCTGTTGTTTACCACATATTTCTGATAGAACTTTTTCCTTTTATGTCTTTTAACAGATTTTGAAGTCAGTAGACCCCTTCATTCAATCCCTCCAATGAAAGAGAAACACTCAACGCAAGTAATAGTGAGCCTCAATCTCCCTAAAAAATAACACATTGTTAGAAAATTAGTGGGTGAAGTAGGGTTATAGTTAAAATGAAATTGGAAAAAAAATAAAGAACAAGCACAAAAGATGACACCAGAAATTATGTGATTCGGCTTTTAGCCTACGTCCATGGGCGAAGACAGAGGGAAAATATTTTACTACTGAATATAAGTTACAAATATTGTAGTATTTTAACTTATTTCCCAAAACCTCAATACACCCAAACTCTCATAATACTAAAATAAGAGCTTTATTATTTAAGCTCTACAAAATTCTCTACTCTCTTAAATGCAGGAATTGCTTCTTACATAAATTTCCTAACAGTGGTATCAGAGCTATTGATTGTATTCTTTGGAGTCAGGTACTGTTCACGTATACGGTACTATTCACGAGAAACGGTGGGAGCGATCCAAGAATTTTGTGGTCCAAAACAGGGAATAGTGGTGTGAGTAGAGTAACTGTGTGGTTTTGTACATGTCTAGGAAAGTTCTGTCACAAAGACGATAAGAGCCTAAAGAATCTAGATTTTAAATGGGACCGTTGTGACCCCTCCAGTCTTTTCTGAGAACCTTCCTGGTGT
Organism: Citrus medica; assembly: GCA_002013955.2. NCBI lineage: Eukaryota > Viridiplantae > Streptophyta > Magnoliopsida > Sapindales > Rutaceae > Citrus > Citrus medica. The sequence goes on along the minus strand of MKYO02021568.1, from coordinate 173,846 downwards.
GTATATTCATACATACTCACAACTATTCAAGGTGATACACTAGTTTGTATACAATATTTATCAACAAAATGGCGGCAAAGTACGAAATTGAGAAGTTTAACGGAAATAATTTTTCATTGTGGAAAATGAAGATGAAAGTTGTATTGAGGAAAAATAATTGTTTGACAGCAATTGGAGAAATGCCTATGGAGATAACTGATGACAAGTGGAATGAGATAGATGGCAACGCCATTTCTGATATGCACTTAGCACTTGCGGATGGAGTATTATCCAATGTGGCAGAGAAAAATACGGCGAAGGAAATATGAGATACGCTCACAATATTGTACGAGGCCATATTACTACACAACAAAATCTTCTTGAAGAAGAACTCTTCGAATGGCAGAATCTACAATGGTGACCGACCACATCAACACCTTGAAGACTTTATTTTTACAACTAACAACGTTGGGTCATAATATAGAGGAAAATGAACGTGCAGAGCTTCTACTTCAAAGTTTACTAGATTCGTATGATCAACTCATCATCAACCTGGCGAACAATAATCCAGCGAACAGTCTGATTTTCGATGCAACCCCCGGAGCAGGCAGAAAAATAAAGAAAACAGACAAGCGAGTTCGCAGCAAGCGGAGGTGCTATGGGTGATGAGAGGGAGATCGACGGAACGTGGCCCCAATGGGAGTCACAATCATAATAGATCAAAATTCAGAAGTAAGAAGAATGTTAAATACTACAACTATGGTAAAAAAGGTCACGTCAAGAAAGAGTGTTGGAGTAACCAGAAGAGAAAATAAGGCAAAAAACATGAGCCATTAAATACTCAGGGATGTGTAGCAAGTACCTCGGATAACGACGAAATTCTCTACAACGAGGCAACAACTATTTTAGAAGGCAGAAAATGACTATATGATGTCTAGCTTATAGACTCAGGAGATACCTGGCGCATGATCTCTCGGATAGATTGGTTCCACACATATGAACTTATCTCAAGAGGATCTGTATATATAGGTAATAATCATGCCTTATAGATCGCTGGTATTGGTACTATCAAAATAAAAATGTTTGATGGTACAATTCGCACAATTAGGCATGTATGATATGTCAACGGCCTGAAGAAAAATCTATTGTCTTTGGCACAAATGGATAGTTATGGGTACAATACTCATGTGGAGAATGGAATTATGAAAATCGTTAAAGACGCGCTTGTATTGATGAAAGCATAAAAGATCAGTGCTAATCTATTCATGCTTAAAGGAGGAACACTACAGGAGGCTGATGCGTGTATTGCGTTAAATGGAGAAGAATCAACTATGATATGGCACCTCAAACTTGGCTACATGTCGGAACAATGTTTGAAGATTCTCTCTGATCGAAAACTGCTTCCAGGGCTCAAATCGGTAAATTTACCATTTTACGAGCATTGTGTTATAAGTAAGCAGTATAGATTAAAGTTTAGTAGATCTATTACTAGAAGTAAATGCACTCTAGACTTGATTCATTCTGATGTTTGGGAATCGCCGGATATGTCCATGGGAGGTGCAAAGTACATGGTAACTTTAATTGATGATTATTCTAGGAGATGTTGCGTGTATCCAATTAAGAAAAAGTCAGAGGTATTTACAGTGTTTAAAGAATACAAAGCGCGGGTGGAACTTGAATCCGAAAAAAGGATCAAGTGCTTGAAAACGGATAATGATGGAGAGTATACAGACAGCGAGTTTCTTGCTTTCTGTAAGCAAGAAGGTATTCAAAGGCAATTCACGGTGGCATATACTCCTCAATAAAATGGAGTGACTGAGCGGATGAACAGAACTCTTATAGAACGGATAAGAACTATGTTGAGAACTGATGGTCTACCCAATTCATTCTAGGCAGAAGCAGCCAAAACTGCCTGTTATATAGTAAATCGGTGGCCATCTACAACTATTGGGCTGAAGATATCGATAGAGATGTGGACTGAAAAGCCAACTGATTACTCCTACCTACATGCATTTGGATGTCCTGTGTACGTGATGTACAATACCCAAGAAAGAGCAAAGTTAGATCCAAAATTTAAGAGGTGTATCTTCTTGAGGTATACTGATGTAGTAAAGGGGTATCGTCTGTAGGACCCTAGTGCCCATAAGATTATCATCAGTAAAGATGTTATTTTTGTAAAAGATCAATTGCAAAGGAAATATGGAGATGATGACACTGTAAAAGAAAAGACAGAGACTATACCGGTACATACAAAAAATAATCTAGAAAAAGAAGATTCAAATTTTTCTGAAGCAGCACCAGAGCACGAGGAACAAGAACCAGTTGAGTTCGAAGCTCTAGAAGTTCGTTGGTTAACTCGTGAGAGACGACTGCCAGTGTGGCATTCGGAGTATGTAACAGAGATCAACATTGTATATTATTTTCTAACAGAGAATGAAGAGCCATCAACTTTCCATGAACCTTTAAACAGCCCAGATGTTGCTTTGTGGATGACACCAATGCAGGAAGAAATTAAAGCTCTACACAAGAATAAGACATGGGAACTTGTACCATTACCACATGGAAGAAAAGCTATTGGAAACAAATGAGTCTACAAGATCAAATGTGATGACAATGACCAAGTAGAGCGGTATCGTGCAAGATTGGTGGTGAAAGGATATGCTCAGAAAAAATGTATTGACTTCAACGAGATATTTTCTCCAGTGATTCGACTCACGACAATCAGAATAGTCTTGGCGATGTGTGCTACATTTGACCTACATCTAGAGCAGTTAGATGTGAAAACTGCATTTCTTCATAGGGAACTTGAAGAAGAAATTTATATGCTCTAACAAGAAGGTTTTGCAGAAACAAGAAAAGAAAACTTGGTTTGTAAGTTGAACAAATCTCTATACGGTCTCAAACATGCGCCGAAGTGTTGGTATAAGAGATTTGATTCCTTCATCATGAGCCTTGGATACAACAGACTCAGTTCAGACAATTGTGCATATTACAAAAGGTTTGAAGATAATGAGTTCATTATTTTGTTGTTGTATGTGGATGATATGTTGGTAGTAGACCCCAACAAAGATCGAATCCAAGAATTGAAGGCACAGTTGGCTAGGGAGTTTGAAATGAAGGACTTGGGACCAGCAAACAAGATTCTAGGGATGCAAATTCACCAAGATAGAAATAACAAGAAGATTTGGCTTTCTTAGAAGAACTACTTGAAGAAAATCTTGCGACGTTTCAACATGCACGATTGTAAGCCACTTTCTACCACACTTCCTGTTAAATTCAAATTATCCTCAAGTATATGTCCTAAAATGAAGCAAAAAGGAAGGAGATGTCTCAAATACCGTATGCATCAGCAGTGGGAAGTTTGATGTTCGCCATGATATGTACTAGACCGGACATTGCACAAGCAGTGAGAGCAGTCATTCGATACATGATGAATCCTGGTGGAGAGCATTGGATAGCTATGAAAAGAATTCTAAGATATATCAGAGGAACCTCAGATGTTGCATTTTGTTATGGAGGATCAGAGTTTATTGTCAAGGGTTATATGGATTCATATTTTATAGGAGACCTTGATAAAAGGAAATCCACTACTGGCTATGTGTTTACACTTGTAGGAGGTTCTGTAAGCTGAGTTTCAAAACTGCAGACCGTTGTGGCCTTATCTACAACAGAAGTAGAGTACATGGCAGCTACACAAGTGTGCAAGGAAGCTATTTGGATACAAAGGTTATTGGAAAAGCTCGGGCACAAACAATAGAAAATTCTTGTGTTTTGTGACAGTCAGAGTACCTTGCATATTGCAATGAATTCAACCTTTCATTTCAGGAAAAAACACATAGGAGTTCAGTATCACTTTGTTCGAGAAGTAGTGGAAGATGGAAACGTCGATTCGTAGAAAATACATACGAAGGAGAACTTACCAGATGTTTTGACCAAACCAATAAATGTTGCTAAGTTTGTCTGGAGTAAATCCTCTTACAGCCTAGCAGAAACGTAGGCAACATGACAATGGCGAAGCAGAAAGGATGGTGTAGAGATTGATTGGTTCTCAATCTAATCTCCAAGTGGGAGAATGACAAAATTGGCATGTGGGCACTACCCTTTTAGAAGGTGGGCCAGCCCATTTTGAAGAAAAAGGCATTACTTTCGTCTTTGACTGGAACAAAAGAAAAAATGGGTGCCGGGCCGAAAAAGAAGAAAAAATAATAATTAATAAAATAATAAAAATAATATACAATTGATGAATAGTACCTAGATTTTCTCTATAAATAGAAACGAAGGGAAGTGAGCTAAAATACTACAATACTGTTAACTTCTTTCACTAGTAAAATATTTTCCTTTTATTTTCGTCCGTAGACGTAGGCTGAAAGGCGAACCACGTAATTTCCGGTGTTCTCTTTTGTACTTGTTCTTTATTTTTCTTCCAATTTCATTTTAATTGTGGCCCTGCTTCACCCACCAATTTCCTAACACATATAATCGAGAAGTAGTGGAAGATGGAAACGTCGATTCGTAGAAAATACATACGAATGAGAACTTACCAGATGTTTTGACCAAACCAATAAATGTTGCTAAGTTTGTCTGGAGTAAATCCTCTTGCAGCCTAGCAGAAACGTAGGCAACATGACAATGGCGAAGCAGAAAGGATGGTGTAGAGATTGATTGGTTCTCAATCTAATCTCCAAGTGGGAGAATGACAAAATTGGCATGTGGGCACTACCCTTTTAGAAGGTGGGCCAGCCCATTTTGAAGAAAAAGGCATTGCTTTCGTCTTTGACTGGAACAAAAGAAAAAATGGGTGCCGGGCCGAAAAAGAAGAAAAAATAATAATTAATAAAATAATAAAAATAATATACAATTGATGAATAGTACCTAGATTTTCTCTATAAATAGAAACGAAGGGAAGTGGGCTAAAATACTACAATACTGTTAACTTCTTTTCACTAGTAAAATATTTTCCTTTTATTTTCGTCCGTAGACGTAGGCTGAAAGGCGAACCACGTAATTTCTGGTGTTCTCTTTTGCACTTGTTTTTTATTTTTCTTCCAATTTCATTTTAATTGTGGCCCTGCTTCACCCACCAATTTCCTAACACATATAGCATAGTTTGAGCTAGCCATTCCTAGGTTCGACCCGGGCATTTTAATGGTACTAAATTTTAATTCAAATAACATCAAAATATGGCGGCGACTAGGGCTGGGCAAAATCGGGTTAGGGTTGGGTTTGGATCAACCCGATCGGGTTTCAGGTTGGTCGGGTTGAATAAAAATTCATTTGAATTCAAATCGAATTTATAGCCCGATCCGATCTTATCCGAATATATTCGGATCAGATCAGATCAGGTTGAAAAAACGGGTTGAGTTCGGATCTGATCGAGTTCGGGTTTGAGAAGGGTTGGATTAGGAAAAGGCTTATTAACACTTCACTTCCACACATCACTTTCAAAAATATCATCACCATCAAGTTTCACAGCTCAAACTCAAAGCTTCCAAAACTCGATTCGACAGCCAAAATTTGGGTCGCTGCTTGCTGTGTTAATAGAGCTTGAATCGAATTGGGTGATGGTGGAGGAATGGAGGCTTGCCGGTGGCACAACAGATCTGGTACTTTGTAGCAGTAGATCAGTCGATCAGAATCAGATCAAGATCCTTGCGGAGGCTCGGTGGTT
>MKYO02021568.1:699-163199 GCA_002013955.2 Citrus medica | reverse complement strand
AACCATTCATGAATACTACTCAAAAATGAAAACTTTACTGAACTCACTTAGAGCTGCAGGGAATAGCATGAATGATGATGATTTCATCATGTGTGTGCTTGCTGGTTTGGGGCCAGAATATGACTCAGTAGTTACCAACATCAACTCAATGCAGGAGAGTCCCTCGATCTCGGAAGTATATGGTATGCTCTTGAGTCAAGAAAACAGAACTGAGCAAAACTTGAGCTCAGGGAACATTGAAGCAAACTATGCTCNGGGTGTTGAAAACAGCAGCTGTGAAGAGTCAAAGATTGACCTTGAATCCAAGCTAGCATGCCACCTAAGCTTCTGTAATCTACAGCCAGCTGACATGGAAGATGAGTCAGGATTATTGAGCTGGCAGAACAGCTGTGCTGAAGAATATCAGCACATAAGCATGGAGCAGCTGAAGGTTCTAGAATTTTAAAATGATTGGCTCATGATTGGCAGTCTGACAAATTAGTTTTTCCATGTAATATTCTTTATTAGCTGTCATTATTCTCTTGTCTCTATATATACTGAAATTGCTCTGTAATACGCTGGTGGTGAAAGCAATAATAAAAAGGAATACTCTGTCTGTTCACTCTGCTTCCAATACAAAGCAATTCTTTAAGAATTTAAGTTGGTATCAGATTTTATTTAACACTATATCTAATTCAGTCATTTATAAATGTGTCTAGGACTGCTTTAAGAATTTATAAATGTGTAAATAAATTTTATTTAACACTATATCTAATTCAGTCATTTATATTTTTATATTAGTTTAACAGTAGAATATATCAAACATACACGACTGCTTTTAAAATTCACAGCACTTTTAAAAATAAATTTTACCTAACGTTTGATGGATTCTCCTCATACCTAATTATTTTTATAGCCATGTTTGGCATGCCGCATTATAATGTATTAGTGCTATGTATTGTATTAAAATATGACAGTACGATGTTTGGTACTTTTCTAGTATTGTATTAAGAAAAAAATTAATGCGGGAAACGCCGCATAACGGAAACCCGAGTGAGACTCGGGTTTATGTTGTATTAGCTTCTTCTTCGTCTTCTCTATTTCTCTCTCTTTCCTTTTTCTTTTTCTTTTTTTTCCTTTTCCCCTCTTCTTCTTCGTCTTCCCTGTTACTCTCTCTTTTTTGTTTTATTTTTTTTTCTTTTCCACTCTTCTTCTTCATCTTCTCTGTTTTTCTCTCTTTTTTCTTTTATTTTTTTCCTTTTCCCCTCTTCTTCTTCGTCATATCTGTTTCTATCTCTCATTTTTCTTTTATTTTTATTTTTTCCTTTTCCCCTCTTCTTTTTCGTCTTCTCTATTTCTTCTTCTCAAGTTCTTTTTTGTCATCTTCTCCTCCATTTCTTCATCATTTTCATATAACCACTAATAGCCCGCTACCTCCCTTAGATCCTTTCTATGTTTGATTCAGGGGGTTTGATTTTGTCGATTGGTTGAAGACGACAATGATGGATGAGATTTTGTTTGAGATGAGATTGAATGCCTTCACAAAAATTTTTATTTTATTGTGCTGTGGGAACCATTATTGGTAATTAAATTTTTTTAAGAATTTTGTTTATAAAAAGACAATTGTTGTACAACCCTTATTGATAACTAAATTTGAGTTTAGAAATTTGTTAAAAAAAATAATAGTTGTCATCATCTCTAAATAAAATTTAACATACGCAAAAAAAATTATTAAATTTCTAAAATTTAAGACCTCTATATTTTATATTTTTTAAGTATTCATAAATATTATTTTTTTCAATATATAATTTAACTTAATTATAAAAAATTAATACAATATAGTACAACACCAAATATAGTATAATTAAAAATTAATACAGTACAATAACACCAAACGTGTATAGTATTGTTATAATACAATGTTAATGCAATACATTATAATACAATACACCAATATTAAAATAATACAATACAGTGTGTCAAACGCACTCTAACTGAATTAAAAGAGCTTGTATTGAATTCAGTACACATACCAATATTATTTTTAAAGCTATCTGGTCCTGTGTGGCCTAATTATCTTTTAATATGTATAATTTTAGCCTGCAAAATAGAAGTTTTTATTATTTGACTCCAATGTATATATACAACTTTAACTGTTTAACCGTCTACCCCAATAATTAAATTCTCTTTTTAAAATGTTGTTTTATTCCCTATAGTTTAAGACAATTACGTAGTTAACCACTATTTAAAAAAAAACTCAAAACAACATTTTGATTATTTTCATAGTTGTTAAATCTAACTATTCCAAGAGAATATAATATTTATGTCTGATATAACTTTAAGTTAAAAAAAAAATTTGAGATGCAACATCTAAAAGTAAATGATTTTTTTTTTAAGGTGAATCTTTGTGGAACAAGGAAAATTCACTAAAAGAAAAAAAAAGTAATTCTTCACAGGAAAAAAAAATGGAAAAAAGAGAGTAACACCTAGTAGGGAGGCATAGTAAGAACCATAAAACAAACCAAAACCGAAAAATAGTTGTGAGCTAAAACCCTGTAAAAATAAATGATAATTAAGTAGATTTTATGCAAATATATACACTATAGGTTCCTTTTAGATAATTTTCAAAAATATGATAACTAACTAAATATATAATTTACATAAATTATAGACTAAATAAGCATCATTTACCCATCCTTAATTATCTAACTGATCTATAAGATTATAACAATTTGATCCTAAGATTTGAAAATTGGTAAGTGATAAAGCAAGGCATAGGCCAACATTTTAACACCACCCATCGTGAAATGCCATCAATCGAGGATATCCAAATTTTCTATCAAATATTATATATTGTGGGATTGTGGCAGTTGATTTATAAACAGACTTTAACATTTAAATATTTTAACAGGGCAAGAGTATATGGACGGCCAAATACGTACGTGTTTACAAAGGCAATGGTGGGAATGCTCTTAGGCTATTTCTAAGAGAATTTCCCATTAATCATCATGCGCCCAACAATGATAATCAGTACTTACAAAGAATCATTGCCGAGTTGGATTGAAGGTTTAATTGAGGTACCCTCATTAAATTAAATTTATGATCATCTTTACAATTGTTTATATATATATATATAATATATAATATATTTTTTTCTGAATAAACTCTGTCCAATGCGGAACTGCGTATTTTAAAATATAAAATAAATGGACTTAATCATGGTGACAGAATGAATTTTTTATCCGTAAAATTTTAAGAATATCTGTATCGAGAAAAGGTTAGCACTTTGAAAGAGCATCTTCAAGGATTTTGCCTGCTGGAAGGCAGGACCACCAAGAAAGAGCATGATAATTAATTCGTAGTTGGCAAGACGATCAACCAATCAGCTACAATATTTGTTCCAATTAATTTTGAGCAATATTTCCTTTCACTAAAAAAAAATGATATACAATTATCGCAATAAATTTTTGCTTTAATGTTTGTTTCGGCTGTGCAGAACACTCGACGGTTTCATAATCGGTTGTGGTGAAGGAAAAGGAAAAGCTTGCTTGCTACTCTAAATTCCTTCTATGATATAGCGAGATGATAAAGTGAGATGAAGTGTTTGTTTTATATGGCTTACTTAATAGTTATAAGTGTTTATATAATTTTATAAGTTCTTTTTAAATTTTTTTATTCTCGTTTGATTATTTTTTTTAGTAGAGTTTTTAAATATTAAACAAGATATTTTACCTCTAGGTATTTGCAAATGGTGATACGAGAGAATGTTGAGGAGGTAAACATATTCAATTTTGATCCAAAGTGTATAGATTGGGAAAACTACAATACAAAAACTCACATTCCTGGCCTTTTTAGTTAGTTGTACTCTAAAAATAAAGGCATTGTGGTGATTACTAATATATAATTAGTTGAATTGGTTATAATTTATATAAAACAAGAGGTTTGAGGTTCAAATCTTACTCCTTCGAGACATCCTGAGTTATAAAAGAAGGCCAAACTTCTATTGAAATTTGATGAAGTCTCATGTTATCATTAAAAGAGTTTTCAAGTTCGCAGTTAATACATTAAAATCGTCTTGAGTCAAATTAGGAAGTGCTTCAAATAGGACTAGTAGGAGTCTTTGTCCTTTTTATTAAACTAGAAAATAGAACCGCGCTTCGCGCGACTTTGAAAAAAGAATTTAGTATTATCTTTTTTTTCTTACTTTCCACTTGATAAAATGGATAAAAAAATATGAATTGATTTTTTTTTAAGATGAGACAGTCTTATGAAACTAATATTATTTATAAAAGTTAATTTATTTTTTTGTTAACTTTAAAAATATATATTAATGTGTATAGTGTAAGTGTACAGACCTTAAACCTTTTGTAGTTGTTAATAAGTTCCAAATTATATTCAACTTTCTAATCTGTTAGAACTTTTATATATTTTTTTCCAATCATCTCCATGATCTCAATATCACCCACACCACATAAACTTCCAACAATATTTGTAATATTATGAAAAAATAACATAAACATATTAAAACATAAGTATCAATAATTTCTAATATACACTTAAAGATTAACAAACATTAATAATTAAAAACAAAACTGAGAGGATTGTGTTATCATTCACACATGTATCAATCAAATTCGGAGATATGAATTGGAATCCATTAATCGGAATCTTAACAGTTCCTTCTTCTAACCTCTTAAGCGAAGTTATAACCAAGAAAATAATATTATACTGATTTGAAAGTGATCTGTACTCGCCTGTAGTTGAAACAACTTTCAAATTCTTGATACTATATAAATAACCATCACTCAACATGTGTCTAAAACTTGTCATTAAATTTTTCCTTATTATTGCATGCATTAGATTTTTCTACGAAAAAAAAATGCTACATTAAGTGTGAAACAATTGGGAAATAAATTAGAGAAAACAATGGGAGAAAGAATTATTTATACAACATTTTCATCAATAAAAATCATGTTCACACTAATCAATTATCTATTCTTCTTGGTACTAACAGACTCCCACATCCTACAAAGCCTAACCTTTATCATCCAACTATTTTTATCATTGTTCAACTCATGAAGAAAAGAGTATTGTATGAAGCACAAAATACTAAAAATTCAAATAAATTAAAAAAATAAAAACACAATAATATTTCTAAAAAGGATGTTGGTTAAATAATAAAAAAAAACTCAAACATAACAAATCTTAAATACTTAATGTTTATAGAGTTTGAAGAAGCCAAAAGACACTAAACAAAAGGTTGCATAATTAAATATGGGATTATGACATTAAAATTAAGTCCTAATGGCATTGGTGAGGGAAGATGAAGGAACCTTCCTTCCTATATTAATTAGTTGATATATTTTAAGCCACTAAAGTTTAATTGTTGGTTTAATAAAATAAATGAATGTTTCAAAACTTATAATTAATTATTATTAATGGTTACATATTGTTGAATTTAAATAGAAACGGGAAGAGACATGTAATCTTTTGTAATCTAATAATTATTTTCTATTTATTTTCTATTTTTAATATTTTGTAATGTAATTATTTTTTAATCTCAACTAATATATTAGATAATAGAGAATATAAGAATATGAAAAATAGTGATGCCACATCACCTCTTATAATCCCAGTTTTATATATATATATATACACATATCGATAGCTTGTAACGAAGGGCCATTTTAGTAATATTGTAGCTTTAAAATAATTTTTGTTAATTATGCTATAGAAATAATCATCTGTAAAGAGAATAAATTACATCTTTCGTAAAATTGATTTTTAAAAGTGATGTGGATTTTAGAAGCAGTCATGTGTGTTTAGTAAATTTTATTGTTAAATTGTTGTAAGAATGTAAATAACTTAATTAAATATAATATTGAATAAAATTTATTTATAAATATATAAATATGTATATATTGTGTATACATAATAATTAATAACAAAAAAAATTTATATAATTAATTTTATTTTTTATTTTGTTATCTCAATATAATTGGTAATAATAATAATCTCTTTAAAGTTAATGATTTTATTTCCTAATAAATAAGGATAATTTTATATTTTTATAATATATATGAAATTGTATTAAGTATAAAAATGATTCTCAAAATTAAATTTTCAAAAGTTACTCCTTCCTTGTTTTGAAAAATCTGTTGTAGGATGGGGTGATTTTACCAAAAGTGATTTCTAAAAAAATTTATCTAACACTAAAATTAGTTTTTAATTTTTCAAAATCACTTTTCAGCCTCCGAAAGCAATCACAAACACCCCCTAAGTATATTATATCTAGTCAAGCATGGTGTATGAATCATAAATCTTCCTGGAAATCAGGTTTGATTTCCCAATAAAATAAACATATTGCATAATTATTTTTATTTCTCGTGCTTTAAGTAAGTCCAACAAGTGAATATCAATGCTTCAAAAAAATTAGAAATTAGTAAACATTTCTAGATTGGATTGAACGTTTGAGGTAATCTCAATCAAACGAAATTGCCAATCATGTTTGCAATAACTTATTAATTTCGAGCAATTCACTTTCTGTAAGAATAAGTAATAAACTTAATTATACTATGCTCTGGCAATTTGCAAGATGGTCATGTGTAAACCACATAAGTCCCGACTTGCATACTTGGATAAATACGTCATGATATACTACATGCATAAACTTTTGTACAAGCAGATATGATATATATGTATAATATTATTGGTTAAATGAAAATTCTTTATGATCCACGAGTTTTGTTTTAATTATTTTATATTCTCATTCAATATTTCTACCACTATTGTTAAGCAAAATATTTCATTTACTTCAACCGTGAGTCCTATATGTAGCCGAACTGGTAGAGATTTATGCATTTAACTTAGATCCCAAGTGCAATGACTGGGAAGACTACATCATCAACACTGCTCACATTTCTGGCCGAGATAGTTCGATACGTACTCAAATGTAACAAAAGAGTCACTTCCATATTTTTGGGGAGATTCTAAAAATATCTATATTTCTATTTTCAGGGTTAAAAAAAATTATATAACAACTAATTATCATATCTTTGAATCCTTCTAGTTTTACGCCTCTCTCTCTGTTTTGTTAACTTTCAAGAATATAAATGGTACTTCAAACCCTAAGATTTATTTCAGCCAATTGCTTAGTGTCTGGAAGACGATGAAAATACTTTTAGCTTAACTTGCGGGGCGACCGCAAATACTTAATTTTACTACACCCCCCCAACAAAACATTTGGAGACCACATTGACTATGGGATGCAATTAATACTCATGTTAATTGCATTGATAAAATTTGAATGCACTTAGAAAAGGGCCCAAAAAAAAAAGTAAAATGGTTTCTTTAATTATTCTTTTTTGTATCCAGCGTAGCCAACTGTACCCAACTTGAAAGCAAAGGCTTGGATGACTGATGGACCTAGAACCTATCAGGCCTTGCCATGAGTATCACTGTTAGTCTCTGAAGTGCATGTGTTCTCTTTGTTAAATAATAATTCAATAATAATACTACGTGCACAAAATATAACTGGCGTATGACATGTGGTTTTATTATAAATTAAAAATATAATAAAATCAAATGTGATTTTTATATAATAATAAAAAAGATCAAAATTTTGTTAAATAGAATATTGAAAAGATAATAAATGGGTTGAATTAAGATTTTGAGATTCTTAACATAATTAATAAATGAGTTAAATTTAGATTAGATCAAATTTAACACAACACAAACATGATCTGTTAATCCAAATTACCGGAAGTACTCTGATCTATACCAAATTTTTAATTCCACGTTTCAATAATCCCACCGTAAGAACATGTAGTTCCTATAAATATCATCTCCAAAAGGATACTGAAGCAGACATATAAATAATTGGCATAGTTACTATAGCAAGATAGGTGAGTTAATAAAAAATTAGAAGAGCATCAGCTGAAATAAAATAAATTAGGCTGATGTGTGTGTGTGTGTGTGTACGTGCAGGCATATGTGCTTCAACAAGATTTTCTCAATTATAAATAATAACAAATGGAATAAATTCATATTTGCTTTCGGATGTACTTCACAAATATAACCGTAATCCAAATACAATTAGAAAATTAAAATACTATGCTGGATACACTTTGACAACTTTATTTGAATTAAACAACATATAGACAGCAGGTTATAATCACACTGCCATAAATAATAAATTATAACAATAAATTGCTAGGAATACACATTATGATCATAAGAACCGCCAGTGGAAAATATTTCTTGGAAACACTTTGCGGATTTCATTTGAAACAATATTTCACAATTCCAGGAATGTGAATATTGATGAGGTAATCCTCCCAATCGATGCACTTCGGATCAAAGTAAAATATATCAGTCTCTACGCCGTTATCTCTAGCTACCAGTCGTAACTTCTCCGTATTTTTATCATCAAAGCTGTGTACGAGACAACAAACTTAATAATTATATGCTCGTGATTAATTAGTTCAGCTCAACAAATCGATATTAGGAAGACATATGTTTAAGCATACGTACATGCCACCGAAGAATAAGTATGGTCTGTAAAGTTCTACCAATCGCATCACGAAATTGATCTTCCGATTGAGGTCATTATACTTGCTCTGGAAGTACTTGCAAAATGCTGCATTTGCCAATTCTAATCCCTGTATTTAAGACAGAATTCAATGGACATCAGAGAAAAATAGAAAGACTTTCTAAATGACAATGAAGTTAAGGTTTAACTTTAATGATAAGGAGCGGCTTTTTTATGGCTTAGGTTCTAAGTTTGAGATTCCATAGATGTGTGAGGTAATAATAATAATAATAATAAAGAAGGTAAGATTTAGAAAAGAAAAAAAAAACAATTACTGGTAAATCCTCTTTTAATACCAATATTTATAAAAATTATTCAAAAGGTTCTTGTTGTATGGATGCTTCAATTAAAATTTTCCAACTATTCTCTACTTTTTAGCTGTTGCATGTTAATTTATTGGAATTTTAAAATAGATCATACGAAAAAATTATTTTACACTTGAAAAGTTGGACTTATAGTAACTAATTGAGTAATTAATTCAAACCATGAGGACTACAAAAGAATTTCAAAGAATTACCTTAAGAGGAAGAATGTAACGAACTGTCATGTATCTGTAAAAGCTAGCCATGTTGTGGAACACAGTAATCTTGCCAACTTTAACGGGCTTTCCATCTTTGTTAATCCATGGCTTTTTGGTGAAGTAACGGTAGGCGTAATCCTGAAGATCAGTGTATATCAAAGGATTTCTCAAGGATGATCCCACTTGATAAATGTTATTAACATCAGAAGGCTGCTTTGCATGAGCCACCACTGCTACAAATATAGCATTCACCACCATATCAGCCGGTATCTGCATAACAGTTGACCCTTTCAGTTTAATCTTACGCATTACGCACTACCCTTTCAATTTCTTATATTTGAAAGAACTGCCTTTATGCATTACGCTAATCCTAAGTAACCTTAAGTGCAAAATTTTCACGTCGCTAAAAACATGAGTACTGAAGTTATAAAATGCTGCCACTTTTCGTTTAAATTCTTGTCATGTTACTTAGGAGAGAAAATTTTCCATCGTGGCAATGGCATAACCAGGATTTTGGTTTGATTGGGACCATAATGCAAAAATTATTAAAAAAAAAAGGTAATAACATGAAAATCAGTAAGAAAATTAAACTTAAGTAGGTTAAAACATAAACCAAGGACCCCAAGCTTACGCTTAGTTTTGCCCCTGATTGTGGATCACGGCAGAGTCAATATTTTGGTTCAGGGGCTATAATATAGAACTATCATATTTGCAGGGTTATGACATAATTAACAACTATAAATTTAAGTGGGCCAATTCAGTTGAAATTCTGCTTTTATGAAATTGCTTTCGGCCGTGGGGGCCCCAAACCACTCCAGACCATAACCTAGCTCTGCATCATAACGAGGATTGGTCCCCAGCCATTTATGGCTATATCTCAACCAATTAGTTAAAAAAAAAAATTAAAATCACGCATATAGCAAGAAGACGTACTACAAATTTAAATGGAATAAGGAAATAGCTTAATTAACTCACCACATCAACAATTCCCTTCACGTCTCCAAGGAAGCAAGTTAATCTTCCTTTGCCATAGCCAAGGGCTAGACTATCAATGGTTCTGTCGGTAAAATTAAAAAACAATAAGTAATTTTCATATATATACAAACACACACACACACACACACACACACACACATATATATATATATATGTATGTATATAGTATACATACATAACACACACACACACACACACACACACATATATATATATATATATATGTATGTATATAGTATACATACATGTGTGTGTGTGTGTATATGTATTTATAGATATACAAATACATACATTATTGGCTTACCTTACACCTTCAGCCCAACCAGGAAATGGTTCTTTAAAAGTACTTGTTATTATGGTTGGACGTACAATAGCCACAGACATATTTTCTTTCAGATGTTCTATAAACATCTCTCCCATTGCCTTTGTAAATACGTATGTGTTCGGCCACCCATAGATTTTTGCCCTGAAAAGTTATTCCAATAAAAGTTTTACCATTATAATCAAAGAATAAGAATGATTGATCTCACACTTATATCTAATGTCCTTTAGTGATAACCTGTATTTTTAAAATTGCAACTTCTTCACACTATTTCATATATAAGAACTGGAAATGAAATTATTTCAATTCAATGTCGAATTTGTAATATAATGCCAAAAACTATTAAAAAATTTTCTCATTTAATATTACTTAATTTAATCTGAAGTCATCATCGTTAAGATGTTAATTAACAAGTAATAAACAAGCTTATTTAATCAGTCGCTCTCGACTTGACCTTGACTATATATGGAAAGATATAATCTTATGGGAAAATTCAACCTACCCAAAAAATTTTTTAATTAAATGGATAATTTAAGAATAATATTATAATAAATAGTGATGTGTCCTTATCGCTTTAATAGAACATTAATTTTTATCGATGCAACATAGGTTAGAAAACAGGAACAACTAACATCCAAAGATAGGTTGGGTACAGTTGAGCTTCCTGTACTTAATTTATAAGTGCCGAGCAAATTAATAAAGTTGGAATAATAATTAATTAATTTTTGTTAAGAATACTTCTTTTTCACATTAAATATCTAATATGTTATAAAGATAATGATAGGTATGCATTCATTTAATCATTTGTTGACCTCTGAGTTTTGTAATTCTTCTTAGATTTTCTAGCATCAGATGGCATGTCCTTTTTTAAATTAAAAAAAAAATTATCATTTGTATATTCTATAGGTGCTCTATTATTAAAAATACTACAATACTTTAAAGGTGTATCAATCATTCATCCTAAGTTGACAAAATATATATGCGGTCCACCAAACCGTTACTTGCCGTTTAAGTAGGATAACGCTAGAGGGATAATTTGATTTTTTTCATATGATACAAATGATAATTTAATGATATACAAGTGATAATAAAAGAATTTAAGGGTCTATAAGTGATACTTTTTAAGAGTAAAATCGTATACAAGTGATACTTTTCAAGAGTAAAATCATCAATTCGCTATAATTCTATTAACTTTCAAAAGGTAGCTAACGGTTTGGTGGTCGACAGATAACTTTTGTCAATTTAAAATAGACGATTGATACATCCTCAAAATATTGTAATATTTTTTATGATAAAACATCTATAAAATATACGAATGATAATATTCCTAAAAAATAATAATTTATCTTTTTTTTTAATGTCGAATTTTTATTACTTTTAATTTTTTTTCTCCTATGTAATATGTAAAATATGACTCAATTTACCTTCTATTCTATTCTTAAATGAGTGTATTGCTAAAATACTTTTGGATCATTAATTCATCAACAGCCTGCGCCCAAAAGCATGTACATAGTTTAATTTGGAAAGCTGCGTCTCGAAAGTTTAACCTACTTAAAGCGACGAGGTGTCTTTGTTAGGTTAGTTGAGGGTCAATTAATTTTATAAATGTTGTAGGCAAAGTAGCAGAAATAGTACGATTGTACTTAATGGACTGGGAAACAGAGTATTATAACCACTTTATAAAATAGCCATTTCACATTTTCAATATCTGATTTTATCCCATTATTAATTAACATTCAAAATATTTCGTATTATAATTGAGTTGGGTAAATATTTTAATTTTTTTTGCCTCATCATTAAGATCAAGAGTTAATTTGAATCTGTCTATGCGTGTGAGGGTTCATTTAATTATTGTCTTCCTTAATGTTTAATATCCCAACTGCACATTAATTTGATAAATGGATGTCAAAACACATTGCACTATTTGATTAATATTTGCATTATACTCTCAAATAATAATTTAAAAAAAGTTTATTATTCCTTAAAAATAATTTACCTAACGAAGCCATTTGTAGAGCCTACTATTTGATCATAACTTTTTAAGTGTTCATTTCCTTCACTTACCTCAGTTATTTCTATCTCAGCTTTAATATTAACTAATAAATAATTAAATTTGTTAGTAGAATCTTAACAACACAATCTCATACTATTATATTTTTCCTTCAAAAACCTCTAATATAAATCCTGTCAAATATTCTCATCCTACCCATGTAAATCGAGACTAATTAATTAAAAATTATCATATTTTCTTTCTTCTTGTCTTTTTTTGAGAATGACCAAACACTTAATTTGAAACTTTAATAATTAATAAATGTGTAAACTAATTCTATATTTGCGTCGCCAATAAACTATGTCCACGGCTTAAACTGATAACGAAACATGCCCAACTTTCACCAAGAGAGAATAATTGTTCAATGCCATCAACTCTCTCTCTCTCTCTTTTCCCTTTATTTGATGAGTAAATGGTGAAGGGTACATCAATGAATTAATTCTTTTTCAGGCCAATTCACAGCAATTTACTTGTGGCAGGACGGTTGACACCAGCCCCACATATGTTTAATTGATTTGTCCTATTAATTTTAACTCGTTAGGTACACATCGCATGAAAAATTCATTGGATTTGTCATGACAATAAAAATATATCCCACCTAATGAATTTGAATTAATTGGAAACTTCTATAAACAAGAACTTGTAACTCTAGATAGCTAAGTAGCAAAATTATATGATACTCAAAATAATAGAAAAATAAAGATAAAATATAAGGTTTTGTATTTGAAGTTCAAGCACACACCTTTTGATGCCCAAATCTTTCATTGCAAGAGTAATAGCTTCTTCACTTGCTCCCTCAGCTTGAAGTTCATTTAGTTCTTGCTCCACCACTTTCCTTTCCACATCAATGTCTAATCCAGATGCCCCATTAAGTGTGTCTCCCATTTTAAATGAGCTTTCATATAACATCCCTGATTCTTCCCCCCACACATAAGCTGGAGTAAAAAAAAATGATAAACCATCATAACGACAATATAACTTCAATCTATAAAATGAATTTTGCAAGGGAATTGTTATACTAATTAATTACCAGTGGATACATGGACAAGGACATTTAGCTTAGCACATTTCTTTGAGAAGTTCAAAACATGCTTCGCTCCAAAGGTGTTGAGACCAAGCGCAACGTCATATCTAAGGAACAAAAATAACGGAATTATATTCTCTAAGTTTTCCATTGAACAAATGAATAAATTTGTAGTTGGTGACTATATATACACATACCTTTCATCGAAATTGGTAGTGGCAGCTAAATTGATCACTACGTCTAATTTATTCCACATTTCTTCTCTTAAATTAGAGTCTTTCACTCCCAAATCTTCGCGGGTGATGTCACCCGGGACTAGAGTGATCTTCTCTGAGATTAGGGCATTTAGATGTGTGCCATTTTTCTCCTTTAGAACCCTAAACAAATCCTTCCCTATAATCTGTAATCACACACATAAATTTGTACATTAATATATGCATCACATGTTAATTTATGATTAATGAAATGATTTTTCAGAAAAGAAAATGCATCGAACACCATAATTAATTTAAATCACTTATGATCCATTGCAGACGCGTAGTTGATTCCACAAATATACCTCATTATGGAAACGAACAGTTGCTGACTTTGCATCGGCAGCTCTAAGAAGAAGATAAAGCTTCTTCACATTTGGCTGAACCCTCAAGATTTTCTCCACAAAAACTGGATAAACACAAGAAAATAATCATCATTTAAGAACTTGGAGTCCACTAGTGAAAGAGTAATAAATTAATGAAGAAAAGAGAAGATTTATTTATACTCTTTGCTAGAAAGCCAGTTGCCCCAGTGACAAGAATGGTCTTGTTCTCAAGAAACTCAAGAACGCTCCCCAACTCCATTGGAATTTTGAAAGAAGAAGAAAGAAAGCAAAAGAGAGAGAGAGATCAAGAATTGATTTGAGGAGTGACAAGCAAAAAGTTATCAATGTTCAAGAAGCACTAAAGCCACCACTCGATAGTAAGCAAGAATCGAATGTCATTTCATTGCATATAAACATAAGCAGCAAGATAGCTAGTGAGGGGACGGAGAGCAATTAAGAGGTAGAGTACACGCAAGAAAAGTTTAGTCATTATTTTCCCAGCTGGTTGATTGATGATCAGGTTTCTTGAATCTCTATTTTTAAATTTTTTTTTAAATAGATGTATTTGAGTAAATAAATAAAAATAGCACAGCACGACCACTACAAAGATTTGCAATTTATTTTATAATTTAGCAGATGACCCACTTTAATTTCCTTTTGTGCATTTAACGTTTGGGTAAGGTGAGGTGAGGTGGTCACCTACAAAATACAAGCCCATTGAAGAGGTCACGACTGTGACAACAGAATTATATTATAAAAAAATATATAATTGGAAAAGCACCGGTCTTACTGTTGGATAGAGTTCTTGACCTAACCCTCTGCAGATATTTACACGCACTGCCGTGCAAATACTGACTTTCTTTTGCTTTGCCTTGAAATTGTGTCCCTAAGTAGTTACTGTTGATCTCTGACGCATGATTAAATATATATACTTACACATACACAAGTGCACATGCAATATTTACACTTACACAAGTGGACATGCACATGGTTTTCAATTTAATCGTATATATTCATACTTTTGTACATATGATATGATGATCCAGGTTAAACTTTTGTACATATGATATGATGATCCAGGATAAATGTTTCTTATTGTTATTATAAAAATATGGCATGTCTCCACAATACACTGGTTGTCATTTGTCACGTACGCTCTTCAATAAAGATTTCAAATTCTTGTTTGGACCTCCGAGCTTTTGGTTATTGCCACAAAATTTTAACGAATTGTGAAAAAAAATATATCACAAGTTTTGGTCAATATAATAAAAAATTTATAGTATAATCGGGAACTTAAGATTTTTGAATGGAAAGTGAGGGTTTGGTGATGGAACTAGGATTTTGGTTCGACAAGAATCATAATTCAGTATTACATTTATAAATTAATAATGTTGGGATCATAAAAATTTATTAATTTAGAGAGATATTAATTAATCGATAAATTAATAATTTATTAATTTATAGAGTGTGTTCACAGTATAAAAAAATTAACATTTAATTGACTGAAAATTCATTGTATTTTACAAATATAATCAATAGAATTTAAATAAATTCATCATATAAATAATGTATACTTGATTAAATAAATTCATTAATTTTACTAAATGTATTCAATGACCTAAACTAAATGTTAGTTATTAAATTGTATAAATTGAATTAGAAATAATCTAATGTACCTATCTATGTGATTAACTAAATTCATGTATTTACATAAATTTATCTATATGTATTCAATGAACTAAACTAAATGTTAGTTATTAAATTGTATTAATTGAATTTGAACTAATTCATCTAATGTACCTAATGAAAATAATGAAAATTCAGAGGTCCAAAGTTTAGAAGAAATTGTTGCTAACATCAGTGAAGATCATACTGAAGATGAAATTGAGGATGACACAATACCTTTAGAGCCTATTTCGCGCACTGAAGCACTCAAGTCATGAACAACACTTCATAATTTTTTATTGCAGTACGAGAATTCAACCCCACAACTTTTAGATGTAATAAGAAAATAGTTGAAAATAAGAGTAATGTTATAAACTTATGTTGTCATGGGGGTTTTTGGCCATTATAAAAATAGCAGGGGGTAAATGATATATGTTGATTACTGTAGGGGGGAAAGTGGCAATCCCCCTATTACATAAATTAGGTGCTAAACTTGGGAATTTAATATAAAATTAAGAAAACCATAAATACAGAGGTTATTATCTCATATTTGGCTAAGAATAGTTATAGGCTAGTAATATAAGCTTTGAGGCAACCCTTGACTACTACTCTTGAGCTTTGCGTATGAGTTAACTTTATGGGTTTCTATATGATATTAGAGCCGAATTCATGTATCAATGGGTCCACACTACTTTGTTACGTAACAAAGGCCAAACAAAAGTATCGGTTTACATATGACAGGAATGTTAAGGATATTTTCCCATATTAGTTGAGATAGTTAGTGACTAATTATAATATAACTTGTAGCAACCCTCAATTGTTGAGTAATACCCTTCAACAAAATCTGTTTCATTTTAATCAATCGATAATCTTTGGCCAATCACTATCTTTTGTTTGAATCAGTATAATGCGGGGAACGGTAAAACCACACATTTGGCAATTGAGAGTGTTCTGTCTTTAATTATCGTCTACCAAAATCCTAGAATAAATATTGTAGTAAGGCAATTCATGGCATTGAACGTCAATTTAAAATTAAACCCAACATTAATTCATGGCATATTTCGCATTTGTTTATTTTATATTCATAGAATCTAGCTAGAAAATTTAAATAATAGTCATTCCCATGCTGTTGCCACGAGGAAGGCCATGGTGTGGTGTTTGTAGATCCTGGTATTATTTGCATGATCTCAATTATAAAGATAAAACAAGGAAGCATGGCTACTGTTTAGTCTGATCGTTTGTTTTAGAACGTTACTAAATGTTTGGGATTTTTTTCCTGATCAAAATTTTTATGCAATTAAAGACATGTATATAATTTATTGTCGATAAATTTGATGACGAATAAGCTTGAAATGGTGCTACTACCACCACATGGATGCAGCATCATCTAATTACATTTCATCATATGTACACTTATTACTAAATTCAAATAATTATAAATACATTATTTATAAAGTACAACCGTCTAAACTGACAACATGAATTTGAGACAAGAAGAGAACCCAGGATTCCTCAACACTTAAGGTCTAGTCACAAATATTTTTGTGAACCTTATAATTATTTTGTATATAAATGTTTTCTAGGGGCTCGATTGATTGGTTTTCAAATAATTTGATTTAACTAGTAACCCCAGTTCAAATCCTAAGATAGGTGAGAATTGAAATTTTAATTTGAGTTTTGTATACCCTCTATCTTTCTAAAATATATTTTTATTTAAAAATTAATGTATTAAAATAAAGATTGAATCAAGAAAGTCTTAGATAAGATTAGCATTTAATGTCTACCATGCAATGTTCTGCAATAAAATTTGTCACATATAGGTTAATATAACGTATTTGATCTTGACTTTTGGACATCGGCCAGATTCCAACTAACTATTCAAGATCTAAAATCCTTGTAAATCTTCAAGATCGGGGCTTTTGTTGTACTTTTTCAGAAAGCATTTAGTTAAGCAAATGTTAACCTTCTTCTTAAATATATATATATGTTACAGACACAGTCAATTTGCAGTTACAATCATGTGATTTTTTAAGTCTTTTGATATAACGATAACATGCGTGCGACCTAACAACTAGTGTGCCAAACATTGGACAACTAACGATTACAAATTCTGCATATTATTTCAAGAAGATTAAAGCAATGGATCGGATACCTAAAAGTATGGCTGCCACTTAGACTTCTTCAAACTGGATACTACGACTTCTCCATTTTTGGCTTTTTCACACAAAAGCTCGTGTGAAATGACACGATAAGAAGTTAAATTTGTCAGAAATAAAAATGACGAGTGTATATTTATTGAACTCTTTTCTGAATTGGGCGGTTTCAACAGTATGGCACATGTTCTTGCATATGCATGCCTAAATTCATCCATGCTTTAATTTCAATCGAGGGTAGTGGTACAACTCTTCGTCTCCCATATGGAGGTCAATGTCTCATTAATACAAGATTCTAAATTTTGAAATCTGATAATGCAATGGTTGGAATGATTGTAGTATTAGTTTTTAGGTAGCAGTTGGGACCCTATATAAATGTATCATGGCATATGTAATAACTTTTAGCAGTTATCATCTAAGACAATTATACTTTATTTTTAAAAAGAAAATTATCATTGCACCACTTATGTTTTACTTTATATTCATCTAATCACTACAAAATTCTAACATATTTCATGCACCACCTTACTTTTTAAATTTGTATCAATTAGCCACTTTTACACTAATATCAAATAATTTAAATAAAATAACAATTTTATCCCTAAATAAATTAAAAAAACTATTTTATTTTATAAAAACTTTAAAAATAAAAAAAATTATAATTATAAAAATACTCCTAAATTTTATAAAAATAAATACCAAAATTAATTTTTTTTTATTTTTTAATAAAAATAATAATTATAAAAATAATTGAAATTTTTTATATAATAAAAATCTCCTAAATTATTAAAATTTTGGGATTTATTTTTTAAAATTTTGGGATTTAATAAAAATCTCCTAAATTATTAAAATTTTGGAATTTATTTTTTAATAAATAAATTCATTTATTTTTATTAAAATTTTACAAAATGATAATTTTTAATAAAAATTAAAATTTTACAAAATCTAAATTTAATAAAAACCAGTTGAGCATCTCTATTTGGGATTTATTTTTTATTAAAATTAGAGGTATTTTTATAATTATAAACTTTTTATTTTTCAAAAGTTTTATAAGATAAAATATTCTTTTAATTTATTGAGGGTAAAATTATCATTTTATTTAAATTATTTAACGGTGTTAGTGCAAAAATGACTAATTGATACAAATTTTAAAAGAAATGTGGTGAATAAAACATGTTAAAATTTTGTGGTGGTTGGATGAAAATAAGACAAAATATAAGTGGTGCAATGATAATTTTCTTTTTTAAAAAAAGAAAAAGAAAAAGAAAAAAGCATTCTGCTATTAGTGGTAGAAAATAATTAAATAAGAGATATCATATGAAAAAAAATTGTTTTCCCCTCAGTGAGTTTTAATAGCAATAACGATAGTTTGTGTTCCAATCATTATTGTCTTAATATATAATTATGACAAATTATCTCTACTAATGGGAATCTCCTGAACTTGAACTGTGACCTCTTACTTCTATTCCAAAAATTAAACCCGAACCGGACTAGTTATATTTACAACGTTTGAATAAAGATTGTTCAATTTGGACCATAGCTGTGTTCAACTACAGTAATGAATGTCTTGTGCTGATATACAAAAGATCTTTAGATTGGATCGGAATCTACTTAAACTAAAAAGGTGATGAGATGACATTAGTTTCATTTAAGTTAACTAAAACAAACAAGAAAAAGACAGTATCGAGTAAATCATTTTCGAGAGGAGGCTAAAAGTATTTAATGTGATTTATTAATATATATGCTTTGCCAATAATTACACATTAAGCATTGAGTGCTAATTGGGTAAAGCACCATGTTAGTGTCGTGCTTATATGTTTTTGACACGACAAGTCTTGATCCATTATTATGAAAATTAACTACTACTGCCGTTTTGTAGAATTAATTAGAATGAAATTAATACTTCGGACCTCGATGTCTTAATCAATTAGTAATATCTCTATTCTCTACTCATTAGGTGAGTAGTCTCTTTAGGGTTTCCGTGAGATGGTCGCCAAGAAGACAAATAGTAACCTTTTTATTATAATTGGTCCGTAATTTATCTTTATTTTCCTGAAAAATACATACAGGGGCACACAAACTTTTCAGCTAAAAAATTAGGTTTGAATTTATTTTCTTTGCACATGGTCTATTCAAAATTTATTAGCCCTAATTTGATCAATTTGTTCACAAGAAGAATAAGAAACGCTATGAACGTGATTAGAGATGCAAATGGGGGCCAGTACGGCACGAGTTAGGCGCATGTGAGGAAAATCTAAATGAATTTATGGGTTGTTTGCTATTGAAATACTATAATTTTTAAAATTATTATAAGTTTAAAAATTATAATTATAAAATAAAAATTAATAATATGTATTAGTAAATAATATGTATTCGATAATAATTTTAATAAAAATAATCAAGATATTTTACATTGTTCATCATCTAAATAATGAATTAAATCAACTTTTAATATTTATCAAATAGTTTTAGTGTTTTAACTTTTAAGTTACAATTACCCAATCCTCATGCAAAACAAAGTCTATGTTAAACTTAAATTATAGGCATGGAAGTACAATGGACCAACAAGCGGAGTGGCATAAGCACAATTAATTAATTAATTATATACAAAATAATTTAAAGATAGTAAAAATAGAAATAAGACACGAAGCAAGAATAGACGTAAATTTTTCATATAACAAATTAAAACACATGAGCAAATCTCGTTTTGTCAATCGTTTGAGGCAAAAGTGAATAATTAAGAACAGTTCAACCTGAATGGAATGAAATAAACTTTTGTTTGGTGAATAGCGACTAAGGAGAGAACTAGAACAATACCTTGAACAAGTGTTAGTTTCTAATTAGTCAATCACTTTGAAAATATATAGGTGAACTGTCTAAGTCTATTGTGTGTATAAAATTTTTTCTATCGAATATGACAAATTACAATTTTGAGGATAATTGGTAAATCAACTTTCGTTTTAAGTTTAGAGATTGCGCTGACGAACGGTCATACAAAGAGAGATCCATTGAAAAAATCAAATTCTTGGGACACTCATGATGAATAAATAATATATACTTGTAGAGTATATCCCCTCAGTTGGTCAAACTTACTAGCTAGTTTGCGTATTGAGCTTAATTCCATAGACAAAAGTTGCGAAAACTTACTAATTATAATCGATGTAAGCAAACTTTTGCTGTGTATCGTGAAAGTAAAAATGTATAAAATCGGCGAAGATGACTTGTATTTTTTGCTTTTGCTTTTAGGATTTTGTTGACGACAAGAAGAATAAGAATTAATGGCCATATCTCTCCCGTTAGCTTCTTTCTACGTTACGAAAAATCCCCTTGCACGTGACCACTAAACCACTCTTTAAGAACAGGCGTATCTTATAATATTGGAAAGGTCAATTCATTATCTTTACCCACACAAGTCATGTCACTACAAACTTACGGTAAGGGACTTTAGTTTGCCCCATTTATTATTTCTTTCCCTTTTTTTTTTCCTCTTTTTTTTCCGCTTTGCTTGTCCAAATTCTTTAGCTTCAATGACTTTGCAAATTGGGCACCAAGCTCTTCTCGCACGGCAGAGGTAATCGGCATAATTCCTTCACTAGCACAAGTCATTCCATTTGGGTTTTTATATGGGAAGGATCGGAGCAAGTAATGCTAAAAAATGGGATAAGATAATTTTGCTCTTTTATTTTGTAAATATATTTGGAAATAAAGTTTAGTAGATAATATAACTTAGTCTATATTTAAAAATGATTATAACCCTTAGGTCTCTTAACTAATAGGGTTAATTTTGCATTATCCCCTCATAAATTGACTATATTCAAATCACTCATTTATTTTGAAAACTTCAAGTTATCCCATATTTCTTAAGAAGACAAAAAATAAAAATAAAAATTATCAACTCTCCCCTATTTTTCCCTTATCTTTTATACAAATGGGGTAGCTTCAGATTTTCAAAAGTAAATGGGTGATTTGAATAAAATTAACCCTAACTAATATATATGTGCTTGTGGGATGAAACCCAAAGCTAATTCAAGTGAAGTATAGGCCAGTTTGGGAGTGCAATTGAAATTCTATAAGCTGGTTATTTCATAATTTTTTGATAAAAATAATGTTTGCTAAATTTTGTAAAAAAAAAACTTATTTCATAATTTTCTTCATTTTGTTAGTAGCTTTTAAAAGTAAATAGGGGTTACTTTTTATAAGCAATTTATGGGCAATGATACCCCCCATTTTCTGTAAAACCACCCCATTAAAAATAATTAAAATGAATTGATTTTGTAAACCACCCCTTAAATATCAAAAATACCCATGTCTATTTAATATTTATAATATTTTCTTTTCTTTTTTTTCTAGATTTTTGTTTGTTTTAACTTAAAAAAATAATTGTTGACAGCTCATAGGCCAACATGTTATCAAAGCCTTCATTTCGTAAATTTTAAAATATTATATATAAATTAAATAATAAAATTTAAATAAATTTAACATATCAAATAAAGAAAATCATGCATACGAAAACATCAGTAGCCAAATGCTCAAAATAAGTTAACATATATGCTCTAGAAAGATTTGACTTAATTAGTTAAAAGGAAAATTAATTCCCAACAGAAAATTATTAAACGAAACCATAAAAAATCACATGAAACTAGACAAACCATAAATTAATCCACATAAACAAACAACTTTTTAATTAAAATTCACTTTTTTAAAAATAAAACTTAAACTTACTATTTCCGTTTGGAATTCTTCCCTTGGCATATCTTCTTTCTCCATCAATGCAATATAAACTACTTTTTCTTTTCCAGATTCTTCCGTTTGTACTTTTTCTTCATCCATCATTGTAATATTGACTTCTTTTTTTATTTGAACTGTTAGGAAAGAGTTTAAGAACATAAAAACTCATGCGTTCATACGGTATAATAAGTTTAACCTATAAACTGTAATAGATAATAATTTAACTAATAATAATTTATTTATTTATCTATTTTAGTCATTTCACCTAAGGATAATATTGTAATTACAAAAAATCTATTAAGTGTGGTGGTTTTATACAAAAGGTGGGGGGAAATATCACTACCCGCAACTTATTGAATAAGTTATCATGCCTTTTTTAAATTCCTATTATAATCTTATATTTTAATAAAAAGACAATTGTATCTCACTTATCCATAAACTCTCATATATACATCATTAGATATCATATTATCACCATAATCATGTACGTTCTCTGTAATTTTGATTCAGTAAGTCCATATTCTAATTTTATAACTATGGCTTTTAAAGTTTAATCTATATTACATATTTAAGAAAAAAAAAAGATATGTCAAAACAATTTATTAAACATACTCTAAAAATAAAAAGTAATTAAAACTTATATCTATTTTGGTCATTATATAATAAAACAATACTTTCGTAATAAAATTTACCAAACACATATGTTATGATTTTCAAACTCATGGCAACCGCAACAGTATAGTTTACCAAACACCAAATTACTTTTTTAATCATCAGCTTATTTCATCAGCCTCCGCAATCCCAAACTGGTCCTATTTATGTTCAAATTCAAGGATTATAATTCTTTCATGATCTAAACTCCTCCTTAAAAAAAGAAAAAATATTAAAAATTAAATCTTATTCATACACTATCAATAAAATGCACATGGCACATGATATTTAAAAACTCAAGAAAGCTCATATCATAACAAAGTCCTATTCTAAATCTCAAAATAGATAATATCTACTTGTATATCAAAATTTGAGCTCTTAGAACTTTTTCATGTTGACTAATCCTTACAAGAGAATGTCCTAATAAACATGAATATGTTTGTAGGTCAAATGTCTTATTGGATCCTACTCAGCAGTAAGTGTTGTTGCATGGAATAATACCCTTTTTTGCGGCGATGATATCTTAACCCCCCCTCCCCCCGCGATAATTTTTATAAACTCACCTCATTTTCAAAAAATAATTATAAAATTACATATTATTTTTTAAATATTTTCAAGTAAAAAAGAATTTTGGAGAACTAATTGATTAAATATATCTTAATTTACTTTTTTGTAGCTTAGATTATTTTATTATATTTGATTATAAAGATTGCTTTAGTATAAGTTTCAATTGATTATTTACCCTTATAAGGTAAATCTACCAACAATTTACTTTAACTTCAAAATTTTTCTAATTTATACCAAATTTTATTGTTTCTAACACTACTTTATTAGTATGATTATTAAGCTTTAATTAAACTAACGAATTGTCTTTATGACACAATACTCATATAAATTATTGATGTGTCAAATTTATGCCATTTACACGTAAGGTAGTGAAAATAATAATTAGATTTCATTTAAAAATATTAGATTATAAGTGACATAATTAAATGCCTAAATTATTAGATACAATAACTTATGTTTATTGGAGCAATTTGGTCATTTTATATCATAATCATAAAATAGTGAAATAAAACTTATAAGTTTATGATCAAAGATGATCAAGGAAACCTAAGAAAAAATCAATAAAAGAATTTAATTGATTAACTATATGAAATTTTATTAATTTTTATTTTTAAAAATATTGCAAACTCGTTGTAATTTTTTCTAGAAGTGGGACGAATTTTCAAAAATAGTAGGGTGGAAGTATTCCCCACTTTTTTTTTCTTTTTTTTATCCTAATGGGTGTTTAAATCAATTTTTTAAGTCTTGTACTCTCTCAAAGCTTCAAGATTGAGAGGTCGTCGAAATAAATATTTGGAAATCACTTGGACAAAGTCTTAAAGGCATTGAGTAACATATAATGTGATTTCTAAACAATTATAAAGTATGAGGTGGCAAGATTTTTACCCTTTTTTTTTTCTTCAAGGACTAACGTGCCGCTGGAAACCTGTTTATCTTGTCCATACATATATCAGGTCCTTACAGAATGATGAGTAATAATAATTAATGAGAAGATTGTACGCTGCAATTGAGCAAACATGAGCAACAAATCTGTTTTCGGTACAATTTCTGGTGTTCAATATTTCTATGTTTGAATTCTTCACTTGTACCAGCAAACATTGGTCATCAAGTGTGTTTACAAAATCCAAACTAATCATCTGCGTTGTGAATGAGGCAAGCATCTTCAAAAATTATGCATGATACACAATTATAGAAAAAGCAAATGACAGCCGATTTAGATAACAAACTTACAATTGAATTGCGAGAACCTAACATTACAATTATAGAAAAAGCAAATGACAGCCGATTTAGATAACAAACTTACAACTGAATTGCGAGAACCTAACTTTTATCCACCATCTCATTCACATTATTCTTAAAATTTTACACAAAATAATGCCCGTTAAACTGATTACGGAAACCTATAAAAGGAAAATAATCAAAATCTGTTAGTAACTCGAATGTGAGGTCCTTTGTTACATCGGATGGTACAGCTTCAAAGAGCTTAAGAGATACAAGAAAGCCGTTTGACTGGAGCAGCTTCTTAACAGCATATTTATTTTGAACCGAAGCCACTGCACTCTTTAGCAATACTGCATAGACAGGCTCCAGCATTGGACATAACCTCAGCTAATCATGCTGCAGCTATCCAAGACTTCAAGAGCCAAAATCTCTTACAGCTGGGGTCGCATTAACTTGATCTGTCACCGATGGTAATTGAAACATATGTACTTGATCCGTATCTGATGAGACAGAATTTGCTTGATCTGTTTCTAAGGAGGCAGAATTGCTGTGATCTGCAGCAGCAGTAGTGGAACCCATTTGATCAGTTGCTGATGGGGCACAGTCCAATTGATCAGTTTGTGATGGGCCACAGTCCAGTTGATCAGTTTGTGATGGGGCAGAGTCTATTCTATCAGACGCTAGTGCGGTAACATCCATTTGATCAGTTGCTAGTGGACCAGTGTCCATCTGATCAGTTTTTGGTGGGTCTGTGTCCATCTTATCAGCTGCTGGTGGGTCAGTGTCCATCTGATCAGTTGCTGGTGGAGCAGATATAGCAGGCGGTGCAGGATCTTTTTGGTCTAAAATAGTTTCAGTACTCTCATATTCAGACAAGATATCCATAAACTCATTGAGCAACCGCTGGACTTTCCTATTTGATGCCATTGCTGGAAGAATATCCTCTCTTAAAAGTTTGTGCTTTCTCATTCCCTGCAGAGACGAGGAAGGAGATTTTAAGCATTCCAAGACATTTATGGCCAAGTAAACAGCATAATGTCAAAGAACCTAAGGGCTTTATGTACCATGCATATGCTTTGATAAGCATAACAAATAGGACAGAAAATTAAAAGTTGACACAGAACTTGGATACAAGGTGATCAATCTGTCAAAACTAGGACATAAAATTAAAAGTTGAAACAGAATTCGGAAACAATGTTATCAATTTTGCTAGGATGGTGGCCTAAAAATAATCTAAGATTGAATGCAGGTGAGGGCGCCCAGGACAGAGTGCAATACAGATTAAGTTGCTTTCAATGAGCCAACAAATGTTAGTAGTAAAGCCAGTCTATTTCAAATCCATGGAAGAATTCACCACTAGCTATTTGAAACGAAAAGCAGCCACTGATTCAATGACCATACAATTAGAGAGTGACTGTTATGCAGATATCCGCCCAAAACTAAAGGTTTTTCTTCACCATATGTGCATGTGTCCGTTTGTTTACACATCTCTACTAAATGGTTTAATAATTATAATAAACACAGAACAAAAATCACCAGAAGAATCACTTTGCATTGTGTAAGATTTCTATATGTGTATACACACACGCACAGAGAGTAAGCTTCTCAGGGGTGGATGCTAAAATGCGAATTGTGTGTGGATGCAACTAAAAGACAAAAAAAGGGAGTCCTAGACACTAAAAGACAATAAAAACAACGCATTGAAATATGTATTTTTCTTGTCTTTTAGCTGCATTTTAGCGTCAACACCTGAGAAGCTCTGTGTGTGTGTGTGTGTGTGTGTAGCAGAATAAGTTAGGAAAACATGAATTCCAATATCCATTGGATAAATTAAAGCATTTGAAAAAAACGTGTATAGAAAGTCTTACGAGTACACAGGGTTCCCAAGCTATGTTCTTTGCATTTGAGGATGCGGCTTCAGCCATCCCAGTTGGAGGTCCAAGAAAACTTTCACAGACTTCTCGTAAACGAGACTCGTCTGCTTCTCTGCAATCGAAAGAATGTAAACACCACATTGCACTGCTAAATACAAAGTACTACAACATAAAACAAGGGGGGAAAAGGATATTATGGTAATTTAAATGGATTTTCATCATCATGGGAAATTATTGTACATATGCATGCATCATGACAGCAAATACTGCTACTCTTAAATGAGACCAAAAGAAGAAAAAAGACAAAGCATGAATGGAAACCTTGCTAAGAAGCGAATGTAGGAAAGGAGGCACTGGCGATATTCATTTGGAGATTTCAAAGCCAATGAAGATGCCAACTGAGCTTCCAAATGAGCACGTGTCTGCACTCCATCATCAGTTACCCTGTAACAGTAAATGATCACAGGTCATTCTAGAAGCACGATCTTTAACCCATAATAACTTAATACATTAAGTACGGAATATCTTAAATAGGTCGCCCAAACCAAAAGAACATCATCACATTAATCACAAAATCTGAGACCAAAAATTGTCAAAAGGAAAATGTCAAAATACAATAGAAACCTGCTCCAGCCTGGCTTTCTCGCCAAGTATTTCCTAACATCCACCTGCAACGTAGCCAGCTCGCCACTCTGAATTGAACCAAAATTCCAGGAGCTAACAAAATTTGATGCAGGAAAGCAGTCATCCGCAACCCTCAGCCAACACATGAGATTCATGTCAAAAAGGAATGCATGACGTGTAGCCAGAACAACAAGAGGAGAACCTGCTTTTGATAGCTTGGCAGATATGACTTTGATTGTGCCTGAATGGATGATGAAACAAACCATACAAAAAACACCATTTTCAGGAGATAGTCATGATGGGCTGTCAGCCAAAAACAAGATACAACATATCTTATCTACCCCTGACACAGGTTCAAATTTACAAAGTACCTGTACCTTTAGAAGCTGAATTCGGGTCAGTAGTAATCAGAGCCCCCAATGAGTCATGAAGCAGACACTTCCTGTTGAAGAGATCCCATACATGTAATGATCCCTTCCTTGTGACAAGTAACAATTTCCAACTCTCATCACAGTCAATAAATGTTGCAGCAGATCCCATCATCATGGTTGGCATGGCTCGTCTCCCGCACTTTGTATAAACCTTCTCAAACATGAAGAGAATAGTTATAATGCAATTTTCCAATCGCTTCTAATTTACTAATCAAATCTTTAGCTTAGTTTTGTCTCGCATATAATATACACAAGCACATTCGTCAAAAAAGCACACAAAAGGGACGAAAAACAGAGACAGGCAATATGTTAATTAGACTTTTTTAAGGGGTAACCTAAATCAAGGCATCGGCTCATAGGCCCAGTACCAAGAATCACTTATGAAAGACCCAAAAAAAATTATGTTTATTATGATCATCCAACATCTTTAACAATAAATTCAAGAACTTAAACATCAAGTACGCATGCATAACCATACCAACCCAGTTTGGGCACTACGGCCTTACCCCCCCCCCCCAAAACACCCCAACACACACACAAAAACACAAAAAAATGGTCACTCCGATATTACCAAACATTGGCTACTCTAGGGTGTCCAATTTGTTGGAAAAGAGGTCAACTTCAAATACTTATCATGTCAGTCGCATGAGAAATCTATTAATTGCTAATCAGTCCAAAAAATACCTTTACAAGTTTGATTTCTTCAGCCTAACTATGTTGTCCTGGATGAAAGACTTGATTTATTAAGCTTTTGTAAAGGGCCACACAACACGCTACAAACTTGAGAGGATAAAACATTTCCAGATTTTTTCCAAGCAAAAATGACCCTGTTTTACATCTTATTACTCACTAAAGATATATATCCTTAATTTAGATGAACATCATTCCTATTGCCATCTCCTCCAGCAGAACCGACCCATGTAAGTGCAATGAAATCATAGCCATCCTTGCGATTATTCGGACAGAAACCTGGGTTTTTACACGAACAAACTAAGACACCAACATAGACCACCATCTAGATTGAAACTATTTAACTGAACTATTGCCTATAAGTATCTCATCAAAGCATCAGTGCTTCCATCAACCGCGTTCATCACTGTCCTCCAATCTAACCGTCCTATGTCTTCTCCGGCCAAGTATCAGCAAAGTCATGAAAAAGAACAAGAAGTTTGCAGGTTGAAAGTCAACAAGGATAAGGCCAATCTTTCGATGGTTGATAGGTGACTTTGATTGAAACTATTTAAATGAATTATTGCCAGTAACTATCTCATCAAAGCATCAGTGCTTTCATCAACCACATTCATCACTGTTCTCAAATCTAACTGTCCGACTTCTTTTCCAGCCAAGTATCAGCAAAGTCATAAGAAAGAACAAGAGGTTTGCAGGTTGGAAAGTAAACTAGGGCAAGGCCAATCTTTTGATTGTTGATGGGTGATTTTGATTGTTGTAGAGATGAAGACATGAACATGACTGTGGAAGGTGATGGTGGAAGATGTCTGCCCCTTCATAATTATGATGTAAATTACAATTTCTAGAGCTGTTGGTTTTTTGACAAATTCCTGTAACAACTCCGGCAAGTTGTTTCATCCAACATCAGGATGCTGGACCCAACATTTTTTTTTTCACTTTCTGAATTGGTTAGAATTTACAGATATTACAATCTAGCATCTATTGGGAATTT
Organism: Citrus medica; assembly: GCA_002013955.2. NCBI lineage: Eukaryota > Viridiplantae > Streptophyta > Magnoliopsida > Sapindales > Rutaceae > Citrus > Citrus medica. Next base: position 133,543 of record MKYO02021568.1, on the reverse strand, counting down.
GAATACACAAAGTTGCAATATAGCCCAAAGGTCTACCAGGCATAGCCTGGAAATCTTACCTCTATACCCATATTATAAAGATATATCTGCTCCCATTAATATTTGGGGAGATATATATCTACCCTCACCCACATTAGTGGGAGGAGATTAATTATGAGTCTTGCCTTGAGGGCAAACTGGTGCCTTCAATTTGCCCACCACCAGGCCAAGGCCTTAGTGATGATGAGGGACCCAAGTTGGGAGGATTCTAAAATGTGGTGAAACCATCCTTCAGAAGACAGACATTATTATTTATTCGATAAATGCACCAGATTCATCATAGTACTAGATCCAAAAAGATATCAAGATTGAAGGATCAACAAAGACATTATAAATTTGAATAAGAATTATTTGTAACAAAACATTTATACGCCAAGATGACAGTCATTCAACAATCAAAATAAAAACATATATATAGATGGGCCGTAAGCGAAATGCCAAAGATTATGACTCAATCTGTATTATCAAACAAGCACTTCACTATTATGGCAACAACTGCATTAAAAGAATGATTAAAGAAATTTCAAAAGAGATAGGTGAAGGATCAAATGTCTTTACTCACTTGTAGGCATCCATCTTCACAGCCAACAGCCCAGAAATTTATATTGCCAGCTAAAACAGTGACTTTCCCTGTTATCCTATCAGACCAAAGAGTTTGAGATCCTCTTGTGCAGGCAATTTCTGTTTCTTTCATCATACATGTACTTCCCATTCCAACAATGTCATTTACAGCATGTTCTCTAGGACGGGCTTCCAAGCAAACTGGAACATTATCTTCCCCTTCTTTCTTATCAAATACTCTAATGGAAAGAGTTGTAGTAGTAGCAGCAACTGAGCCAGAAGCCTTCACATTCCCAGATTGTTCTACACCGACATTTCCATCCCCAGCTGCAGATGCTGGAACCTTCTCAATAACCAGGCTCTCAGTAATAGTAGCCCTGGCAGTAACTCCAGAACGCTCCTTTACATCAGAGCTTCTGCCCACTGTTCCCCTGACAGAAACTTCTCTCATAACACCATCAGCAGGAACTACCCCATTATTATCCTTTCTGTGATCGGATGACACAGGAGGGAAGTCATGCAACTGAGATTGAGCACCACCAGTAACACCTTCCTGCTGAACTGGTACTCCCACTGCTTCTGGAATAATCCTCTTTCTACCATCAGGTCTTCTGTATTCTCTTTGTTTAACAGGACTAGAAATCCGGCCAGAAGTCGACACTTTATTTAATCCATCACCGGCAACTCCCCCACTCTTCTTTCCAGTGTCAGTTTGAGGCTCAGAAGTCTTTGTTGTGACCCCTATATTGACAGAAGACTTTGCCGGTGCCTGATTTGCCTGAACATCAGAAACCACCTTTTTAGTTGTGGTTTCCTTAGCCGATGCTGCTTCAAGCAATAACTGAGCTGGAGTCTCTGCTAGATTTGCCTGTCGACCTCTGACATCACCATAACGACTTCTCTTTAACTCATCAAGTTCAGCATCACTTAGCCTATGGCCAAGCTCTTTCACCTCAAAATGGAAATTAGCCACTGTCCCATCTAAGGAACAGGCAAAAAGAGAATAACCATCAGGACTCCTGCTTCCAATTTAAAAAATGAACAATGTATGAGAAGAAGAAACCCAATGTAAAAATAAAAAAAATAAAATAAAAAAATCATTTGGTAGGAAAAGGTTAGAGCCATAATTGAGATAGAATTCCCATATCAATTACCAAATAGTTATATTATTCCAGAGAATTAGGTATTTACCAGGATAAATCCACAACACTTTGAGTGAAAAAATGCTTGGCAACAAAAAGAGGACGGGGACTAGCAGTCGTCCATACAGTTATAGTACGATCCTGACTTCCAATTGCAATAACGTTATACGGCTGTGATTCTTTCCCTCCAATCTTGGAAGTCCCATTTGTCCATCCAACAGGGGCAGCTTTCACTTCCTGTGAACTGGCGGAATTCCTTCTGAACATTGAATGATTGAACTTCACCACTATAATAGGGGCATTGTGTCCTAAGAAATCAAATGTTGCCGCCCATTCACCTCTCTCTAGAACAGGTGCAGAATGCCTAGGCTTCTGGAAACCATGAGTTGTTGTTATGAAATGGCCACAGGGAGACCATCCAAGCCGCCTGAAGAATGTAGAACCAAGCTGAAAAGGGCACAGTCTCAGTAAAGAAAAGAAATTGAAACTTAGAATAATAGATAAGTCGCCAATTAGGAACATACTGATTTTGCCCAGTGGCCATCTGTTCTGTGAGCAAGACTCCAGTCACTTGTTCGCCATATAATGACAGTCTTATCATCAGATTGACTAGCTATGAAAGAGCCAATGGGATCCCAAGCAACTCCTTTAACCAGGCTAGAGTGGCCTCTAAGAACAGCAGTACAAATACCAGTGCTCATGTTCCAGATGTGGATTGTGTTGTCCAGACTTCCACTAGCCAATATCGAGTCATCTGGAGACCAATTGAGATCCACCTACTTTAGGCATGGAACAATTCCCCAGTTAAGACAGTACCAGAAAGGATATCAGAAATTAAACACAGAAAGTAAGACATTCCAACAAACTATTCGGCTAATTGAGATCCACCTACTTTAGGCATGGAACAATTCCCCAGTTAAGACAGGACCAGAAAGGATATCAGAAATTAAACACAGAAAGTAAGACATTCCAACAAACTATTCGGCTAAGTTTGTCGAGTTTTCATCTACTTGTATACAAGCAATTGTTTTGTTTCTCTATACAGTAGATGCACAAACTGGTAACCTGAAAACATAATAAAGATATTCCAACAATGGAAAAATCCACCCAATTAAAAATACAACTCAGAAAATTCAGAAAAGATAATTTTGCTTTCATTTGGTGTCAAAACATTTAAATAATTAAGCAATTTAATTACCACATCGGCAGTGTGTCCTCTTAAAGTCATTGCAACTTTCCAGTTCTCTATATCTGGGGGCTCTCCACTACCAAACTCTGTTGTTCCTGAACCAGGCTTTTTCTCATGAATCAAAATAACCTGATCATCAGAACCTGATGCAATATACCGACCGTGCTTAGCCCACCTAACACAGTTAACTGACCCAAAATGATCGCGAAGGGTTGCAAGAAGCCTCTGGGTTGATTCATCATTTTCAAAGTTCTTGCCAACAGATTTCATGTTCCATATACGAACCTGTGACATTTTTTTTCATTAGCCATCATGATTTAGAATAAATTGCAAAAGAGTTTATGCAATATGCACATCCAAGTAGGTGAGCAATATGACCAAACAAATTATACAAGAGATGCCTCCAAAAAGCATGCATAAGGGCGTAGCTTGGTTTCTGACTATTCATAAGATTAAACTGATAATCAGAAAAACTCACAAGTTCAAACCAAAAAGGGATTAGGGAAGAATGTAATCCATAACTTCCAAATCATAAGAGGGACTGAATAGATTGTGTAACCAGAACTAGAGATGTGGAATGCAGAGAAATCAGAAGCAGTGTCAGTCATATGTCAAAAATTAAATATTGAAAAGCCGAATATACACAATTATAGGGACCAAATAAACACAATTTAAGTAGAATATTCCCACAAGTTCATTAACAACACTCCCTCCCTCGGACATATTGCAATGTTCCCAATTACCCACTCTTCATGAATTTTTCTCCCATTAGCATGACCCCACAACTATTTTCCATAACCATGATCGAGAACATTAGCTTCCTTTCTAAAATACACATAAGCAACAAACTGATCCTATCATCTCAACAGAAAGCCCATTTGGATGTGCTTTTATACCAAATTTATATAAATTTGGAACCAAGACATAAAAGCTAAGAGAAAAAAACAATTTTTATATAATCTCCATTATTACAGATTATATATACCACACCAAGATGCCAATGCCACAAATAGTCACAAATAGCCACATAGCAGTCAGCTAATCGAGAAAGTTTTTGGAGCAACAAAGCAACAGTCAATAAACACACAGCATCTATACAAGGCTCGTAAGTTAATGAGAGCAATCATGATGATATCATCAGAGATAGCTACAGAGTTAAAATTCATGTCAGACATATAAATGTGCCAAGAAACATGATAACATATATAGCTCAGAAGATACACGAAAGGGAACGAAATTTGAACAGCATGTACAATTCCAGGTACAGAATTATTTACTCCTTTGGCATTTTATTGGAGTAACGAGAAGAAATATACCTTGTGGTCACCTCCACCAGTAGCAAACCTGAGGGCACCAGGCTGTACATCAATGGAAAAAATCTGCATTCCCTCATGCCTAACCCAACTGGGTTTCTCAGCAATCATCTCCTTTGCTCCGTAATTATCCTAAGAAGACAAATTTGAATACGGCTTCCTTTAAATTGATTCTTCAAAACCCATCATAAGGTACATAAGTTCAAAGCTTCCCCTGAACAACTAAGCTCTCAACAGTAATCCCAACTCAATTCTAGAACCCAATAAAATAAATAAGTTAGACCATAAAATTTTTTTAAAAAAAAGCCAGAGAAATGTAAAAACAAAAATAATATTTACCTTGTTTCTTTCAAAAACCCAGTAAAAAAATGAAACCCTCAAATTTAGGTTTTTCAACTAAGAAACCCTAATTAGTGTAAGCAACGAGGTTTATGGTACCAAACGAGCCCTAAATTTAAGAATCAAAATAACCCTTTGGCAGGAAGCAAAAGAAACGATATACGGATTGTAGTAAAATATTTTTTTTTGGAAAAAAAGAAAAAAGGTAAAACCCTGAGTGTGGAGTTAAAAGAAGAGAAGAAAAAGATCTTAGAAAAATAACGGTCAATATAAAAGAAATATCTCTTCCCTAGAAAAAAAATTGTCAGGCTTTAATAGAGATTTAAAATAATAAAGAGAGAGATGAAATTTAAAAATTAAAAAAAGAGAAAGAAAGAATCTAATTGGATATTATATTTTTAGAATGTGGGTGCAAAAATGGGAACCAATTGACTGGGAATGAAAAATAGGGTTAGAATTAATGCGAAAAGGACAAAGGTGGACTGTATGTTCGATTAGATTGAATGGTTGGTTTTTTGTGTCTAGTGGGGTGGCTTTGTTTCTTTTTGAATGAGCATGAGCAAGAGCAAGAGCAAGAGCAAGAGCAATTAAGCATGTGTTGCTCCTTTGTTAGTTGATTTGAACATAGTGGTGAAGTTGCTTTTCCTTAAAGATTAAGCCCAAAAAGAGTACAAAACAGAAAGGTAGACTGTATGTTCGATTAGATTGAATGGTTGGTTTTTGTGTCTAGTGGGGTGGCTTTGTTTCTTTTTGAATTGTCAATATAAAAGAAATATCTCTTCCCTAGAAAAAAAATTGTCAGGCTTTAATAGAGATTTAAAATAATAAAGAGAGAGATGAAATTTAAAAATTAAAAAAAGAGAAAGAAAGAATCTAATTGGATATTATATTTTTAGAATGTGGGTGCAAAAATGGGAACCAATTGACTGGGAATGAAAAATAGGGTTAGAATTAATGCGAAAAGGACAAAGGTGGACTGTATGTTCGATTAGATTGAATGGTTGGTTTTTTGTGTCTAGTGGGGTGGCTTTGTTTCTTTTGAATGAGCATGAGCAAGAGCAAGAGCAAGAGCAATTAAGCATGTGTTGCTCCTTTGTTAGTTGATTTGAACATAGTGGTGAAGTTGCTTTTCCTTAAAGATTAAGCCCAAAAAGAGTACAAAACAGAATAAGATAGAATGTTTCATCTTTTAAAGTGAATTTAAGAGAATAATTTTTATGTTTAGGTTATTATATGGAGCAGGATAAAGCTAAAGCCACCCCTTCCCTTCCAAAATTTAGTGATACGAATGAATTTTATTTTAGGATTGCATTCATTGTTATTGTGCTGCTTCAAGTTGGTCTCGACAATGATTTTAATTGTGACATTGGTTAGTAGCCTTCATGCATCATCTTAACAATTTGAAGCATAACACTTCCACCTTATATTGTGTAGCTTGAACTTTAAAATAGAAATTTTGTAGCAATTTTGTAGTATAAATTACTCAAATTTTAATGAAGTGATAAAGTTACAAATCTTAATGCTTAAAACAAAGTCTCTCTGATGAAGTTTTGTTTGTTCTTATTGTATATTTCACTTTGTTTGTAAATTATGCTCCACTTAAGTCTTCAATCTATATGGTTTATGATTCTCCTCTGCCTAGAGTCAAATTTACAGGTTATAGAATTTGTTATTGGTATTATTTTTTAATGTGTGGTTATCTTTTAGAAATATTATTATATTTCTATTAATTCATATCTCTAATTTTATTATGCTTTTTGGACATGTTTAGTGGCCCTCTCATTAGATGGTATTAACACTCCTCATAGTTTTAAAGTATTACAATATCATATTTGATAACTACTCTCTGCTGTATTTTAATATGGTCAAAAGATGCTTGTAATGTAGTCAAACTCGGATAAACTAATGGTGTGTTTATTAAATGTTAATTTGAATGAACTGAAATTGAAATGAACAAGATTTGAAATGGGTTAGAATGGAGATCAAAAATGAAAATATGAGTGTGTATCTGAATTATAAAAATCAAAATAAATAAATAGAATTGTTATTAATGTGATTATTTTATTTTAGAATTAAAATCGAAATAAATTAAATTGTTATAAATTATTAAAAAGTATTTAATTAATTTTTATTATAATTATTATTTTGTATTTAATTATTGTAATTATTTATTAAAAAATTATTGTTATTAATGATTATTGGTAATAATAATATTAGTATTATTTACATTATTGTTATTATATTAATTAATAATGATCATCATCCATTTCAAAAGAAATTAAAATCAGAATTATTATAATAAAAAAATCGGAATAAAAAATCATCATCAACAAAAAAAAAAATCGGAATCATTATCATCAACATAATCAGAATAAAAAATCATCAACATTATCATCAACAAAATATGAAAATCAGAATAAAAAAATGATTATCATCAACAAAAATAAATGTCAAAATCGGAATCATCGCCATCAACAACAACACAGGCGATAACAAATCATCATTGTCACATCATCATCATCATCAGAGCAGAACCATGGCTATCAAAGACGAAATGGAAATTAAACCGAGACGGAGAAAACTGAGATGAAGCCAAAAGGAGACGACCCAGACGAAGACGAAACCGGCAACATCTACTGCTCCACAGCCAATGGATCAATAACGACGACTTGGTTTTAGCAGTAACAGTGAGGTTTGGCTGCAATGTCGGCTGGAGCTCGATTTTGGCAGCAGCAGTTAGGGATTTGCTGCGGCTGTTTTTTTTTTATTTTTAATTTTGCAATTTATATTTTTAATTCAATGGATGGTATTTTAGAAATTTAAAAATTTGATGGAAGTAAACTTGGGTCTCCAGGTAATGGGAGACTAATTCTCATCCGGCCTTAAGAATAGGTTGTTCAGAATTTATTCTAATCTGATTTGTAAAAATTCATAGATAGGTGGATTGGATTAAATTAAAAATTTAAAAATTTATAGTTGGTGGATTTAATATGGATTTATTTTTATAAATTTGAAAAAAAATAAAAAATATTTATTTAATTAAAATTAAATTTATAAATATGGTATTAGTACTTACTAATAAATAAATAAGTTAAAATATAATTATATTATTAATTTCAGATTATATTTTATCTGATACTAATGTAAAATAAAAAAATAATTAAATAAACAAATATGACTTTCTAAGTAATTAATTTTCATATACTGATATAAATAAATAAAATCTTTCTTTTTGGTGTGTTATATTTTGAAACTTTAAATATATTTTATATCTTTATTTAAATAATTAATTTATATAAATCTTATTTAATTTAGAATTTGATTGGTAGTAAAATTATTTTTATACTAATTTTTTTATTTAGTTAGTTCATGAATAGTATAGAATAAAAAAAAAACTATCTCGCAAAACAATCCGTAAAATGGTGGATTAGATATAGATTAAGTCAAATCTACATCCAATTTGTAAATATATTGATTGAATTTGAATTGAAATTCACCGATCCGTGAATTTGATTGAATTAAATTAAAATTTTATAGTCCATAAAAGCATAAATTAAATATAAATTAATATCCAATCTAAAAATACATGTATTAAAATAATACAATATAACAAAATATAATACAATGTGTCAAATGCACCGTCTATGTATTAATAGAATATGGATATCTCTTGTGTTCTATTTTCTTGTTCATCAAGGTTTAGTGGTAGTTTAGTGGATTATCTACTATTATGGTGTTGTTGTAAATAGATATTCTATATATTTATTATACTCTTATGGGTAAAAACTCGTTTAATCCCTATATTTTGAAGTTAATATCCGTTTAGTCCTTATATTTTTAAAAATACCTCAAACCATCCATATCATTAAATTATTGACACTCTTAACATTATCTTTTGTTACTTTTAACTTATTTTTACAATATTACCATATTATAATTTTTTAGACATTATTAAAATAAAAAAATAAATTACCAGTTTAACACCAAAAAATAAAATAAAATAAATATAAATATTAATTTTTGTGGAACACTCTCTTGAGTTAAAATATTAATTTTTCTAAAAAAATTGATAATGTAATTTTTTACAATATTAATTTTTTAGACATATGTGAGCTTCCACAAAAATTAATATATACTTTTTTGTTTTTATTTTATTTTTTAGTTTAATTTGATAATCTAATTTTTTATTAATATCTAAAAAAGAAATATTATTGTAAGAGTATAATATTGTAAAAACAAGTTAAAAAAAATAAAAAAAAATAATGGCATGAGTGTCAATATTTAGCAGTATGGACGTTTTAAGGTGTTTTAAAAAATATATGAACTAAATGAGCACTAATCTCATAATATAGGACTAAACAAATTTTTACCCTACTCTTACCATATAGTTGTACTGCATTGTACGATTGTAGTTTCAATTGAATGAAGATGCAGTTAATTTAAGGGAAAAAGTTACAAATATTATATTACAGACTTGATATGCCGGATTGGATTGAACTGAATAAGATAAAATTAATTTAGTATTATGGTATGTTTTAAATAAGTGAATTAACTTAGAAGAAAATTAAATATGCTAACATTATTATTATTTGTTATTAGATGTTCGACATGATGTTATGTACTTAAGTAAATTAATAAATAAGAAATTTAATTTTAAATTTTATATATGGTTTTCATGTTTAACTATATTACAAAAAATGACGCGACAAAAAATATAAGGAATGTAATTTGGGTAGTGCTTACGTTACAAACACTGCAACAAACAACCAATAGATTTGGGTCAATGATTTTGATGTTTCTTAAATTGAATGGATGAAAACAATTTTTACATAAAAGGAGGTACAGGTGTAATAGCGATTTACATAAAATTTCATTCTCAACCACATATTTACTTATATTTTCAAATAAACCCTCATTAATTTTATATAACTAAATGATTTTGTTGTTCATCTCTTCTACACCTATTTTTAAAACTTTTTAAAGTTTTTACTATATTTTTTCAAAGATTTAAATAATTATCATATTCATCAAGATCTTCAAATTCTTTATATATATATATATGCACTTGCATTTATAATTTCTTGTCTTTATTAATTTTTCTATCCAAAATACATATTATCAAATACTTTCACATAGATCTTGTCATCTAAATTTAGTGTCCTGAATATTATATGTCATAAATGTCTTATGAATCCAATGAATTATTAGAAAGATGGTACAATGAACAAATTACCATAACCTCTAATAATTTCACAAAATATAGAAACCAATAAGTTACCACATTTAGCTGTAGGCAAAGAGACTTTCATACGGAAGATTTCATCCTCTTGATTTGATCAATTATTCAGACATGTGGGAAAATAATCAATTAAATTGAATTTCACAATATTTATTAAAGAAATTAGAAAATCTGAATTTATTTATAAAATGATATAGAAAGTGCAAATAAAATATTAGAAACTAATAATTTCAATGAACAAAATATAAAACAAATTAAAAAGTTAGGATATCAAATGAGTAAAAAATTTATAAAGTTAAATAATTAATAAAAGATTTCAACATTAAAAATCATGATATATTAAAAAAATTATTAATATAATAAAACTTAATAGATGATTAAACAAATTAGAGATTCAATTAGATACAACAGAAAAAAATTGTTGAACAACTTAATACTATATTTACTATAAATATAAACGGAAAACTTCAAAAAAATTGAAGTAAGCAGTGTGTCTGGTTGCAGCCTGCGGTTTAAAATAAAACTTTAAAAATTTATTGACTTTTTTTTTTATAATTATTAACTCTTTGACATGTTTATTAAAAAATTAAAATTCTAACGGCTCTGACAAGTTATTTTATTTTATTTTTAACCTTTTCCCCCTCAAAACTTACAGGTCTTCTACTCTTCTCCCTTTCTTTAGAAACAAGTAATCAAACGCTGGGACAAACAGAGAGCATGACTCTGAGCCCCGCTTTAAAATCCCTCATAAATCCTCAAACTAAGCAACCTCCCAAGAGCCTCAGAAGCCCATTTTACTCAAAGTTACACGCCATTGCCTTAAGTGGACAAACCTTCGCAGGAGAGCTGGAATTCTCGGCCTCGAGGAAAGACCAGAGCCTGTTCGATAGAAGTCCTCAAAGAAACTTTGTAGAATACAATCGCCTACTTTTTGAGTACTGTCGCGATAGTCTCCACCAGGAAGCTCTTAATCTATTCTTGGGTATCCGCCGCTTGGGTTTGCCCCTTTTTGGGTCAACTCTGTCTTCAGTGTTGAAGACATGTGGATGCTTGTTTGATCATGTTTTTGGTAGACAAGTACATTGTGAGTGCGTTAAGTCTGGTTTTGCTAGGGATGTTAATGTTAGCACTTCTCTTGTTGATTTATATATGAGGACTAACAATGTGGAAGATGGAAGGAGAGTTTTTGATGATATGAATGAGAGTAATGTGGTTTCTTGGACTTCATTGTTAAGTGGTTATGCACGTAATAAAATGAATGGTAGAGTGTTGGAGCTGTTTCATAGGATGCAAGTTGAGGGTATTAAGCCTAATTCGTTTACATTTTCAACTGTTCTTGGAGTTTTAGCTGATGAAGGAATAGTTGCGACGGCGGTTCAAGTTCATACCATGGTTATAAAGAATGGGGGTGAGGTGGTGACATCTGTGTGCAATGCTTTGATTAGTATGTACTTGAAATCAAAGATGGTTAGGGATGCTAGGGCTGTTTTTGATGGCATGGAGGACAGGGATTCAATCACTTGGAATAGCATGGTTGCAGGTTACGTTACCAATGAGCTTCATATGGAAGCTTTTGAAACATTCAACAATATGGGACTTGCAGGTGCAGAGCTCACAAGGTCAACTTTTGTTTCTGTTATAAAGTTATGTGCTACTACTAAAGAACTGAGGCTTGCACGTCAGCTACATTCTCAGGTTTTAAAGAATGGGATAGATTTTGATCACAACATTAGAACAGGACTCATGGTTGCTTACAGTAAGTGTGGTGAAATGGAAGATGCCAGTAAAATATTCTCTATGATGCGTGAAATGAAAGATGTGGTATCATGGACCGCCATGATTAGCGGTCATTTGCAGAATGGTGCAATAGATCTAGCAGTGAATTTTTTTTGCCAAATGACCAGGGAAGGTGTTAGACCAAATGGTTTTACTTATTCCATAATTCTTACGGCACAGCCTGCTGTTTCTCCTTTCCAAGTACATGCACACATCATCAAAACTAATTATGAGAAGTCATTTTCAGTTGGAACTGCACTTTTAAATGCTTATGTTAAGAAAGGAATACTAGATGAAGCTGCTAAAGTTTTTGAACTCATTGATGAGAAGGACATTGTAGCATGGTCAGCGATGCTTGCTGGATATGCTCAAATAGGAGACACTGAAGGGGCTGTCAAGATATACAGACAGTTGACAAGTGAGGGGGTTAAACCCAATGAGTTTACTTTTTCTAGTGTCATAAATGCCTGTACTGCACNTCAGCGATGCTTGCTGGATATGCTCAAATAGGAGACACTGAAGGGGCTGTCAAGATATACAGACAGTTGGCAAGTGAGGGGGTTAAACCCAATGAGTTTACTTTTTCTAGTGTCATAAATGCCTGTACTGCATCATCAGCAGCAGTTGAACAGGGCAAACAATTTCATGCATGCTCAATTAAAGCAAAATTGAATAATGCTTTATGTGTCAGCAGCGCTCTTGTTACCATGTATTCAAAGAAAGGGAATATTGAGAGTGCAAGTGAAGTTTTTAAGAGGCAAAGGAAAAGAGATTTGGTTTCATGGAACTCGATGATCTGTGGATATGCACAGCATGGTCACGCAAAGAAAGCTCTTGAGGTTTTTAAAGAAATGAGAAGACAAGACTTGGAATTTGATGGTATAACATTCATTGGCGTCATTACTGCCTGCACTCATGCTGGTTTAGTAGATGAAGGTCAACAGTACTTTGATATCATGGTAAATGAGCACCACATTTATCCAACAATGGAGCACTATGCTTGCATGGTTGATTTATATAGCCGAGCTGGAATGCTTGAAAAAGCCATGGATATCATCAACAGAATGCCATTTGCTGCTAGTGCAACTGTGTGGCGAACTGTCTTGGCTGCCTGCCGTGTTCACCGTAATATAGATCTGGGAAAACTTGCAGGGGAAACGCTCATTTCACTTCAACCACATGACTCAGCTATATATGTACTGTTATCAAATATGTATGCGGCAACAGGACATTGGCAAGAGAGAGCTAGAGTGAGGAAGCTAATGAATGATAGAAAAGTGAAAAAAGAAGCTGGCTACAGCTGGATTGAAGTGAAGAACAAAACCTACTCATTCTTGGCTGGTGATATCTCACATCCACAGTCAAATCAAATTTATTCTAAACTTGAAGAGTTAAGTACCCGATTAAAGGATGCAGGCTATAAGCCTGATACAAGTTATGTGCTTCAGGACATTGATGATGAACACAAAGAAGCCATTCTTTCTCAACACAGTGAAAGGCTGGCCATTGCTTTTGGATTGGTTGCCACTCCTGCCGGGGCTCCTTTGCAGATTGTCAAGAACCTTAGAGTCTGCGGTGACTGTCATACTGTCATAAAGTTAATATCAAAGCTTGAAAGAAGAGATATTGTTGTTCGGGATACAAATCGTTTCCACCACTTTAAGGAAGGTTTATGCTCTTGCGGGGATTATTGGTGACTATCCATTGGCTAATGGATATTTAACCTGAATTTTTGGAGGATTACTTTATCTACAGGACCATCCACAGGTGATGGAGATACATTTCTTCTTAGTGGTGCATACAGTTTCAGTTGGAAATAGATGCAAAGCAAGGTATACAACCCAAATCTTGTATACGTGAGGTTTTCTTCTTCTTTTATTTATTTATTTTTTTGGTGGCTATTACTAACCTAGTACATGTATATATTTGAAATAGGATTCTTTGAAATTATTTATTTCTTAATGAAAAGGTAATGTGGGTCTTAATGCAGCAAGAGGGACCTCAACAGTTAACTCAAATTAATTCAATGAAGTTGGATGGTTGCATCCACTTTGCTTCAAAAAAATGCTGCTTGAAGAGGTATATGACTATCACGATTATGAAAGTCAAGGTTATTTGTTTGATTCTTTTGTTGTAACTTCACAGTCTTTCTGCCAATTCATTTATTTTGCTTTCATTTTCAATTTATTTATATAAATTGCAAATTCATCTGAAATGGCTTTCAATTAGATGTCAGACTGAAGTTACATTCTTGCATCTGGCCAAACTATAAGAAAATGTCTTCCCGTCAGCTTTTTAGTTTTTGAGTTGGATGAAGATGATATAATCAAAGTAGTTGTGCTGATATATGTTATGGCCATGATGTAAACAACCCATCTGATAATTGAATATTCTAAACTCAAAATATGCATCTGAACTCTATTTCCTACAAGGAAAGAACATTCAGACCAATAGGACTCCTAACTCTATGGATGCCATTGCTCCATGTCAAATCACCAAACACAAAACTTCCACCAATTTTCTTGAAAGGCATGAAATCAACTCTAAAAGACATCTTCTCCCCAGTCTTTGTAAACTTGAGTTCAGCAGATGCACTAACGTTGACACCAGTCGGATTATTTACGTGTCCAACATAAACCGTTGGGCCTTCACCGTAATATGTAACTGTTCGATGAATGGATAAACTTCCATTCATGTTGGAAACACCTATTGATGGGTAGTTAAAATTGTAAGATGGAGGGAGAGGGTTTTGGCAGTGAATTATCTCTCCTGTGAGATTTTCCAGTTGTCCAGGGGTTGCACCTGTGCTGCAGAGGAAATTAATAATGTCGTGGGAATCAAAGTCATAAATTAGTCCAGGATTCATAGCTGCCACCTGGTTTATGTGTCCAGACCCATTGTCAAATGGTGTGGTCTGGCTGCCATTTGGATCTCTTCTAATCTGCTGTTGGTTGTTATTTAGAACTGTAGCTGTTGCAACAAAATAAAGTATTAGAAAATTTGTTACGTTAATTAAATTAATGAAAAGAAGACATTGGTAAATTATCATTGATGAAGCTGCTAGCCTGTTGTCATTATTGCAGACATTATTGCTGCTGGACTCCAAGAAGGATGGTGAGATTTTATAATTGCTGCAACAGCAGAAACATGTGGACAGGACATGGAGGTTCCAGAAATTATATTGTAATCAACCGATCGTTCAGCTGTTGCTTTGATTGCTACTGGAGACCATTCTGCCAAAATGTTCACTCCAGGTGCAGTAATATCTGGCTGTAATATAAAATTTGGATTATGAAGTACTAGTTTCATTTTCTATTTGACATTTTCAATATTACAGCAGTAACACCTTCTAACTTAGGTTTCCCTTTCTGTCGTTGATATTGAATTTCAAAGATTATTCAATTCCTATGTGAATACATAATTTGAAAAAGAATTATACAACTTACTCTAATGATGTCTGCAGTAATGATATTTGGCCCCATGGAGGAAAATGCTGCCATTTCTGGAGCAGGCTTAGTTTTCAGAATCGTCTGTGTTGGATAGATTCTGGCTATTGGATTTCTGTAATAACAGTAGTATTTATCAAATAAGCTGCCCATTATTTTCAAATGAATTCTCTGAAAATGTAATTTTTAATTTAGCAATTTTTTTGAAGCTGAGAGATCTAGACAACTCACTTTCCTGTAGTCATATATGCTTGAAGTTCTTGTGCTTCTTCTTGACCGATTAGCGTGGCGGGGATTACAAACTGAAAGCCAACATCTTTGGCATTGGGGTCGATGAGTATCATTCCAACACCAACACTTTCTCTTACAAATATGCATTTTTCTCTTCGGTTGTCAGTTGAAGCCTCAATCGTGCACACTACAATCTTCCCTTTGATTAATGTATGATGATCTAGAGTATTGTTCTTGCAAAAGCTGACAGACAAGATAAAAACTAATGATTTAGAGCAACTTGGTATATATTGACTTTTCACACAGCAAGGGTATGGATATGAATTAGTGGCTCTTTGATAATGATACCTGATCAAGACAACCAATTTGGATTGCAAGGTTTTTAGGTAATAGTCACTTCTGGTGGAGATGGTCCAGTAAATATGTGTTTTGTGAAGAATAGAAGGAATAATATAAAAAGTAACACCTTTTAAATGATGTTCAATGGGTGATGCAATAATTTTATTTATTTTATTTTCCTTTTTGTATGGGGGAAATGTTGCATGTTAACTTATGTTCAAGTCATTGGCTTATGCATCCCTAAGAAAATTGTCTTGATAGATTTTCCAAACAGTAGGTCAGTGACCCACTCAATGTGCAGTGTCCACTCACAGAACCTGGAAGGCTTGCCATATAATCATAGCAGCATATAAGTTATACAATGATATAAAGACACCATTTGTATCAAGCAATGAAGTATTTCTACCATTGAAAATAGGAGATACCTTGCATTTGTTGCTGTAACTGAGCAGCTGCAGTGCTCCCAGCTATTAAGCCATAGAAAGGTTTAGTTTCCAGAGGATTTAAAGAAGAGCCCTGCAGTACAGAAGTTGTTATGTTTCTCATTATTGGATAGATAAGGCAGGTAATGTGGACAAAGCCGAAAATATTTACCTTCAAAATCTTTGAATTGCCAAGATAAATGTTTGAGTAGGATTTCCTGTCCACAGAACTTGCAGCAACAGTGAGTATCCCAGGAGCAACATTGGTTGCAGTTCCAGGGAAAATGGAGTTTCCAACCGAAGCGAAAACAAGAATTCCTTTCTGGAATGCATGGAAAGTTCCAATTGATGTTGAATCCTCAAAGTAAATAGGTTGAGGAGGACTAGGGCCAAAGGAAAGAGATAGGATATCTACAACGTCATTAATTGCATCATCCAAGGCAGAAAGAATATCAGCATCGTAACAGAGGTTAAACCAACAAGCCTTGTAGATTGCTAGTCTCGCACTTGGTGCACCTCCCCTTGCAGTGCCTCTGGCCATCCCAAATAGGCTGACGTTTTCAACCACTGCCCCAGCTATAGTTGAGGCAGTATGGGTCCCATGGCCATCACTGTCTCGAGCTGAGCGGAAAGATATGCTATTTATAGATTCAAGAGAGCCATTTGCTGCTTCAAATCCTCGTACAACGTCATTAATTGCATCATCCAAGGCAGAAAGAATATCAGCATCGTAGCAGAGGTTAAACCAACAAGCCTTGTAGATTGCTAGTCTCGCACTTGGTGCACCTCCCTTGCAGTGCCTCTGGCCATCCCAAATAGGCTGACGTTTTCAACCACTGCCCCAGCTATAGTTGAGGCAGTATGGGTCCCATGGCCATCACTGTCTCGAGCTGAGTGGAAAGATACGCTATTTATAGATTCAAGAGAGCCATTTGCTGCTTCAAATCCTCATGAGTAAAACCCAGCACCTATAATTTTCCTGCAAATTTCATCGTGTCCATTGAACTTCATATAACCATGCCTTCATTATGTATCAGACAATCAGATTGTTTCAACCATAAATGAATTCCAGTCTTGAGAAAATGTTGATCAATTTACTTTATTGTTCATTGCTAGAGAAACTGCCAGGTACCTGTTGCAGTTGGACAATGTAAAATTATCGCCAGGAACACATGCTCCCTTAAATTTCTTGGCCACAGGACCTAATCCGTCATCATTGAAGCTCTTAGACTCAGGCCATACTCCTGCAAAATAGATGAAATTAAGAGAATTCTATCGTGTTAAGATGATAGCTTAGCATCAGAGACAGCGAAAAACACAAAAAGCACTACCAGTGGCAACAACTCCAACAATAACATCAGATTTCAAATCCACAGGTACTTGATTATATTGGTTAATGGAGTCTACTCCCAGGAACTCCCATGAATGTGTGGTGTGGATAATCTTTGCCCTGCTTTCGAATACACAAACAACTGAATCATGTTCTGCAAAATTAAGTGAAATCTATTGGAAAATGTATGCAGCTATAAAATTCATTTGCTTGCTAAACTTGAAATGTATGTTTTCTCTGACTAAACGAACTTTTAACAGTATGTACTAACGCGTGTATTTTCTCTCCCTTCAATCATTTCACTACTACTCCTAACTTTTACTAGTGTTCATAGGATAATATTAAGCGTTGAAGGACAATACTTGTGAGTTGTCGAGCTTGCTCTGGTGTAGGCATTGCAGAGAAACCTCTGAAGCTTTTAGTACAATGGTGAGTTGCAACTTTTTTTTGCTTCATGGATACTGAAAAGAATCCAACAAAACAACACTTTCAGACTTTTAGTGATACACACAATGCAATTGTTAAACAATTAAACAACTAATAAATCGCTTCACATTAGCTTATATATGGTCGCACGTTCCAGTGACTGAAGCAATTAGTTCATGGTTGGCTCTGGTCACAGACTCTGAACTGGGATGCGAATGCTCTCCCATGTAAACAACATAGTGCTGCAAAATGAAGAACGCAGAGGAAAATGAGAACGAAATTAAAACTGTTGAATACAAAATATTTCGCCTCGTGTTTTCATTACCTTGGTGAATCCATGCACCAATGCAAGTTTAATGAACAAGAGAAGAGTGACAACTCCAGCAATGTTCATTATCCCCAAAGTGTAGGAATAGCAGTTGAAGTGAAAATGGCAAGTGATGATGGATTCATTTGTCTCGTATATAACTACCAACTTAGATGTTATCAAAATTCGAACGCCGGCTTCATGAGACTTGTGACATTTTATGTTTGTAAATTGTAAGCATAAGCTGAAGCGTTCAAAAAAATTATATATTTTTGTATTGAGCTAAGAGAGTTATATTAAATTTTCTTAATGCAAATGGGGGAGTACGAGTAAAATTGCCGGCTTATGGTGATGTCAGATTTTGCTCCAGATGTGGGCATCCTCTTTCAGCATTTCTTTTTGAGGAAATTCTAATACGTAACAAGGGTTTTAATTTTTTATTTATTTTCTTTTTATAAGGGGGACAAGAAAAGTGATTGAAAATAGTAGCTTTTTTTTTTTTGCGCGCACTCAATTAAGTTAAAAACTTTATATGGTTTAATAAAATGATGGATTTTATTATTTATTTTTGCTCGCTCAACGAAACGTTAATGTTGATTTCTATCCCTTATTAGCTAGTAAAAATAAATCAATTGTGTTTCTAAATATATAGGTTTGTCTACGTAAGAAGTTAATTTTTTTTTTCTTTTTCTTTTTCTTTTTTTTTGGGGTTCGAAACCTAAACATCTCAAATCCAATTTTCCAACACCAGCAATGTTAAAAAGAGTTTCATCAACGTATATTCACAATTTGATGTGCTGATAGCAAATTGCACATGTTTGATAAAATTTAAGCGTTTGCTAAAAATCAAATATACAAGAAACTAGCCAGGACATGAATGAGATATAGTACATACTTCACACCCACCATGCCAAAATAGAGACCACGTGAAAGAATGCCAATTCTTCCCCAATCTAGAATGGCGTTTTCAATCATGATCATAGACTACGAACAACAATCATGCACACCAGGACAAACGGTCATGTTCCTAATGCATCATGAAATAAGCGGAAACAAATGCATGCTCGCCACTAGATGATGCTGCAACCATTCTCACAGAGCAACCAGGGTCTACCGACCCAAAGTTGAAAAAACTTTAACCTAGTTATGCAGTCGTCAACAAGGTTAGTGTACCCACCAAAATAATAATAATAATTAAAAAAAATAAAAATTCTCTTTTGACAGTTCCAGAAGTGACAGAGATGCAGAGATATTGGTGAGGCTCTTTACTTTACAGGGAGCAATCTGGAGGAAAAGGAATAAGAAATGAGGAACCAACACCTACCCAGAAAACAGGATCATGGGCAATAGCAGCAAGGTGAAGGTTATTTCCTTCCTGCACGGCACCTCTAAATAGATGTCAAAAGTTGTATATGTAATACTTTCCTATAAAAAGCTCTTCTCATCATCCACAGTGCAGTTAATATTTTCAGGTAATAGGGCTACCAATTGTTACTTACTAGTCCATCCATTGGGAAATGCTTGGTCCCAGAGGGCAAATCTTAACAATTCGCACTACTACACCTACCCTACCCTAAGAAAAGTAAAAACACAAAGTGAAAAAGGACAGAAAAAAAAAGGGTTTGAGGGAGTAAGAATAGAAACGGAAAAGAAAAGTAAAAAATTAGGACTTGCTGCCTATTACCCCCTCCAACCATCCAATCCTTAACTTTTTTTGACAGCAATTCTGAAAGATATCTGGAAATCAAAACACTATCAAACCAGATAATTAGTTAGCATAAACACAAAACTGACCAATTTATGGAATCAGCAATATTCGCATCATGTTCAACAAAGTGAGGCAGTAATTTGGGAACTGTTCTTTACACAATTTGAAACAAATAATTAACAAGTATCAAACCCCAGTTTTTCCATCTGAATACAGATAAAGGGAAGTCAAGTCACCTTCCCTTCTTGAAGAAGAAATGATTGGATCCAGAAGTGATAAATAACATACAAATCATATGTTTGCACTCACTAGCATGATTCAGCGTTATGTGCATAATAGACCCATTAACCTTCCTCTCCAAACTCCTTTGTGAATCTCTCTTGAACTTCAAGGTCACTTTTGCTCACTGTTGGCCTCTGTCTTGCAAGAACTTTATCAAAATCTGTTTTCGAGATAGGGGGTGGAAGGATCTGCACAGAGATTGACAAGCAACAAAAAGTTAACCAATCGAAACATGCTCAAACTAGAGAAATTCCAATATATTACCAGAACAACTTATGGAACTTTCTTTTCTCCACTTAATTTTTACCCAAAAGAAGACAAGAAAAATAAGCCTCATATTAACTTATATAGTCTAAAGAGCTCCCAATTTCCAGCAAAGATGCACCACTTAAAAAATTAGAGCACTGAAGTTCATAAGATTCCTATGGCCCATATACCTGTTCTGCAAGCCCTTTTGCTGCAAGCTCCTGCATCGAAATCTGAACAGCACCTGATTGCTTCGGTCCACATGGCATCCACATACCATTAGAGGTCTTAAAGAAAAACATGGCATCCTGAGTTTTCCGTACAGGTTCAAACAAGACATCCTTTACCTGTGACAATCAAGTAAAAAAAATAAGTCAAGAACACATCAAAAAAAGGCAATGCTGGCTAATTTCAATCAACCCTTTTTGACAGAAAGGCATAATCAACCGAAGACCCACTCAAAAAGACATCTCATATGCAATTCTTTTATTTATTTATTTTTTTTACTTGATAGGAAACAGTGCACACTTTTTTTCTTTTTTGAAACTCATCTCCTATGCACTTACACAAACGGAAATATCAGAACCAGAAAACCCCTTGGTCTTGCGAGCTAAACTTTCAAAATCACTTTCAGTCAAGTTGTGGGGTGTATCTCCTAAATGCACCTGTTCAAATTAAAACCCAACAAGCATGATGAGATTTTGCTCTATGGACAAGATGACTGCATGGCCAAAAAACTATTCCTCAATAAAATTTTGAAGGAAAAGGAATATTAAGGCACTCTGTATACCTTGAACATGTGCTGTCTTGCCTTCAAATCTGGAAGAGGGATGTATATACGCTTGTCAAAACGTCGCCGGATGGCCTGTAATCACAACTGGTTAGGAACAATATGTAATAGTCCAATCAGATAAAATCAAACAAAACAGTTGCCTTATATTCAGCTTTACCTGATCTAGAGCATAGGGAGTATTTGTTGCAGCAAGAACAAGAACTTTCTGATCGTTGTGTCCAACACCCTTAAAAAAAGTACAAAGTATAAGTGCAGTTCAAAATTGGGAGAAAATATAGAAAGAATTAATCAATCTACTTCTCAAAATTTTGACATTCTCATTTCATAAAAGAGTACCAAAAATAATAACTCAAAGTTAGTGATTCCGTAATTTCTACTCTTTTTTCCTTCTAAAATTTGTGACTACTCCTACCAATAAATTACAAGTATAAAGGAGAATGAAATGCAGGCTGAATGTATTGGCTAGAGAATGCAACAATTTCCCAGTCAAGCTCGAATTTAAAATGACCTTTTAGTTTTATCACTGAGGTAAAAGAAAAAACAATCATGGTATGGAAAATTGGCATATCCACCTTCAATGACACACAAAGGGAATATCAGTATTATACACTTATTACCCAAATAATTTGAGTCTCAAAAGATATAGGAAACGTTTATGGTTTGGACACCAAGATCTAAGTGTCAATCTCTAAGCAAAAGAGATCTAATTTTAATAGCCTAGCTTCTTCCAATAAAGCTTTTTTCAGCCCCTTTTCCCATGGTGTGAGATGACACAGAAAACAAAGGTGGTCTGATCTGTAATTCTCATGTACCTTTATTCAATTAATTCTGCTCTTATAACAATAAGTGGACTATCTTGGTCCAATAGAACTACATAATTGGAGATATAACTAGGAAGTACTTAACGTTATAAGAATACAAAGATAATCTAAAAAGAAAAGGGACCAATTTACAAAATTATATTAACATTTTTCCAAAAATAAAATGAAATAAAGAAAGAAAAGAAAAAAAAAACTCAATATTCTTCCTCCTTAGACCTCTAAAAACATAAAGTTCTTCTAGACCAGTTCAAAGTAAAATCAAATACCTGCATCTGTACAAGAAGTTCAGTTTTGATGCGCCGAGAAGCTTCGCTCTCATTGCCTTCTCCACGCTGACCACATAAGGAATCTATTTCATCAATAAAAATAATGGAAGGAGCACTTTCACGAGCCATCTGGAAAAGGCTTGAGACAAGCTTTTCACTTTCACCCATCCACTTTGAAACCAGGTCTGATGAAGAAATACTACTCAGGGAGAAAAAATAACATATTATGAACTGGCAATAAGCAAAAGCCCATTACTGGCCTACATCCATAAACATTAAAAAACCCACAATGATTTCATCATATATATATACACAAAGAGGAATGTGCAAGAGTATGTGTGTCACTGTCCACAACAGGGTAGGCCTTTACAAGATATTGATGAGCTTAACTATCATGGATTAAAAGCCATTATTTAATTTTAAACGAAAATAAAAAAATAAAAAAAAGGAAATTGTATCTGGCAGCAGACATGATATCATATATCGGTAAGGTGATCAGCTCAAACAATAGATGGTATGGATTGAGCTAAAAAGGTTTTGGGAAATTCGAAGTTACGATAAAAATTAACCCATATTCTTGCATGTTCCCAGTATACATTAACATTACTGAGGCATAAACCATCAAACAGTCCGCCCTTATTTTCTGTGCATACACACATACATAAAAAAAGTGCAAGAAATATTGCACTAGGTGAGCTGACAAATATAGCACCTGAAAAATGTAGAGTCGGCTTCAGTTGCAACAGCCTTGGCCAGGTATGACTTTCCAGTTCCAGGTGGTCCATACAATAGAAAAGCTCTCCACGGTTGTCTCTTACCTGAAATAGAGCAAGAAATAAACAACGAATTTTTTTACAAAATGAACAAATCACTAAACAGTAACACTATGTGATAATGAATATAGTTGCAGATATGCAAAAACATCAAAAGAGATATGACCGGAACTGCAACAACAAAAGCGCCCAACACAGCACTTCACTTAAGTCCATCATCTACAAACAGAGAATTTTACTTAGCTCAATATTATCACCTAAAGATTAATGCCTCTCGAAAAGCAATTTGCCAATCTCCTTTATATGGACAAACACTATGCCTCCATTTCATATATATCTTGTGCCTTGTTTCTTTTTCCACAAAAGCATCTCATTCACAAGCGTGGAAACAAGACTACCAACATGAAGCTACCATACGAGCCAACAAGCAAAAAAATATTTGCAGCACAACCCATCAATTCAATTCAACTCACCTCATAAGCACGAACACAAGTATGGATACATAAAACAATCAATAGATAATCACAGAATTAATTAACTAGTTCCCAAATTTCAATCACAATAAAAAATTCAAAGTAACCCACCGGTGAAAAACTGGGGAAACTTAACCGGCAAAATCACAGCCTCCTGCAAAGCTTGCTTAGCGCTTTCCAAACCCGCCACGTCATTCCACTTAACGTTAGGCTTCTCCCGAATAATCGCCGAATTCAATCCAGCCCTCAGCTTCGCCTGCTCCGGATCCTCCCCATCACCGCCGCCACCATCACCACCATCCTTCGGCTTCGTCTTAGGCCGGGTCGCCACCGCAGCGTCCCCGTTGTGAGCGGGGCCGGGCCCGCCGTCATCCAGAACGGCACGGATCTCCTCGGCCCGGCGCAAATACTCGGTGAATTTCTGAGTGATCGCCTCCTTAATCTTGGGATTCTTCTCGTACTTCAAGTGGGTTTTGAAATACTCCAAGGCGTTCATGTAAAGAGGGAAGGCTTTTGCGTAATTTCCAGCATTGTCTTCTTGCACGGCTTGTTTCACGTACTCGATTGCCTGTTCCTTGAAGTTGCTGTACATCTTCAAATTATAAATTTATTGGTTAGGGTTTATGATCGGATCGCATGTGAAATTACTAATTTTGATTGATTTTTGGGTGAATTGAAAGATTTCGATTTCGAATTTGAGTTTCCTGTTTGTTTTGTGTTTGATTAAATGTCAAAGTGAAGCAGCCGTGTCCACGGATTCCTATTTGGATTGATTATTTGGTTTTGTTTTGGGGAAAAAAAAAAAAAGGTTGTTTCTCCGAAAGGAAAGCAAACCAATTTCACCCCTTTGCAATTTGCATGAGGTCGACTTTCTGACTCGAAAGCTGTTAATATTGCGTCACAAATAATATCATTTTTCCTTTTTTTTGGACTATATTTTAGAATTAAAAGTCTATTAGAACTTTCTAAAATGATTTTTATTAAATTATTAAATTATTGCTTTTCGTTTTGTCTATTAATTATTAGTCATCAAGGAGCAAAATTGTACCTTAATATTTAAGGAATATCAGCTTCTTGCGTCAATAATTAATGAAAAAAATTCTATATGATCTCTATAAATAATTTTATTTTTATTAAAATATGAATTTAAAACCTAATGAGATTCTTTAAAAAAAAAAATAAAATATCAATCAAAGCCAACGTAAGTTAAATTCTAAACTCATATGCCATCAAGTATATTATATGAAGAAATAATTTTTCTAAATATCTGAAAGTAGACTAATGTTAATATGTAATGTCCATTTACTGTAATATTATATTTTTAAAAAAATAAAAAGTTTTACTCGTTTTAGACAGTTACTAATTAATATTATATGTAATTTATACTTGAGCAAAAATAATTTTCAATGACCTTTATTTGTTTCCCAAATAATAACTAAGTTATAAAAAATAATTTTATATTGGTGATAGAAATTATAAATAATGTTAGTTTAGCAAGACCCTCTCTTTAATGTAATTACCATGGTAATACCGTCACAAGGGACATCTCACATAGGTAGTGAATTTGGCGGCGGGCAGTTGCAGAGAAGGAAAAAGTAAAAGCAATGGGAAAGCGAGACAAGAAACAGCAGAGACAGCAGCGAAGAGATTCTCGAAGAGGCGGTGGCTTCTCGTACTATCAAGAAGAAGAAGAAGGAGGCTATGAAGCTGACTACAGTCACCATTCAAGCCTGCCCTCTTCTTCTGATCATGAAGAAGCAGAAGAAGAAACAGGGCCGGAAGAAGATTTTGACAAAGCAGATGATGATCGAGACAAAAATGACACCAACCCATCAACCGACACGCCGTCTAAGTTCCTTCTGTATCAGCAGTCCGTACAGGTATCAACATTAATTAATACCCATTAACTTTAATTGTTCAATCATACTGAAATATCTAAACTTGTCTTTCAAGGGAAAAAAATCCTTTATAGTTTGCTTGGTTGCTGAGAAAATGAGGGACTTTACTAAATCTTTTAACTTTGGAATAATTGTTTTACAATGTCTGTATTGTGTTTCTTGGATGACAGATACGAAAATTTGTGTTCTGATCAAATGAAATGGTATTTATTGTGGTTTTGAGGAATAGGACTTTAATTGTGGTTATTGAATTTTTGTTTGGAGGGCAGTCGCCAAAAGGAGACATTAGCTATCTGCAGAAGTTCTTTTTGATGTATGTGGGAGGGAGGCAGCCACTTCACCTCCAAGAAGATTTTTGCGGCACAGCTTTACTTAGGTGTGTAACATCATTTAAAAGCGTTTGATATTTCAGTTTGTGATGTGATATTGGAAAGGAGATAAAACGACGAACACATTGAACGATTTGACGGTGTTGCAGGATTCTTGATGCTGTTTTTATGAAGAGTGCTGTTAATTTGAGGAAGTTTTTGGATAAAATTTTTCATAATTGCAGTGCCCAATTCTGAAATACTTAATATTTGTCTTGGTCTATTTGTTTGACAGTACAGAATGGCTTCGGAGTGACTCAAGACGGACTGCAGTGGGATTGGATTTGGACCTTGAGGCATTAGAATGGTGCATGGACAATAATCTAAACAAAGTTGGGGCTGATGGGTATTCCAGAATATCCCTCTTTCATGGAAATGTTTTGCAACCTCTTGAGGCAAAGATTGTGAGATATGAGCCTCAAAAGCTTGTAAGAAATATTAGTCTAGAGGAATGTGATAATACTTTGGAGACTTCAACAATAGAATCTGCTGTGCAAGACAGCTTCACGGCATCTAGTGGTGATAACTGCAGTAAGCAGAACTCTTCACTGCCTGCAAGAGACATTATATGTGCTTTCAACTATAGTTGTTGTTGTCTCCATAAACGTGCAGATCTGGTATTGTATTTCAAGCACGTTCTTCATGCTTTGTCTAAGAAAGGTGGTATATTTGTCATGGATTTATATGGTGGCACGTCATCAGAGCAGAAGTTAAGACTACAGAGGAGATTTGCCAATTTTACGGTATTATATACTCTCTCCAAATATTTAGTACAATTTACAGTATCTATGCCAGGACTAGATATACAAAATTTAACATGGTAAGTCATTGTCGATTCTGGCTATGTTCAAGTTAGGAGTATCTAAATATTTTATGAGTTCACCACCTCTGATAAAAATTTATGCTAGGCTTTTTGGATCCTTTAGGGTGTTCAACAGGGCTCAATCAGAGCATTTTTGCTTATCTTCATCATGTCTGCTCCATCACCATCAATAAGCAAAGCTTTAGTTTGATCACTAGTACACTTTTTGGTGTCATTAATTTTTGAATCACAGTAATTGATATCTGTAAACAAAAACAGGAAGTTTCTCCAGTAAAGGTCTGTCATGATGTACATAGACATAGTCATAGCACTAATAACGAATACTTAAGAAGTGAGAAAGTTTTGCCTTATACTTTGATGCTTTGTATTGCTAAAAAATACAAGAGGTATCTCGTAGGTTTGGTTCACCTCTTGTGTTTATGGAACTTGTCAAATCATGTGTTGGATTACTGTTTGCTTTACCAACAGAAGCTTTCTATGTTAAAATTCAAATTTGGTTATAATTATATGCAGTATGTATGGGAGCAGGCTGAGTTTGACATCATTGAGCGTAAAACAAGAATTAGCCTCCACTTTCATCTTCAAAAAGAGCAGAAAAAACTTCGCCACGCATTTTCATACAATTGGAGATTGTAAGTTGTATTGTTATCATTTAGTATATTCAATATTTAAAGTGACACGTTCATGAATTTTCTCCATTTTTTTAATATTCGCGTTTAATATATAATGCTTTAGTACGTTTTTATGTATTTTTATCTTCTCAGGTGGTCATTGCCTGAGATTAAGGACTGCTTAGAAGAAGCTGGATTTCGATCTGTACATTTTTGGCTTCGTGAAATGCCAGATGCCAGAGAAATGAGGAATACAGAGGGATTGGGGGTTTCTCGAGATGCAAAGTATGAAGAGATCAAGTGTTTTCAACAGCAAGATGCTTGGAATGCATATATTGTGGCTGTTGCCAAGTAATGTTCATTTTTCTTTGGTAAATTTGAAGATCATGCTCAAACATTTGTTTTTGGAAAAAAAAAAAATGATCTCATAACTTTGAGAATAAAGTTAAATATTTTTCAAAATTGTCTTGTTGAATCTTGACTTTGAATAACTTTCAATCCATGAATTTCCTAGAACAGTTAGAATAACTCTCTGTTTTGCCAACCTGTCAAATCAACTGAAAACTAACGGAGTAGAGTTAGAAATTTGAGTTTCCAAGGGAATTAATATCTTAAATTTAGTTTCCTCTCATATTTCAATATTTATTGGATAAGTTTTGTTAAATATTTTAAATTAAATGTACTTTTAAGCGAAGTTGAGTGCTATAACTTAAAAACACTGATGATAAAAAGAAATTATGAAACAGAGAAATTGAGCACTGTAAAGATATGTAACAGATATCAATAAAAAGAGCTTTTATTAATTTTCTCATGGATTGCTTGCGTTGTAAAAATAGTAAAACGAGACATTTTGAAAGATAGAACATCTCATCAATTTTGTGGCCATCGTATAAAATTTACAACACATGATTATGATCAACTTAATTTTTTATTTATTTAAAAAAAGCACATTCAAAATTATTTTGTGTAGATTAATGAATTTTACATAAAAAATTAAATAAATGTATATCAATCGAGAAAAATAGTAATCTAAGTTTATATAAGTTTTATTTTTCACATGTTTATATTCAATAATGTTATAACATTTTACTTAAATAGCCATAATAATACTAGAAAAAATAAAAGAGTAGTTAAAAATAAAAATAATATTATAAACTTATACTGTCAGAGGGGTTATTAACTATTATAAAAACAGTAAAATAATAAATGATATATATTAATTATAATACGAAGAAAATTGACAATCTCCCATTGTTTTATTGAACTTCATTATCTGAATTACACATATTAAAAAGTTGCCCTGCTTTGCACAATGCACAGGCAACGACACTGTGGGATAGGAGATCGTCTCTATTTGACAATTGATTTAATTAAAAAAAAATTAAAAAAAATGCAAACATTAGAATTTTTGGATTCCTTTAAGATGCTAATAAATGACAATTAGCATAACTCAACTTGAACCCAAATTGTTTACTTTGGCAGTTTCTAAAGCGATTGATACGTAGTGTTTTGATAATAATAATAATTGTAACGTAAAATTTTTATTTTTATTTCTTAAAAAATATGATAAGAGAATATGGAAACCAAAATTAATCGCCTTTAAGAAACTTTTTTTTTTTGGCCCCCTTTTGATAGATCCGAAAAAGTCATTCATTGTTTACAAGTAATAATAGCTCGACCCAAGACATGGTTCCAGTAAATTCAATATTGTGAAATTATACAACACAAAAAAGTCTTATTTTAGGTGCACAATCTCATACACTGATATATTGCAACTTGGATGAGTATTTGCCATGTATCATGATAGGCTTCAATGGCTATGGACCAATGGCCTTGCCATTTCTTTGGTAGACAGCCTTTATTTGCTTTGCTCTTAAGTGAAGAGCATTCGACTTTTAATGGCATTATTAGCCTTTACTTGCTGATAGTATTGCAGATGGATTCCATCTTTTCAGGTGCATTCATTAAAGCATTGCCTTCAATCTCATTGTAGCTGTAAATGAAGTTCTCTTTGTCCATTGCCTCAATCTTGTGCTTCACATAATTGAATGAGTTCTGCTATTTGAACTCTGCAATGATAAATGGACGACAGAAAAATCAGCACGTCAATGTCTGTTGTTTCAACTGCACTCCCCATCTTTTGTCTATTATTTTTTTCATTTAAAAAATAAAATAATAAAAAAAAAGAAAAAAAATTAACGAAAAGAGATTATTTTTTTACAGCCATCTTTAGTTTTTCTCCATCTCTCACCTCTCATTTACTCAACGTGAGCTATCTGCATTTAAGAAGGAAAAACTAGTTTCGTCTCTGCATCTCGCTTGTCAACGTGAGCTATCTGCATTCGTAGATTTTTACTTTTTATATATTTAAATTGTTATGATTTTTTATATATTTTTTAATTTAAATGACTGAAAATAATGGAATAAATTATAATAATTTCTGAATGTGTTTTATATATGATAGGATTTTTTAAATTTAAATGGCTGGAAAAAAACTCTAAAGCACTCGTCAGTCGTCAATATGAAAATTTATCTTTGAAAGAAAGTAACCTTCGAAAAGTAGCATATATAATGCCCAAGTGACTATCATGTCAACCAGCTAGCCTTCGCTGAAGGTAATCTTCTTGATGCTTCCGGACCCTCCATTTCCTTCAATTTTCATTAAAAAAACATAATAAAAAGGGTTATAGTCATAGCACTAATAACGAATACTTAAGAAGTGAGAAAGTTTTGCCTTATACTTTGATGCTTTGTATTGCTAAAAAATACAAGAGGTATCTCGTAGGTTTGGTTCACCTCTTGTGTTTATGGAACTTGTCAAATCATGTGTTGGATTACTGTTTGCTTTACCAACAGAAGCTTTCTATGTTAAAATTCAAATTTGGTTATAATTATATGCAGTATGTATGGGAGCAGGCTGAGTTTGACATCATTGAGCGTAAAACAAGAATTAGCCTCCACTTTCATCTTCAAAAAGAGCAGAAAAAACTTCGCCACGCATTTTCATACAATTGGAGATTGTAAGTTGTATTGTTATCATTTAGTATATTCAATATTTAAAGTGACACGTTCATGAATTTTCTCCATTTTTTTAATATTCGCGTTTAATATATAATGCTTTAGTACGTTTTTATGTATTTTTATCTTCTCAGGTGGTCATTGCCTGAGATTAAGGACTGCTTAGAAGAAGCTGGATTTCGATCTGTACATTTTTGGCTTCGTGAAATGCCAGATGCCAGAGAAATGAGGAATACAGAGGGATTGGGGGTTTCTCGAGATGCAAAGTATGAAGAGATCAAGTGTTTTCAACAGCAAGATGCTTGGAATGCATATATTGTGGCTGTTGCCAAGTAATGTTCATTTTTCTTTGGTAAATTTGAAGATCATGCTCAAACATTTGTTTTTGGAAAAAAAAAAAATGATCTCATAACTTTGAGAATAAAGTTAAATATTTTTCAAAATTGTCTTGTTGAATCTTGACTTTGAATAACTTTCAATCCATGAATTTCCTAGAACAGTTAGAATAACTCTCTGTTTTGCCAACCTGTCAAATCAACTGAAAACTAACGGAGTAGAGTTAGAAATTTGAGTTTCCAAGGGAATTAATATCTTAAATTTAGTTTCCTCTCATATTTCAATATTTATTGGATAAGTTTTGTTAAATATTTTAAATTAAATGTACTTTTAAGCGAAGTTGAGTGCTATAACTTAAAAACACTGATGATAAAAAGAAATTATGAAACAGAGAAATTGAGCACTGTAAAGATATGTAACAGATATCAATAAAAAGAGCTTTTATTAATTTTCTCATGGATTGCTTGCGTTGTAAAAATAGTAAAACGAGACATTTTGAAAGATAGAACATCTCATCAATTTTGTGGCCATCGTATAAAATTTACAACACATGATTATGATCAACTTAATTTTTTATTTATTTAAAAAAAGCACATTCAAAATTATTTTGTGTAGATTAATGAATTTTACATAAAAAATTAAATAAATGTATATCAATCGAGAAAAATAGTAATCTAAGTTTATATAAGTTTTATTTTTCACATGTTTATATTCAATAATGTTATAACATTTTACTTAAATAGCCATAATAATACTAGAAAAAATAAAAGAGTAGTTAAAAATAAAAATAATATTATAAACTTATACTGTCAGAGGGGTTATTAACTATTATAAAAACAGTAAAATAATAAATGATATATATTAATTATAATACGAAGAAAATTGACAATCTCCCATTGTTTTATTGAACTTCATTATCTGAATTACACATATTAAAAAGTTGCCCTGCTTTGCACAATGCACAGGCAACGACACTGTGGGATAGGAGATCGTCTCTATTTGACAATTGATTTAATTAAAAAAAAATTAAAAAAAATGCAAACATTAGAATTTTTGGATTCCTTTAAGATGCTAATAAATGACAATTAGCATAACTCAACTTGAACCCAAATTGTTTACTTTGGCAGTTTCTAAAGCGATTGATACGTAGTGTTTTGATAATAATAATAATTGTAACGTAAAATTTTTATTTTTATTTCTTAAAAAATATGATAAGAGAATATGGAAACCAAAATTAATCGCCTTTAAGAAACTTTTTTTTTTTGGCCCCCTTTTGATAGATCCGAAAAAGTCATTCATTGTTTACAAGTAATAATAGCTCGACCCAAGACATGGTTCCAGTAAATTCAATATTGTGAAATTATACAACACAAAAAAGTCTTATTTTAGGTGCACAATCTCATACACTGATATATTGCAACTTGGATGAGTATTTGCCATGTATCATGATAGGCTTCAATGGCTATGGACCAATGGCCTTGCCATTTCTTTGGTAGACAGCCTTTATTTGCTTTGCTCTTAAGTGAAGAGCATTCGACTTTTAATGGCATTATTAGCCTTTACTTGCTGATAGTATTGCAGATGGATTCCATCTTTTCAGGTGCATTCATTAAAGCATTGCCTTCAATCTCATTGTAGCTGTAAATGAAGTTCTCTTTGTCCATTGCCTCAATCTTGTGCTTCACATAATTGAATGAGTTCTGCTATTTGAACTCTGCAATGATAAATGGACGACAGAAAAATCAGCACGTCAATGTCTGTTGTTTCAACTGCACTCCCCATCTTTTGTCTATTATTTTTTTCATTTAAAAAATAAAATAATAAAAAAAAAGAAAAAAAATTAACGAAAAGAGATTATTTTTTTACAGCCATCTTTAGTTTTTCTCCATCTCTCACCTCTCATTTACTCAACGTGAGCTATCTGCATTTAAGAAGGAAAAACTAGTTTCGTCTCTGCATCTCGCTTGTCAACGTGAGCTATCTGCATTCGTAGATTTTTACTTTTTATATATTTAAATTGTTATGATTTTTTATATATTTTTTAATTTAAATGACTGAAAATAATGGAATAAATTATAATAATTTCTGAATGTGTTTTATATATGATAGGATTTTTTAAATTTAAATGGCTGGAAAAAAACTCTAAAGCACTCGTCAGTCGTCAATATGAAAATTTATCTTTGAAAGAAAGTAACCTTCGAAAAGTAGCATATATAATGCCCAAGTGACTATCATGTCAACCAGCTAGCCTTCGCTGAAGGTAATCTTCTTGATGCTTCCGGACCCTCCATTTCCTTCAATTTTCATTAAAAAAACATAATAAAAAGGGTAAATTTCAATTTACTCGAAAAGTGTAAAGATATCAATTTATTCTTATTTACTGTTGAGAAGATAAAAAATAATAATAACAAAAAGTCATCAAAACGCCCTTCATTTGCTATCATCTTTTGAATTAAAATGTTGGGTAAATTGAGGTTTTTATATTTTTAGAGAACAAATTGAAGATTATTATTCTATCTGGAGGATGATCCCTAATCAGAATCATTTTGTGGGATTTTAAAGAACATTATATCAATCGAGGGAAAAAAATTAAGTTTATAATCAAGTTCAGTTTTTCACATGTTTACATTCATGCGAAGCATTTAATTCTCTCTCAAACTTTCTAATTAGTTCGCAGCAAATATCTAGTAATCATTTTTCAACAAAATATTTCAGAAAGATAAATTCGATAAACAAATTTTCATTTCATGTGATTAATTATAATACCGAATTTATCGTAAAAATACTTTCTTTTCTGTTTCCCATGATCTAATTGGTTTGCCCTGACACAAAATGAATGAAATCTTGACATGGTAATCTCATGTATCAGTTCGTGACCACACTTTTTCTATGCAAGATATAGAGAAGAAGATATCACCTACCCCTAATCAGAACATGCATTTCCTACATATGCACCTCTAAATATATGCTTCTTGCAATTTTTATTTATTTTTATTGAATTTCAAAAGAGCCTTGAGTAATAAATAAAACAAATGATGGAGTCCACTGCTGCTTGACTCTAAGTTATATGATTGTTTAAGGAAGGGCTCGTGTTATGTTATGTTCTAAGTTATATTATAAGCAATAAAAAAGGAAGGAAAAATACGGTTATTCGAGAGAACCGTTCTCTCCAGAAAAGAAGCATTAAGTAAGTGAATAACCTCCTCTATTTATTCACTTTTCCAGTTTAAATACAACACATGTTACATGACAAGGTAACTTACAATAACTGAATGAAACTACTAGAAGATAGTAATTAAAATACAAATTAACTTCCATTATAACTCACTAACATGACTCACTAACTCAACTAATAAAACTCAACACTAATGAAACACCTAACCAATTCTTAAGTAAATTGTGGAAAATAGCATCACATTTTTTAGAAGGTGGTGCCCACCATTTTGATGGTACCCACCATTTTGAAGAAGAATGCGGTTGTTGCTGCATTCTTTGAATCAAAGAAAACAAAAGAAGAAAAATTTGGTGCCGCCCAAAAAAAATAAGGAAAAAGAAGAAAGAGAGAAGAAAAACGAGATGCAGGGCTGAAGAAGGAAAAGAAAAGAAAAATTAATAAAATAATAATAATAATAATT
The DNA here is from genome assembly GCA_002013955.2 of Citrus medica. Taxonomy (NCBI): domain Eukaryota; kingdom Viridiplantae; phylum Streptophyta; class Magnoliopsida; order Sapindales; family Rutaceae; genus Citrus; species Citrus medica. The sequence continues at coordinate 99,393 of MKYO02021568.1, read as the reverse complement.
AAATATTAAATGAACAGTAGCCAATTTTGGCTATAAAATGCTCACTCCCTTCATTTGTAAATTATTGAGTTCTTCAGTTCTTTTCTTTATTTAGAGAGTGTTTTTAAGAGTCTAGTGATTTGAGAGTTTGGGTGTATTGGGGTTTTGGGAAGTGAGTTAAAATACTACAATACTTGTAACTCTTTTTTACTAGTAAAAAAATTTCCTTCTGCCTTTGCCCGTGGACGTAGGCTAAAAGCCGAACCACGTAATTTCTGGTGTCCTCTATTGTGCTTATTCTTTATTTTCTTCCAATTTTACTTTAGCTGCGTGTCTGCTTAACCCACCAATTTCCTAACAGTGGTATCAGAGCTATTGGTTGCATTTTTTGGAGTCGGGAACTATTCACGTAAGGGGTACTATTTACGTATACGGCATTGTACACACATACACGGTACTGTTCACGTATACGGTACTATTCACAAGAAACGGTGGGAGCGGTCTAAGAATTTAGCGATGCAAAGCAGGGAATAGTGGTGTGAGTAAAACAACTATGTGGTTTTGTACATGTCTAGGAAAGTTCTGTCACAAAGGCGATAAGAGTTTAAGGAGTCTGGGTTTTAAGTGGGACCATTGTGACCCCTCTAGTCTTTCCTGGAAACTTTCTTCGTGTGCATTCTCACACATACTCACAACTATTTAAGGTGGTATACTAGCTTGTGTGCGGTATTTATCAACAAAATGGCGGCAAAGTATGAAATTGAGAAGTTTAACGGAAATAATTTTTCGTTGTGGAAAATGAAGATGAAAGCTGTATTGAGGAAAAATAATTGCTTGGCAGCAATTGGAGAAAGGCCCATGGAGATAACTGATGACAAGTGGAACGAGGTAGACGGCAACGCCATTTCTGATCTACACTTGGCACTTGCAGATGGAGTATTATCCAGTGTGGCAGAGAAAAATACGGCGAAGGAAATATGGGATACTCTCACAAAATTGTACGAGGCCAAGTCACTACACAACAAAATCTTCTTGAAGAGGAAACTCTATACTCTTCGAATGGCGGAATCTACAATGGTGACCGACCACATCAACACCTTGAAGACTCTATTTTCACAACTCACAACGTTGGGTCATAATATAGAGGAAAATGAACGTGCAGAGCTTCTACTTCAAAGTCTACCAGATTCGTATGATCAACTCATCATCAACCTGACGAACAACAATCCAGCGGACAGTCTAGTTTTCGACGATGTTGCAGCCTCCGTATTAAATGAGGAGAGCAGGCGGAAAAATAAGGAAAACAGACAAGCAAGTTCGCAGCAAGCGGAGGCGCTATCGGTGACGAGAGGGAGATCAACAGAACGTGGCCCCAGTGGGAGTCACAATAATGGTAGATCAAAATCCAGAAGTAAGAAGAATGTTAAATGCTACAACTGTGGCAAGAAAAGGCACGTCAAGAAAGAGTGTTGGAGTAACCAGAAGAGAAGAGAGGGCAAAGAACCTGAGTCATCAAATGTTCAGGGTTGTGTAGCAAGTACCTCAGATGATGGCAAAATTCTCTACAGCGAGGCAACAACTATTTCAGAAGGCAGAAAACTACTATCTGATGTCTAGCTAATAGACTCAGGAGCTACCTGGCACATGACCTCTAGGAGAGAATGGTTCCAGATATATGAACCTATCTCAGGAGGATCTGTATATATGGGAGATGATCATGCCTTATAAATCGCTGGTATTGGTACTATCAAAATAAAAATGTTTGATGGTACAATTCGCACAATTGGGGAGGTACGACATGTCAACGGCCTGAAGAAAAATCTATTGTCTTTGGGACAAATGGATAGTCATGGGTACAAAACTCATGTGGAGAATGGAATTATGAAGATCGTTAAAGGTGCGCTTGTATTGATGAAGGCAGAAAAGATCGGTGCTAATCTATTCATGCTTAAAGGAGAAACACTACTGGAGGCTGATGCGTGTGTCGCGTCAAATGGAGAAGAGTCAACGATGATGTGGCATCTCAAACTTGGTCACATGTCAGAACAAGGTTTGAAGATTCTCTCTGAGCGAAAATTACTTCCGGGGCTCAAATCGGTAAGTTTACCATTTTGCGAGCATTGTGTTACAAGTAAGCAGCATAGATTAAAATTCAGTAGATCTATTGCTAGAAGTAAATGCATTCTAGACTTGATTCATTATGATGTTTGGGAATCACCGGATATATCCATGGGAGGTGCAAAGTACATGGTGACTTTCATTGATGATTATTCCAGAAGATGTTGGGTGTATCCAATTAAGAAAAAGTCAGATGTATTTTTAGTGTTTAAAGAATACAAACCGCGGGTGGAACTTGAATCTGGTAAAAATATCAAGTGCTTGAAGATAGATAATGGTGGAGAGTATACAGACGGCGAGTTTCTTGCTTTCTGTAAGCAAGAAGGTATTTAAAGGCAGTTCACGGTGGCATACACTCCTCAACAAAACGGAGTGGCAGAGCGGATAAACAGAACTCTTACAGAAAGAATAAGAGCTATGTTGAAGATTGCTGGTCTACCCAATTCATTCTGGGCAGAAACAGCCAAAACTGCCTGTTATTTAGTAAATCGGTCGCCATCTACAGCTATTGGGTTGAAGACAGCGATAAAGATGTGGACTGAAAAGCCAGCTGATTATTCCTATCTACATGCATTTGGATGTCCTGTGTACGTGATGTACAATGCCCAAGAAAGATCAAAGCTGGATTTAAAATCTAGAAGATGTATCTTCTTGGGGTATGCTGATGGAGTAAAGGGGTATCGTCTGTGGGATCCCACTGCCCACAAGATCGTCATCAACAGAGATGTTATTTTTGTAAAAGATCAACTGCAAAGGAAATATGAGGATGATAGCACCGTAAAAGCAAAGTCAGAGACTGTACCGGTATATGTGGAAAATAACCCAGAAGATTTATATTCTTTTGAAGCAGCACCAGAACACGAGGAACAAGAACCAGTCGAGTCTGAGGCTCTAGAAGTTCGTCGATCAACTCGTGAGAGACGACCGCCAACGTGGCACTCGAAGTATGTCACAGAGATCAACGTTGCATACTGTCTTCTAACAGAGGATGGAGAGCCTTCAACTTTCCATGAAGCTTTAAACAACTCAGATGTTGCTTTGTGGATGACAACAATGCAAGAAGAAATCGAAGCTCTACACAAGAACAAGACATGGAAACTTGTACCCCTACCACGTGGAAGAAAAGCCATTGGAAACAAATGGGTTTACAAGATCAAACGTGATGGCAATGACCAAGTGGAGCGGTATCGTGCGAGATTGGTGGTGAAAGGATATGCTCACTTCAACGAGATATTTTCTCCGGTAGTTCAACTCACAACGGTCAGAGTAGTCTTGGCGATGTGTGCTACATTTGACTTACATCTAGAGCAGTTAGATGTGAAAACTGCATTTCTTCATGGAGAACTTGAAGAAGAAATATATATGCTCCAACCAGAAGGTTTTGCAGAAACAGGAAAGGAGAACTTGGTTTGCAGGTTGAACAAATCTCTATACGGTCTCAAACAGGCGCCGATGTGTTGGTATAAGAGATTTGATTCATTTATCATGAACCTTGGATACAACAGACTTAGTTCAGACCATTGTGCATATTACAAGAGGTTTGACGATAATGATTTCATCATTTTGCTGTTGTACGTGGATGACATGTTGGTAGCAGGCCCCAACAAAGATCGAATCCAAGAATTAAAGGCACAGTTGGCTAGGGAGTTTGAAATGAAGGACTTGGGACCAGTAAACAAGATTCTGGGAATGCAAATTCACCGAGACAAAAATAACAGGAAGATTTGGCTTTCACAGAAGAATTACTTGAAGAAAATTTTGCGGCGCTTCAACATGCAAGATTGTAAGTCAATTTATACGCCACTTTCTGTTAATTTCAAATTATCCTCAAGTATGTGTCCTAGCAATGAAGCAGAGAGGAAGGAGATGTCTCGAGTACCGTATGCATCAGCAATGGGAAGTTTGATGTTCGCTATGATATGTACAAGACCAGACATTGCACAAGCAGTGGGAGCAGTTAGTCGATACATGGCGAATCCTGGTGGAGAGCATTGGATAACTGTGAAGAGGATTCTGAGATACATCAGAGGAACCTCAGATGTTGCATTATGTTATGGAGGATCAGAGTTTACTGTCAGGGGCTATGTGGATTCAGATTTTGCAAGAGATCTTGATAAAAGAAAATCCACTACTGGTTATGTGTTTACACTTGCGGGAGCAGTTGTAAGCTGGGTTTCGAAACTGCAGACCGTTGTGGCTTTATCTACAACAGAAGCAGAATACATGGCAGCTACACAAGTTTGCAAAGAAGCTATTTGGATACAAATGTTATTAGAGGAGCTCGGGCACAAACAACAGAAAATTCCTGTGTTTTGTGACAGTCAAAGTGTCTTGCACATTGCAAGGAATCTAGCCTTTCATTCCAGGACAAAGCATATAGGAGTTCAGTATCACTTCGTTCATGAAGTAGTGGAAGATAGAAGTGTGGATTTGTAGAAAATCCATACCAAAGAGAACCTAGCAGATGTTTTGACTAAGCCGATCAATACTGACAAGTTTGTCTGGAGTAAATCCTCATATGGCTTAGCAGCAACGTAGGCAACATAACTACGGTGAAGCAGAAAGGATGGTGTGGAGATTGATTGGTCCTCAATCAAATCTTCAAGTGGGAGAATGTAGAAAATAGCATCACCTTTTCTAGAAGGTGGTGCCCACTATTTTGATGATACACACCATTTTGAAGAAGAATACGGTTGTTGCTACATTCTTTGAATCAAATAAAACAAAAGAAGAAAAATTTGGTGCCACCCAAAGAAAATAAGGAAAAAGAAGAAAGAGAGAAGAAAAACGAGATGCCGGGCTGAAGAAGGAAAAGAAAATAAAAATTAATAAAATAATAATAATAATAAAATATTAAATGAACAGTAGCCAATTTTGGCTATAAAATGCTCGCTCCCTTCATTTGTAAATTATCGAGTTCTTCAGTTCTTTTCTTTATTTAGAGAGTGTTTTTAAGAGTCTAGTGATTTGAGAGTTTGGGTGTATTGAGGTTTTGGGAAGTGAGCTAAAATACTACAATACTTGTAACTCATTTTTACTAGTAAAAAAATTTCTTTCTGTCTTTGCTCGTGGACGTAGGTTAAAAGCCGAACCACGTAATTTTTGGTGTCCTCTATTGTGCTTGTTCTTTATTTTCTTTCAATTTTACTTTAACTGCGTGTGTGCTTAACCCACCAATTTCCTAACATAAACAACATGCATAAATAAATTAAGTGGCAGCCAACTCACCCGTAAACTACATGCATAAATTAATTAAGTTCACATCATGTTCTCTCCTTGTCTCGATCACTACAAGCAACCCAGCATCAACATAATCCCCGGGCACTGCTTTCACATAATGCAATATCTGGGCTTCCTAGACTACCAATTTTTATGCTGAGATATTAGAGAAAATTAAATTATGACGGTTGTTAATGGTCAAAGTGGATAAGGTAAATGACTTATATTCTTTTTTTATCATTCAATACATAAAATGATAAAGGGATTGCATTTACAACATGTGATTTAGGATTGAAAACACTCTAACGTAACCTCCCAAATCGAGATGTCCCAATAAAAATCCAAAGTACTTGATGAACCAATTGTTTTGCACTCATCGTTAACCATTTTTAAAAAATATAAAAAAATATAAAAACTTGCTTGATAGGCATATTTACTGTACTATTTTCGGTTTGTTCAAAAGCGCACAAGTATAACTTGTTCTTTAATTTGTTCAAAAGCGCACAAGTATAACTTGTTATTCAACTTTATCAAAGAAATCTTTTTTAAAAAAAATTGTTAAAATTGTATTTTATGGCTACAGTTCATGATGCATGGGTTCCATATCTACTTTTTTCTTCCGAACATCCATTGAATGCAACTTTTTGTGAGTGTGCTCTCTTTTTTAAAAAAATTGCATATAATTTTTATTTGTTGTGATTCTTAATTAATGTGCAATTTTTTTGAAACATTTTATTCATTTGTATTTATTATAATAATAACACCATTTTAACATGTGAACATAAAAACAAATCCCCTTTAGTCTGATTTAACCTCTTTTCTATTTAATTACACTTTTTTTCAAAAAAATTGTAGACTTTTTTATGCTTGTCACACAGTATTAAGTTATTATTATCTCGTTTTATAGAACATGCATTTATTTAAAAAAATAATAATTACATACATTTCAGAAGTAGCAAATTAATCATAATTTAAAGTAAACAGTATCACTTGATTTTATTTAACTTAATATTTTTTGTGATATATTAATATATTTTAAAATTTAATAAAGACCAATAAGCACTTTCATTATTATATAGTTTTTTTCTCACCCTCTTTCATTTTCTCTATTTTTCTAAACAAACTAAACACGTTCCCACTTTTTAATTTCTAAATACTGTTTTAAATGTAAACTACCAAATTCAATAAAAATTATTTTTCATATTATAAAACAAATACAAAAACATCGTTAAAAAACAATATCAAAGGCGCCCTTAAGTTTCTCCAATTTCTTTATCTTTGCCCGTAGTTACCTTTTCCCAAAATGAAAATGTCAATTTTTTTTTTCACTTATGCTCAATAAAATGCATAATTAGATGAAGTTAATGGGTCTTTTTAAGCCTTTGGCTCAATAAAACAAAAGGTATATAAGTGCGCATAAAAATCTTAGCAGAAGCAAATTACTGTGTGTCCTTGTAAACGTTATGATGCATATAAAATTGTCCACTGTCTTCTTCAATCAGCTGTGGCTCCCTACTCTAAAATGCTGATCTAACTGAACTGCCTCCAGCATTATCGTACCTATATAAGCCTTTAATCATCTACTTTGCACAGTCATATGTACCTAATTGAGGAGAAAGAATAATTAATTTGATATCTTGATACAAGAGTGATACATTAATGCAAATAATTATAACCTGTAATTTTAATTTTAAATCTTAAAATATGATTGATATATAGCTAGCTACCGTGAATTGTCAGGTTTAAAAGTTGATCCCAACATCGGTGACCAATTAATTTTCTAAATTTCCAATTTTAATGTATGACCAGAAAATACGATAACATGAAAAGAGTTATTTTCTATTTTCAAACAATATTAATATCTTTTTGGCAACCATTATTAAATACACTGTCTGTGGAAAAGATAGTTTGAATAAGAGATATAGATTTTAATTCACACCTTAAAGTTAAATTCACAAAAAAAAAAGGAAAAAAGAAAATAGCGTAGCATATACAAAAGTTGGTAAATAATGACTCATCTTCGTTTACCTAAGTAATGAAAAGACCTAATTAGCTAAGTAGCAGTAGCAGCAGAAGCACAAAAAATATTCCTTGTTATCTTCTTCTAAATATTGCCCTAATTGCTGCTGCCGCGACCGTTATTATTGCCACCGTCAACGCTGTCGCCCGCGGCTGTTTCAAGTCCTCTTGGTTCAAATTGATCGGGAGGTATCACCTTGAATTTATGTGTAGCAAAATTGCCGTGCGGCTGCTGTTATTAGAACTGAAGTCTCCTTCTCAATACTACTCCTGGTAACCGCTCTTCTGAGGTAAAAGCAACGACACAAATATGTCATTTCTTCAAATCTAAACTCTAAACTCTCTCAATAGCTAGATTCGAGGGGGTGCAATATATAAGCTCTTTTGTAATTTATTTTCTCCTGCTTTTAGCGAAGTGTATCTCCCACAAGTTGTCAAGGCAAAATTTTGATTGAAGTGCTTGTTTTAAACCAAATATTTGGACCCTGCTGGTTTGTAGATAGAGCAAATATCTTTCAAATACTGGCCATGGTAGAAATTTGGACCATGCCCTAATAGAACTTAATTTAAATAGTTTCAGTTGATATCTCATGTAAATATGAGTAGATTTCTGGTTGTATATTACACATCAGTGATTCAAAAAAAAATAGATTTAATGTTGAGCTGAGATATGCTTAACTTTTCATAATCTTCTACCACATGTGTATGTATAGTAATATACAATTAAGAATAAATTAATTGTATATTCTTATCGAACAACGATCAATTACATATTTTTAAAATGTTAGAAAAAATATTCGTTCTGTACTCAATTTAAATAAATAAAGACAAATATTTGGACAGTTGGCTCTTTCAACTATTAAAACTTATGATACTTGACACCTGCCATCTAGCATTAGAATAATTAAATCAAAATAAGTCATTAATTATGTTTTTACAAGTGATACAGGCAAGATTAGGAATCAATTTACTATTTATTTTCAAAGAACTGAGAAATTAACAAATCATAATGTCGCCTCAAGCTCTTATTTAAAATTAAAGCACCTTGTGATGGTTCTCACATATATATAGTAGACTACCTAATTCCCCTTCATTGAATTCAACATGATGAAGACTATGGAGCAAGAAATTTGAAAAGTTCTCATTCATATGTGTTCAAACTATATGTATACAAACGTGATTACTCATTCATCTTAATTGTAAACACAATAAAGTATTATCGATTATCGCAACTCTTTGTCTCTTTAATATTTTTCAGAAGAATAATAATCAAACACAAACGGCTGAATCTACATTAAAATTGATCAACTAACTATACTACAAATAAGAAAAGTTACAAAAATATAGAGTCAGCTTTAGGTATGGAAATAAAATCAAAGACAAATTTATAGTATTATAAACTAACTTTTCACAAATTTGTTTACAAAATTGTCAATTCAACTACACATACATGATCACCTGTATGAAAAATTAAACAACCATAGAGTACCAAAAATAAATTGTCAATTGTATAGTATTCGCAGTGTTTTCTTTATTTGTTTTATTTATTTCATCTCAAATAATTTGCTAAATAATATCGTTGTTATTCTCTTCTTCACAGACTAGGATCGATGACCAAACAATTTTCTACATTTCCAAGCTTCTAGTCAATTTCAAAATTAGTTTTGAGTATGTTTCAGCGGTAATAAAACTTATGGGCAATAACTTTATTTACGGTGAATAAGATAGTTTGAGGAAGATAATAACACACATGGATGATTTTTCTTTTCATAATGATATTAATCAAGAACGGGGAAACTTTAGGTGCGACTGTGATATCGTACCATAGTTGTATTTAACCGTTGAATGTCAGTGAATCCCACCAATTTAACTGTGTCTAATGACTAGATATAACTGTGATATTGTGTCATAATTACACCGTAACCTGATCCTCAAGAACGACTACAAAAATAAAAAGTAATTTTGTTAAGGGTGCGCGAGAAGTAATTTAAAATTAGAATAATTTTATGGCATATAAATAAATTCGTCAGGATGCCAGATGAAATTTACACCTATTAATTGAACCCCAAAAAAAAAGAAAAAAAAGCATAACAAATAAATATTAAAGTTGGTAAGCAACAGCATCTGCCTTCATTTACCTTAACGATGAAAAGCCATAATATAGCTAAGTTGTAGCAGAAGCACAAAAAATATTCCTCGTTATCTTCTTCCAAATATTACTGTGGCTACCGCCACCGTTATTGCCGCTGCCTACGCCGTCTGCGGTCTTTTCTTCTCCTGTTGGTGGAAATTGAACTGGTGGTATCACCTTGAATTTTTGGTTGACAGAACTGTTTAGTTCTGATTCTTGGAAGCCACTGCTGCTTGCATAACCGAAGGTCTCCTCAGAAGCCTTTCTTCTGCGATAGAAGCACCAACACAAACATGCCATTTCTTCAATTCTTTTAAGCTTGCTTGATTGGTGTCCAGCTGCTCTGGTCTTTCTGTGTTTCCACAACTTATCTAAAGTCAAAATCCTGATTAAAGTAATTGTTTGACAAATGAAAATACTTGGACAGCTGGCTGTACTCTCTATTATTATTTAAAGCTTAATTATCATACTTAATTAGAAATTAAAAAAAAATAGTTATATATGTTGGGGAAAAATCAAGTTTTTAAATTTTTTATAAAATCTTTTGAAGATCACTCTCATATAATATATAAGAATTTGTATTCTAGAAATCGTACCTTAAAAATCCGATTTGGTTTTTTCCGCTGGAGTGATTTAGGCTCCTGGATCACGATCCGTCACCACCACTTCTGTTAGATCACGATCCGTCACCACCACGCTTGTTAGATCACGAACTGTCACCAATGATCTTCCAGGTTATGACTCAGGTTCGATCTGCACTTGACGTGTGGGCGCCTTTATCACTACCAAAGCAACTAGCACGAGAAAATTTTTCTCCCAACAATAGAGAGAAAAATCTTATTCTCTAATCTGTATAAAGTGGCTTCCTTTTTTCTTTGGAGAAAATAAGCCTTATATATTTTCCTTTAGTGAAAACTTTAGGCTCCAAATAATAATTCAAAAACAAAACTCACCTTACTTTTTATTTTATAGGGGACCCATCATGTAAAATAACATAAGGCCCCTTATACATAAGCTAATTAAATGGAGCCTCCCACTAAATGATATATTTAGGCTTTTGACCCAAATAGCTAGTTATCTTGCTTATTAGTCCAGTAGTGGTGCAGTCAATTAAATGAGCTAACCCGGGGATCATTTGGGAACATACAATAGTGGCTACAATAATTAGGCCTGTAATTAAACTAGCCCAATTATTTAATTCCAAATCTACTCCACTAAAAGATTGGAACTGACTTCCATAATTGTATGCTCGAATAATAATTCGTCCCAAGCCACATTGATTTCTTTACTGCACAATCCTTTGTACCACATCGTTAATTAAATTGATATCTCAACTGTCCAATCAATTTAATAACATCTTATTCCTTGATCCTTACTGGTTTTCTCTAATGATCATTTTCAACATACTAAATATGTTGACACACTCTGGCCAGAGAATTCTATGATCAAGTGCCGAAAACCCATCAAGAGATGTGTTGTACAAATTCTATATTGTTAATCTATAACTCCAATACTTATAAATGCTCCCACCAAGATACCGGGTAATCTTGACCACAAGTATGTGTCGTGCACATTGGTAACTCAAATGGAATAACAATTACAATCATGAAATCATAATTAACTCAAGATTAAGATTACAGTAAAATCAATGCCTATGAGATTTAATAAATCTGACAGTTATTACAAAGTTAATTAAATCTCATATTTGATCATGTTCAATGTAGTCGTATTACATCAATAAATTCATACATGATTAAGACAAATTATTCAATGAATTTATTATAGTTTATACCTAAATAAAGTGCCCAACTTTATTTATCAACTGCGAACTAAATTTATTTAATCATAAGATAACTTGTATTTATGTCTTCTGTGAATCCACATGGTGATCACATAAATACATATAATATGATTAAATGAACTTTAATACAAATATTAATGCAATTAAGATATTTGAATAAAATACCTCATTTATTTTATTAATCAGAAAAATTATTTATTATAATTAAATAAACGCATATGCTTTTAAAGAGTATATTTTCCCAACAATATATTCTTTACAACCAACTCAAGCAAGATTACAAATCACTTTCTTATTTGCTTCCAAAGAAATTATAAATTAACAAATAAAAACTTGGACTTGTTAAACATAAAAGCAATTAGCCTTGAGAAGGCCAGTTCCCCGCAGATAGCTAGTAGATTTACCTAATTTCGTTTATGACATTAATTCAATGAATTCAAAGATGTTAACTAATAAATTTGAATATTCTCATAATCTGATAAGAGGAATTTGGATCTCGTATGTTGGTACGAGCCGTTAAAAATATTATATAAATAAAAATGAACGGTTAAAATTTAATTATTGATACCTTCTTAATTTTTAAATACCAAATCCAAATACCGAAATAACTTAAGCAAGTTGAGATCAAATAAAACGGGAAGGGGAAGACCAGTTTCTTTGTTTCTATCCACAATATAAACCATAAGATCCCTTTTGGTTTTAGATATCCTAAACTTTTAAATAGATCCCAAGCCAACCCTAAGTCTAATTCCAATCCTTATCCAATCTAAAATTACTTCATACTTCGTTTGAAATAGTTTTTGAAATAAAATTTATTTAAGTAGAGATTTTATTAATAGAGATTACACAAGTTTTTTTTCTTTAAAAAAAAGAATGAAATGAATTTGTGAATGGTATTATAGATAATTTAGCTCTTTAAATAAGCTCTACAGTCTTTAGTCTCAAAAACTTAAAATTTGTATTTTTACTCGTAAAGACAAAATAACTTATCTAATTTTTAAAAACTCCACTCAAAATATAATTAAACAATATTAAAATAAATCATACCGAACATGAACTTACTTAGAGATAATTCTTACATATGTTCTAAATTGAGCAGAGCTTATTTTGCAGGAAGATGACCTTGCAAAATATTATGAGATAAGGATGTCTTTGGGTTTATGGTCCCTAGAGGAGGACAAATGATTACCATTCTAAACTCTTTTTTTTTTTTTAATTTTCAAAATCTATCATTGGATTAAACGATATTAATGACCAAATTAAAATCCTTTCTTGATCTTTAATAAAAGGCAATCACGCAGCCCAAAGGTGGGGATGATGCGACACCTACACCATAATCAGCAGCCAATCATGATAAACGTGTAAAATGCCAAGTTGGGAGCTAAAACCCGATTTGACATATTGGTGTGGTGAATGCCCCGCAACCCACTGGAGCAATTTGGCCACTAAAATCTAAAACGCAACGGTCTTTCCAAGGAGCTTCGCAATCTGAACAGATCAATAACCGCAAAATAGCAAGTGGTCATGTGCTGGCAGTACCACTTGCAGCTGCAGAAAGAAGAAAGAAAGAACTCATCAACTCTCTCTACTCGATAAGAGAAATTGCAGCCGAAATAGCCACGTGCATCACACATGACCATTTCATCAGACATTTTTTGGCGTCAGTCAAACGCGGATGCCAGCAGCATGGACAAAGTCAAAGAATCTTTGACAAAAATGGGCAATTCTAATGCTATATAAGCTTTTATACGAATAATCATTTCATAGAACATTACATAGCTCAAGATAAATACCCTAGTGTGGGTTATTATTATTATTATTATTATTATTATTATTATTATTATTATTATTATTATTATTATTTAATGGGATGCACAATACAACTAATATATTTACAATTGAAATTCAATGGGCGTTGGTGTGAGTTAAGATAAGAGAAGAGAATAGTATTTTACAGCACAATAAAATAATGAATAATAGTTTTTAATAATTTACTGAAAATGATTTGAAAATTCCTTGTGTGATAACATAAGAAAATTTGTTGCTTTTTAATATTTTAATTAAAAATAAATAATATTTCAAACTAGGCGAACGTTAACTTTATTCTTTTATGCGATTATCAATTTTTATCGTTAATGAAAGAGTTACATTTGAGATGGGAAGAACTTTTTTTTTCAATCTTTTTTTTTATGGCTCACCACTATGGACTAGTTTTTGGCTTTTTGCATCAATTTTACTCAATCTAAAATCGAATTCATTGCTTTAAAAAAAATATAAAAAATTCGAATTAACACTAACTCTACCCATTTAGGAGACCATCAAGCTGCGAGAGAGGAAAAAAAAAAGTCCTTACCCATGTAAGTAAAAAGACTCCAAAATGTGAAAGCGAAAGACATCAAAGGGCAATTCCTAAAAGTTTTTTGTATATATTGTCAAATAATGTACATTACGGGTCCCACATGTAGATGCCAGAAAAAGACCCGCATGATGTTAACCATCAGGGTGATTGAGAATCGATCTACAGTCTCCACCGTGTACTTCGAAAATTTCACCGTGTGGCCTTCCGCGTCTGATGTGAAACGGTCCAACTTGGCGTAACAATTTCTTGAAAAATAAAAATAAAAATAAAAAAAATAAAAACTTAGGCCTCAAAAACGTAACTCGACCGGCTTCCAGAAGATACTCGTCCTTAAGAGTTAAGCCACTAAAAAAGAAATTATATAAATAAAAAAACCATAAAACAAAAGCAAAACCAAAACCGTTTGTTCAACGCGTAATTAGGAGGAGAAGAAGAGAGAGAGAGAGAGAGAGCGTTTTGTTTGTTTGTTTAATTGTTTGGCGGAATTATTAAAAATAATAATAAGAAGGAAAAAAAAAAGTAAAATTTAATTGAAAAGGAGGGAAAGAAGGTGTTGGGAATCTTCAGTCAGGGCCGGGAATCCTCCCCTCAAAAGAAAAAAAAGAAGAGTTTCTTTTTCCGCGGAGCTGCCTTCCTTCATAAAAAGAGAAACCCTGCCTTTCCTTTCTTTGCCAAAACTCCTTTGCCTTCCTTTCTTTCTTTCCAAAATCCCAATTGCCAAACAGAAGACAAAGACTAACCCTCCTTATATATTTCCTTTCCAGTCGTCCCTTTTTGAAAAATCAATCAATTTCAGCAAATTATTCCTGAAAATATTGTTTACAGGTAATGATAAATTTTTGTATTAGTTTCTCATAAATAATTTTTTTTTTTGGGGGTTAATCCATTAACTTGATTTCAAATAGGAATAATATGGATAAACTCGAAGTCTTATAAATTTTTATATTAGTTTGCAAGATTTCAATCAACTGATTTGGAATGGAAAATTTTGCTGTAAAGGTTGAAGATGGCGGAAGAGCACAGATGTCAAGCACCCCGTTTGTGCGTGAACAACTGCGGATTTTTCGGGAGCCCAACAACTCAAAATCTCTGCTCCAAATGTTTTCGCGATCTTCAGTTGAAAGCACAACAATCTTCCTCGGCCAAACACGCCCTTAACCAAACCCTGATTTCGTCGTCGTCGGTTGATTTGTCTCTGCGCGAGAGACCGGCGACGGATGTGGAGGTAGCGGCAGAGGCGGAGATGCCGCCGGCTGAGGTGGTGGCTCCGGTGCAGCGGGTGGCGGCTCCGGTGCAGCAGGCGGCGGTGAATAGGTGCATGACTTGCAGTAGGCGCGTGGGGCTCACGGGGTTCAAGTGCAGGTGCGGGTCGGTGTTCTGCGGGACCCACAGGTACCCGGAGCAGCACGCGTGTTCTTTCGATTTCAAAGAGATGGGCAAAGAGCAGATTGCGAAGGCAAATCCTGTTGTCAAGGCTGAGAAGCTTCAGAAGATATGATGAATGGAATCGAACGGACGATTCTTCTCTCTGTCGTTTGGTTTGTAATTTGGCATTTCACGGCGTCGTTTCGTGTCGGACGCCGCCGTGTTGGTCGGGGTAACCGAAGGGGTGGGCCCGGCGGGGGTTAGCAGTGTTATTATGTGGTGTATGTAAAATTCGATGATAATTTCAAGTTTTAACTACAATTATACTTTTCTCTTTTTTTAAAAAAAAAAAAAAAAGCTTCCTGCATCTAAAAATTTAATTCCATAATTGGTGGTTGGTGACGTGGAGTTTGGTGGTAGGTGTTATAGATTATGATTTAAATAAGTTAATTAAATATGTGAAAATGATAAGTCAATAATATAATACGAGGGCATTGTCCATTATTAAGTAAATAAAAAAAAAGGCTAATAGATGATATTTTTCCATCACTCTGCTCCCACTATTTTGCTAATAATGGACTATTAATTAGTATCAAATCCATTACACATAACAGAAGCAATTTTAATTTAAACACATTAACACATTTTAGAACGTTAAATCACGTTTAGTTTTTTTTTATACGACGTCGTTCTAGATATAAATTTAGTAAGTGTTGGCCCTATTTAACAGGTAAATCAATCACCTCACAGCGAAGACTGGATACGGCACTCTAGTTTAAAACTTCAAATGATCCTACAACTCTCAATATGTCAAAGACGTTCCTCTAAGAAAAAAGAAAAAAAGATTTTTATTATTGGAAACTAAAAGACTATAAAGGCTACAACTAATTAAAATAATGCTCAAATAAGATAAACTATAAATCCTGATAAAATTAGAATAGCATTAGACTCATTAAAAAAAAATTATGTTAAAACCCATCTTGTATTAGAATTACATTTAAAGACAATGCTCTATTATATCCCCACATACACTCTAATACAACATATGTCACATCTATTTTATTTCTTGTTAAATTCTTTTATTGTCTCTATCATCAATCTCACTTTCTCCTGTATCTTTTTTTTTCCCCTCTTCATTAACTAATACAATCTGTTGCTTATGATGACCAAAAATCAATCCAACAAGTTATATGATTTTTTTTATGCTCATACTACAAATAATCTTAAAAATATTTAGTATAATTCATCGATTTGTATAAAGAAATATATCACCCATAGAAATTATTTATGTGAATGCTGTGATAATAGCTATAAAATAATTTTAGGAATGAGAAAATAGTAGAAAATTAAAAGATTCACAATTTAATTTAATGTGTTTATTTAAAAATAAGCGTAATTTTTATATTAAATTTAGTATAATTGAAAATAGGGTTTTAAAAACTATTATTTTTCTACTTTGATAGTGGACATTGGACAAGACCCATTTTAATAATGCCTTGAACTTGGTGGGCGCATAGAAAAATTTAAAGGATATGGGACTATAACCAAACTTATGAAGTTTGCTTCTGATTTTATTTTTATTTTTTGGCCCCCTATGCTTTAAAGAATTTTCAGATTCGTCTGTCGAAATAATTCACAATATGCACTAATAAAGGCGAAATGTTCGAAGATGTTGTTTACTGCGTTTATCAATAACTAAATTGGGCTGATTTAGATTAGCAGCCTCTATTTTTCTTGCTCATCGACTGCCCTATCTAGAAATTAAGATGCCAATGATGGGAAATTTAAATATTATAGAGGTAAGAAAATAGTTTCGAGCTTCAAAACGTGATTTTTTTTAATAATATAAAAATTTATATACCTCCAAAAATACCCTAAAATTTGAAAGAAATATAAAAAAAATTGGATCCCATTTTTGACATTTTTGTAGTTACAAAAGAGATATATATCTTTTTTAAGTTGCCTTGTAAGCGATGAATAAAGTTCGGAAGATTAAGTTTAGCTGCCTACATGGCAGTTAAGTCAAATGGGTAACTTGGGCTCTGAAAGCCGGCCCAAGCGTCCGATTATTTTTTTTAAAAAAAATTACAAATTATATGACTAAATAATGTTATAAATATCCAATTATTTGATAAGTTTTGATAATAATACTTAAAGATATTATCAATTTTTATCCTAAATTAGTGAATTGCCAACTACTCAAAAATAATAATTATTTTTTTCATAACAACAGTACCTTAAAAATTACAACACTTCAATATTAAATATTTTTTAAATAAAAATTCATAATTTATAAAAATTTATCATACAATAAACATATTACTTATATGAATTTTTTTAAAATAATTTGTAAAATATAATATTATTGCTTTGAAAAAATCAATTGTTTCTTAACCCTTAGCCTGTGGCTTCTTATACATTAAGAAATAAGATTTAAAAAAAGGCATGAATTTTTTATTTACATTTTTATTTTTTGATGGTGTAAACAGTACGTCAAATCAATAAAATTAATAGAACAAAACAATACAAAATTATACTATAGAAAATAAGTCATAACAGATGTACCTTAAAAGGTACAACACTTTAATATCAATATTTCGTAAATAAAAATTTATAATTAATGAAATTTTATCATTCAATAAACATATTACTTATATGAATTTTTTTTAAATAATTTGTAAAATATAATATTATTGCTTTGAAAAAATCAATTGTTTCTTAACCCTTAGCCTGTGGCTTCTTATACATTAAGAAATAAGATTTAAAAAAAGGCATGAATTTTTTATTTACATTTTTATTTTTTGATGGTGTAAACAGTACGTCAAATCAATAAAATTAATAGAACAAAACAATACAAAATTATACTATAGAAAATAAGTCATAACAGATGTACCTTAAAAGGTACAACACTTTAATATCAATATTTCGTAAATAAAAATTTATAATTAATGAAATTTTATCATTCAATAAACATATTACTTATATGAATTTTTTTTAAATAATTTGTAAAATATAATATTATTGCTTTGAAAAAATCAATTGTTTCTTAACCCTTAGCCTGTGGCTTCTTATACATTAAGAAATAAGATTTAAAAAAAGGCATGAATTTTTTATTTACATTTTTATTTTTTGATGGTGTAAACAGTACGTCAAATCAATAAAATTAATAGAACAAAACAATACAAAATTATACTATAGAAAATAAGTCATAACAGATGTACCTTAAAAGGTACAACACTTTAATATCAATATTTCGTAAATAAAAATTTATAATTAATGAAATTTTATCATTCAATAAACATATTACTTATATGAATTTTTTTTAAATAATTTGTAAAATATAATATTATTGCTTTGAAAAAATCAATTGTTTCTTAACCCTTAGCCTGTGGCTTCTTATACATTAAGAAATAAGATTTAAAAAAAGGCATGAATTTTTTATTTACATTTTTATTTTTTGATGGTGTAAACAGTACGTCAAATCAATAAAATTAATAGAACAAAACAATACAAAATTATACTATAGAAAATAAGTCATAACAGATGTACCTTAAAAGGTACAACACTTTAATATCAATATTTCGTAAATAAAAATTTATAATTAATGAAATTTTATCATTCAATAAACATATTACTTATATGAATTTTTTTTAAATAATTTGTAAAATATAATATTATTGCTTTGAAAAAATCAANTGAATAGGTCTGAATATCTGAATCTGAATAATATGTTTGTTTTTTCGTCTGAATCTCGAAAAATAAGTATTAAGTTGTTTGTTTTTTTCAACTTAAAAAGCTGAAAATATGTACTTTTACATTTGTATCCTTATTAAATTTGAATGTCAAATAAATAATATATTAAATACCACAATATTTTAACATTTATAAGTAAAACTATATTCAAGTGAATACATAATTATTTTAGAATTTTAATATATAAAATACCATAAATTTTAAATTTTATCGTATATAATATAAGAAAGAAAAAATATGGATATTTTTATGTGGGGTAAATATCTATGGGTGAGTTTTGGGATAGACATGAAAAATAAATTATAAAACAGGGATATTTTTGACATTAGCAAGTAATTGACTTAATTCAGATTTCTCCATTAAGTAAAAAGCCAAAAAAATTAGCTTATTTTATTAAGTCAAAATTATCTAAAAATTCTCATTAAGTTATTAAAACAAACACCTCTAATTAACTTAATTAATTAAGTTAAGTCACTTTAAGTTATTAAGTTAAAAAACAAACGCCACCTAAGTCTAGCTGCCTGCATGGCAATTAAGTCAAATCGGTTACTTGGGCTCTGAAAGCCGGCCCAAGCGTCCGATTATTTTTTTTTAAAAAAAATTAGAAATTATATGACTAAATAATGTTATACATATCCAATTATTTGATAAATTTTGATAATAATACTTAAAGATATTATCAATTTTTATCCTAAATTAGTGAATTGTTTTTTTTTCATAACAACTGTACCTTAAAAATTACAACACTTCAATATCAAAAATTTCTTAAATAAAAATTTATAATTAATGAAAATTTATCATTCCATAAACATATTACTTATATGAATTTTTTTAAAATAATTTGTAAAATATAATATTATTGCTTTGAAAAAAAAATCAATTGTTTTTTAACCCTTAGCCTGTGGCTTCTTATACATTAAGAAATAAGATTAAAAAAAGGTCTGAATTTTTTGTTTACATCTTTTTATGGTGTAAAAACAGTACGTCAAATCAATAAAATTAATAGAACAAAACAATACAAAATTACATTACAGAAAACAAAGTCATATTCTGGATAAGATCAAAGAAGAGTACAAACATTTTGACTTATATATAAAATCATTTCCTTCTCGCAAAATGATCACATAAAAGAAATCTAAAAATATTTTTTTAAATTACACAAACTACCCGCGTGCTCATTTTTAATTCAGAACTATTCACACAATAGAAATTATTTTATCACACAGTGTGTGTATGTGTGTATATATACAAGTGATAAGGGATCAAACAACGTGAAAATTTTTGTATAAAAAAGTGACAATTGATTGTAAACTTATAAATAATTGGTTCACACCAAAATTCGTTTTGAATAAATTGAATTTCTAAAGCCTGTCTCTCTCTTTGTTTGTATTATAAATAAAACGTACCCATCCCTTTATATCATCTAATTAAAAAAAAACCATAAAATACTTCCTATCTATATCATCAACACTATATGATAGTTGCATAATTAGCTAACCACCGCTACAGCCAAAGGGTTCACCCATTATTCCAAAATAACGACATTAAAAAAATTCTTAAAATGTTTTTTTAAAGTTACGTAAACCACCCGCGCAGCTCATGTTAAATTCATATTTTTCTCCCCAATTAAAATTATTTTATCAAATAGTGTATATATATATATATTATCCAATAACAAGTGCTCTATTAAAGTAACGTACAGACAAGACAAAAAAGAAAAATATAGAATATATGTTTTTCTTATCTTTTATTTATCCTTTACTTGATTTTTAATTAGAAATTTAATCTATACAAGGTTAAGGAATCAATTTCTTTAGCACTGCACTCATAGAATAAAAGAAAAAAAAATTACCAACCAAAAAAAATAAAAAAGGAAGAAACCTGAGAGCACTAGAATAATCTCTGGTTTACTTTCATCCTTTTATTATCACACTTGATGGAGTAGCATCTGCTTACCGTCAAGAAAAATTTCTGCAATGCCTTTCTGATCTACTGGAAGTGATATCACTTGATGGAATAGCATCTATTGCCTTTCTGATCTACCGGAAGTGACATACACTCAAAATCACTCTTCATATTTATCAATATTAAATTTTGCAAAACCAAGTTCAAAAAAAAAAAAAAAATTTTGCAAAACCAAATTTTATCTTCTTTGCGCCAACATACTCGAAACCAAAAGTCATTATAACACCAACTCCAGCAGGAAAGCCATGTTTTTGGGCACATTTAAGGGTCGCTTGAAAAGCAGTATCATAGAATTAGTGAGAAAAGTAAGTATCTTGGCTTTCCTGCTGGAGTTCGGTAGGTGTTGGGGGACACTTCAGTGGAGGAGTTTTAGCCTTTCAGCTGACCAAGTAATTGATATGCTCAATTGATCGACTTTAAAAGCAGTATCCTTGATAGAACATCAATGGGAGAAGATCTATTTTGGGTCCTTCATGGGGGCGGAGCAGCCAGCTTTGGGATCATTGTGGCTTGGAAAGTAAACCTAGTACCGGTACCGTCCAATGTGACTGTGAATACAGTCACTAGAACCCTGGAACAAGATGCAACAAAGATCTTTCAGAAATGGCAGTCCCCGCTGCCGATAAGCTTCCGGAAGATTTAACTTGCAGTGCTATCTTTGCCGTGAAGAATTCAAGTATAGTGGCGTTGTTTTCGTCATTATTTCTTGGCAGGGCTGATCAACAACGGGCTACGTATTCACATTGGGTGGAGGTCCGGTCAGCTGGAGGTCGATTCTACAATCGACAATTACTTTTTCCACTATGGAAGCAGAACAAATGGCAGCAATTGAGACTGTAAAAGAAGCTATCTAGTTGAAAGACTTGTTAGGTGATTTGTGAGTAATCCAAGAGTGCGATATTCCTTGCAAAAAACTAAAATATATCATACTCAAACAAAACATATAGATACAAAATATCATTATGTGAGGGAAGTTATCGAGAGTGGTGTGTGTTATTGAAAAAGATCGGTACCAAAGGTAATCCATCAGATATGTTGACAAATGTGACTTCTGAAGCTAAGTTTCAACATTGCTTGAAATTAATTCAAATTCTTCGAATGTGTTGAGTTTTAAAAATTTTGAACTATAATTGGTTTGATCCTAATTTTTTGGTATGTAAGCAGTCAAAGCTACTTAGCCATTTTAGATCCTTTATGGAGGATCACTTTAGGAATAATTGTTTGTTGTAGTCGGCTCATATTTTGACAAATATTCACTGATATAGTGAATTGTTGAAAAGTCAAAACTTGTGGCTAACAATAGCATGCTAAAAGTGAAGAAAGTGGGTTCTTGACCATGGGCAAAGCATATGCGTGCATGAGCTTAGAAATTGGCTGTTGAGTACATACAAGCACCAGGTCGGCCGGGCTACTACTTCCGCCCTAGTGCGGCTCACCTCAATCAAATAGTGCAAACGGAGCGTGGAAGCGAATGTGGCCCGACCAGAAACGAGAGCCCGACCAGAGATATATGCCGAGCTGACACCCGTTTCCGAAAAGAGCGGGAGCACAATCCCACAGACTCGTGGCGTTTGCGTTTTTCCCGGGACCGTTACGAGGCTTTCAATACTTGCAGTTACCCATGATGTCGCAATTAAAGCTCCATAACTGACCACTACTCGAGAAAAGGGGAAAGGAGGACAGAATGGGAACGGAGAATAACGGCTATAAAAGGAGGAAGAACCGTTGAAGAAAGGGACAGAAAAATTAAGAGAGGGAAAACGCTGCCAAATTGAACCCAGACTTGCNCCCCCTTCATATATTCAAACTATATTGTTTTCCCGGAACCTTGTGCTAACTTAAGCATCGGAGGGTTTACGCCGGCAAAACCACCGGCGTCTCTGATCTGTTTTTGGTGAACGCAGGTCGAGCAAGAGAACAGTAGCTGACAACGTAACCGTTGGTGGAAGAATCTGGTCGGTCATCAAGCGAACAGATTTCCGCATCAACATTGGCCGACAAACAATTATGGAGTGGAGCGGCTGTGAAGGAATTATTCAATTCTTAAATGGCAAAGACCTCCTATAAATAGACAAGCAATTCTCAATTGTCATGCATTCCAAAATTTAGAAAATAATTCAGGTGAAGAGTTTTTTAATGAGTGAGCGATCGAAGAGTGTGAACAATTGAGAGATTTTTTTTTAAGTGTGTGTGAGAGTACATGGTGTTTTTGAGTTATGGAAAGTGAGGTTCTTTTACTCAAAATTTTACTCTAATAACTATTGATTAAACATTGTTTTTCTTTTACTCTCGTGGACGTAAGCATAATAGTCAAACCACGTTAAATTCTTATGTCTTTTATTTTTTATAATTATTTAGTGTGTTTGATTCCACATTTCACGTACAACAATAATTAAATTGATGGAAGAGTCCTTACCGGAGCTCGGATTGAAGAAAGAAGACTGCATGGAATTGAGCTGGGTTGAATCAATCGTTTACTTTGACGGAGGATTCATGGCAAGAGATTTACTGAAATTGGAAACATTGCTTGATAGGAATTATTCCAAGAGCTTTTGGAAAATGAGAGCCGACTTTGTAATGAAACCGATTCTTGTAAAAGGCTTGGAAGGGATGTATGATTTCTTTCATGAATAAGGAGGAAAGAACCTTCAAGTAGTGGCTTTTCCTTATAGTGGGAAAATGGCTAAGATTCCAGAATCCACAATCTCATTTCCGCATAGAGCTGGCAACATATACCATTAGATGTACTACGAAATGGAGAAGTGGAGAAGAATCGGAAAGGGAACCTAATTTGGTCAAAAAGCTGTAAAATTATATGACTCCATATGTTTCCAAAAACCCTAGAGCAACATATCTTAACGTCAGGGATCTAGAAATCGGAAGAAATAACAAAGGTTACACAAGCGTCAAAGAAGCTAGCATTTAAGGAAAAAAAAATATTTCAAGAACAATTTATACAGAAAATGACCCTCTCTTGATCAGGTCTCTTCTGAGCTTTTCAAGATTTTTTATCATGTGTCTTTTAGTGGTAGTGTACGGGTAAGATTCAAATTTTTTATTTATTTATTAACTACAAATAAGTAATTAAATTATTTGCTCAAGACATGATCAGATCAAGAGAAAATCTTGATCCAATTTCTACAAGTTGGTGGATGTGATAACTGAGGTGGATCTCGGTAATTTCTTTGGAAATGAGCAAAGAATTCCACCACGTCCATCTTGAAGGAAGAAGAAAATCATTGGACATTATTATCTGAGTGTTAAGTAGTTCTAAAATTTCCCTTTTAATGAAACTTCATTATACATGTATCAATTCAAGAGATTATAAATCAAATGATGTAAAAAAATTTTAATTTTTATTCCATTTTAAACGATAGAGGGGTGAGCAAAATTCAAATTAATTTTTCTTTTTTAATTCTTTATTTTTTTAGGATTCGAATTTGATTGACAAGCTAAATTAAATTACTTCAAAGCCACTCAATTAAGTCGTAGTACATCAAACAAGAGAAAAATAAAATTGTAAGTTAGATCTTGGCATGGCTTGGCATGTGCATTATGTGAATCCGTTTGCATGATTCAAATTGGTCGAAACCATAATTCACATGCAATATGGACCAATAAATGCCAAAAATGTTCGAAGACATCGTTGAATGGGTTTAGCAAATTATAAAATGGTGGAATCTGGATTAGCAGCCTCTGTTTTTCTTGCTCATCAATTGTCCTAGCTAGAAATTAAGATGTCAATGATGGGAAACCTGAATATTACAGAGATAAGAAAATAGTTCTGAGCTGCCAAATGATTTTTTTTAAAGGTTTTTTTTTTCTAACCACCTAAATTTTGTTGACATATCATTTTATTGAATGATTTGAGCTACCAAATGGAGGAACGTACTCCATTTTTTGACCATTCACACTCTCACCGTTCGTTTGAAATTAATGATATTTAATGACTAAAACTATTACTCGGCTTTGGTAATTGATACCAGTCTTGTGTAGAGAGAAAAAATAAAAAATCTCTTAGATTTGTGGTCATGGTCATTAAGAGGTATGTAAGATGAAGCAATATATTTATATTAGATAAAATTTATTGTACATTTTTTTTATTTTGAAGTTGAAATTTTATTCAACCAGCAGAAACAAAATTACTCCAACAAATGAATTGCTAGTCGCAACCGTGCTTTGGAACCCAATTGTGTATATATTTTCTAACCCGCATTATAATTAATAAAAATCATATACGTTAGTACTTACAGTTTTCTAATTATGAACATCAATATAAACTTTCTTCCACTGAGAAATTCTCTCATTAATTACTGCTTTTGCATTATACAATATGGTTAGAATTTAACAAACAGTAAACTTTAATTCATTTTTTAAATAGAATGGCAATATTCAATTTATTTTCTAAAAATATAAAAATTTCAATTGATCTCTCTCTCTTTTTTTTTAGAAGATGATAGTAAATGAGGGTATATTGATAATTGTTTTTCTATCTTATTAACAGTAAATGAAGTAAATTGATGGGGTGGTGATATTTCCACCCCATGAATTTTATTAAACCACCCCAATTTAAAAAAATCACAACAAGTGCACATTATTTTTTTGAAAATTTAAATTAAGAAGAAATTTAAAAATTTAACTAATTAAATCCATATTCATTAATTTTTTTATGAGACTATGTTTTTTATTATATTTGATCAATAAGGTTGTTTTAAGATAAATTAATATAATTATTCTAACCTCGTAAGGTAAAAGTACCAAAAATATCTAAAAATTTACTTTAACTTTAATAAAATTTTATACAATTTTTTTAATATATTTTAATGATGTATAAGTAGTACTTTTTTAGTATGATCATTAATATTCCACTAAACTAACGAGATATAATTAGGACATATGGAGTATTGAAAATTATTAAATTTTATATAAAACATATTAGATTATAAAACATTAAAACTAAATGCCTAAACAATTAGTTACAATAATATATATATTTCTTAGGGTAATTTGGTTATTTTATATTATTAGGTTAAATTAAACTTATCTTAAAGCAACCTTAAATTGTTAAAGATTGTTAAAAGATAAAGTAAGAAAAAAAATTATAAGAATTATATTAACTTTAATAATTTTTTATAATTTTTTTTATATTTTAATGATGTATAAGTAGTAATTTTTTAGTATAATTATTAATATTCCACTAAACTAGCGAGATGTAATTAGGACATCTGGAGTATTTAAAATTATTAAGTTTTATATAAAACATATTAGATTATAAAACATAAAACTAAATGCCTAAACAAATAGTTACAATAATATTTATTTCTAAGAGTAATTTGGTTATTTTATATCATAAGGGTAAAGTAGTTAACTTAAACTTATCTTAAAGCAACCTTAAATTGTTAAAGATTGTTAAAAAAACAAAGTAAGAAAATATTATAAGAATGATTTAATTAATTAATTATTCAAACTTATTATTAATTTATAATTCTATAAAATAATGTGAACTTATTGTAATTATTTTATGAAGGTGTGGTGGGTTTATAAAAATAATGGGGTGGAAATATCCACACCCAAATTGATGTTTTCATACTTTTAAGAGATAAATTAAAATTCTAATCGGGGCCAAATTGAAGTTTATTCTTAATAGAAACATAATGAATCATGCTTTGAATGTGTTGCAAGGCCCATTTTAAATTATGCTTTAAACACCATTTGTGACTGATTTGCACCAGGTGGGCTGCTGAAGTCCAACTGTCAAGGTGTTTAGTTACACATTGTATCTTAATTTTGGTAATTTAGATCATTAAATTACTCTTGTATGTTATTTAAAATTTCAATTTTACCCTCATCATACATTAACCCCAAAAAAATTGAAAGAACTATAAAACTTCAACATTATTTTTGACAGGTTATATAAAAGCCTTATAAATAATTTTCAAGAGGTTCTATCTCAAAATGATGTTATTTTTTAAAAAAGAAGTTTTATTCCATTTTAAAAGATAGAGGGGTGGGTAAAGGTCAAATCAATTTTTCTTTTTAATTCTTACTTTTATAAGATTCAAATTTGGTTGACAAGGTAATTAAATTGCTTCAAAATCACTCGATTAAGTCGTAGTACATCAAATAAGAGAAAAGTAAAATTAAAAGTTAGATCTTGGGATGGCTTGGCATGTGCATTATGTGAATCTTTTTGCCTGATTTAAGTTTGTCTAAATCATAATTCACATGCAATATGGAACAATAAACGCTAAAAATGTTCCAAGACGTCGTTTAATTGGTTTAGCAAATTTTAAAATGGTGTAATTTGGATTAGCAGCCTCTGTTTTTCTTGCTCATCAATTGTCCTAGCTAGAAATTAAGATGTCAGTGATGGGAAATTTGAACATTATAGAGATAAGAAAATAGTATCGAGCTAGCAAATGATTTTTTTTTGAGGTTTTTTTTTTCTTTTTTACCACCTAACTTTTGTTGGCACATCACTTCATCAAATGATTTGAGCTACCAAATGGAGGAACGCGCTCCATTTTTTGGCCATCCACACTTTAACCGTTCGCCTGAAATTAATGATAGTTAATGACTAAAAATATTACTCGTCTTTGCTGATTGATACCAGTCGTGTAGAGAGAAGGTACTAATATTGTGAGTTACCAAAATCTCTTAGATTTGTGGTCGCAAGAAGAAAACAATTTTTATTTATGGTACATTTTTTATTCAATTTATGGTACATTTTTATTTTGAAGTTGAAATTTTATTCAACCAGCAGAAACAAAATTACCACCACAAATGGATTACGATGTAAAGAGTATGAGTTCAAATCTGAAATTATAAGAGCAACCGTGATACATGCAGCTAGTTGAGAAATAGATTTTCCTTTTTTGATCACATAAAAACTATGATTTTTCTTTTGTGAAAGTTATGGTAGGAATAGTAGAGAGGTTTGGAAGTTTATTTCTCTGTGCTTAGCCTTACGATTTAATTGGATTTTCAGCACTACTTGACTCAATTCATGGGATTTGATATCTTGGTATCATTCATCCGGTTGGTTCCAAATTTTTAATCCCATAGAGATAAGGGATGACATTTATTTCGTATTTGTATTTTAAGCACCGATTATGAATAGATCTTACCGATTGATCTAGCTTAAATTAAATTTTATTTTAGTTTAGTATCAATTGGGTATTTTCACTTTTGAAATAATTTTACATTTTAAACTAAATTTAGATGACGAGAGTGTCCCGTTTGATACCAGGACTGCATTGAAAATAAACTATTAATGAATCTGTTAATCTTCAAATTATCAATTTTTTTCACCATATAATTAAGTTTGGACTCTTGCACATTATAGTTAATTAGTTTAAGCACGACTTTTTTTCTCTCTTCTACAGTGCTCTCTTTCTCTCTGAAAGGGGTACTAAGAATGAGAGAAAAATGAGTTGCCATGACTCATCGGTCACTCACTTGTTGAGTGGGTAGGTATTCCAAAGATAACATTCGAAACAATAGAAGTTAGTCTGCAGAATGGATACAGAGGAACTCGTCCGAAAGTGCAGTGCTATAACTTTGCAGGAAGAGGAGAAAGATAAGATTACGATGTTAGGCAGCATGAGAGAAACAGGATTGAAGCTCGCTGTAAATTGTTTGGTGGGTAAAGTTGTGCTAAATAAAGGAATTAACAGGGAAGGATTGAGAGCTGCACTGCAACAAGTGTGGAGAACCATTAAAGAATTCAAGGTGGAGAGTGTAGGAAACAACATTTTTATTTTCAAATTCAACTCAGAAGAGGAAAAAAAGAGAGTATTCACGGGAGGGCCTTGGCACTTTGCGGGGGCGTTGATTGTTATGACAGAACCGAAGGGCATAGGAGATGTTCATGATCAGCAATTCACACATGCGTCCTTTTGGGTACAAATCCACAATGTGCCCCTTATGTGTATGCATAAAGGCGCAATCCAAAAACTCGGAGAAAAGATTGGAGATGTTGAGGAGATTGAAACAGATGACGATGGGGAGTGCATCAGGCTATATGCTCGATTAAGTATTTCGGTAAACGTTACGCATCCCCTTAAAAAAATCTTGTTCATTGAAGAAGAAGATAAGAAGAAGATTCCAATGGCAGTGGTGTATGAGAGATTGCCAGATTTCTGCTTTTGTTGTGGCATCCTAGGACATCAATACAGAGAATGCCTTAAGTACTGTGGACAGCCAAAGGATAAATTGCCATATGGGAGCTGGTTGAAGGCCAAAACCGCAGCTGAGAGAGCAAAGCTTAATAGAGATAAAGGGGCATGGAGTAAAGAGCACCACAAACCAGACGTTTCACCTGCAAATCTGAAACAACAGCAACTGCAACACTTGCAACCCAACCCGGATGGTGGAAGCGGGTCAGGGGCAACCCATGCTGAACAAAACAACAATGTAGAACAAATGAGAGGCCAACATGTGGCAAAAGTAGGTGAAGGGCAATCAATGCACAATACTGATGAATTGAGGCAGACGCTGACAAGCAGTAAGGTGTAAGCTAACATAGCTGGTATCATGGACTTAACTAGAACTCTGTGCAAAAAAGAGGGAACGAGTGGCGGGAAGGAAACTGAGGTTGAACATGAGAGAGGAAACCTGGTGGAATGGATTACCAAAAAGCCCCTGCAAGCTCAAAAGGAGAATGACAACGAAGAAAAGATAAGTGGGCTGAGGGATGTTGCTCTGAAGCCCAAAAGAAAGAAGTGGAAGTCTAAAGCTAGAAATGCAACAAGTGGTGAAAAAAATGCAACTGAGGTAATTGTGACTAAAAGGCCTAGAACCGAGAGTGGTGACCTCAGCCCGGAGAAGAAACGATCAAAACTCACGAGCTCAAGTCAGCTTCTAACTAACAAACCTCAGTCATATTCCCCTGCAACTAAAACTACATCAACTTGGGAAAATCCTGAAGTTGTGGTAAGTGAAGATGCAGCAGATATGCAAGAAGATGTATCGGCGGTGGCTGGGGAGCAGCCCCGCCGGGAGCCATGAAAATTTTAAGTTGGAACGTCCGGGGGTTGGGGAATACCCGGGCGCGCCTAGAAGTAAAGAATATTCTCCAAACGCACAAACCTCAGATTTTGTTTTTTTGTGAAACTAAGTTGCTGGCTGCGCAAGCTAGAGAGGAGTGTAGAAGGCTAAGTATTGAGAATTGTTTTGCTGTAAATAGGATGGGCTTAAAAGGAGGGCTAGCGTTATGTTGGAATGCCGAGGTCCTTGTAACTATCACTTCATATAGTAATCACCACATAGATGCTATAGTTCAGCTGGAGAATGGAAAGCAATGGAGATGCACGGGGATATACGGACATCCAGAAATTCAACAAAAACATCACACTTGGATGCTACTTCGAAGGTTGTCAGGTTTGTCTAATCTCCCGTGGTTATGCTTCGGCGATTTCAATGAAATTTTAAGTCCAAATGAGAAATGTGGGGGGAAAGATCGAAATTTGAGTATGATGGCTAATTTCAAAGAGGCTGCTCAAGCCTGTAATTTGGTGGATTTAGGTTGCATAGGCTACCCTTTTACTTGGTCTAACCGGAGATTTGGCCCCCATCTTGTTGAGGAGAGATTGGACAGATTCCTATGTAGTCGAGATTGGGTTAATAGCTTTTATGATTATGCAGCAACGAATCTCTTAACCGTGAGTTCTGACCACTGCCCAGTATTGATGGAAGTTCGAGAAAGAGGTAAAAGTGTCCGATATGAGAGGAAGGCACCTCGTAGGATTCATTACGAGGATATATGGAGTGCCTATGATATGTGCAAGAGCATTGTTCAAGAGGAATGGAGTAGTCAAGGGAATTGGAAATTCGGGAGTCCAGTACTTCAATTTCAAAAATCCGCCAAAAGTTCTATGGCTAAGCTTAAATGGTGGAGCAGGCAAGAGTTCAGGGAAAGAGAAAAAGAGCTAAAGCAGACGATGGAGCAGCTAAAAAGGTTGAAACAGACTTTTGATCATTACGACAGCGGAGAGGAAATTAAAAAGTTGGAGAGGCGAATCAATAATTTGTTGATTGATAAAGAAATGTATTGGAAGCAAAGATCAAGGGCTGACTGGTTAAAAGAGGGAGACAAAAACACAAAGTTCTTCCATTTAAAGGCTTCAGCAAGGAAGCGAAAGAACAAAATTTGGGGGATCGATGATAAACAAGGGCGCTGGACAGAAAAGGAAGCTGAAGTGGAAGCAGAATTTTGTGAGTACTTTCAAGAGATTTTCACTTCTTCAAGGCCAAACCAAGCTCAAATAGATGCTACCTTAGATGGATTGTTGCCAAAGATAGATGAAACCATGAAGAACCATCTGAATCAGCCGTTTACAGCTGAGGAGATTCGGAGGCTCTGAACCAAATGTGCCCCACAAAGGCACCTGGCCTGGATGGACTTCCTGCTGTCTTTTTTCAGAAGCATTGGCAAGCAGTGGAGTGTGGAGTTATTTCAACTTGTTTACACATTCTGAATGAACGAGGTAACTTAACTTCGTTAAACCACACTTATATTGCTTTAATTCCAAAAGTTCATAAGCCTAGAAAAGTCACTGATTTTAGACCCATTAGCCTTTGCAATGTAATTTATAGAATTATCGCTAAGGTTATAGCAAATAGAATGAAGCCTATTCTTGAACAAATCATTTCGCCGTTTCAGAGTGCTTTCATCCCCAGTAGACTCATCACCGACAATATTATTATTGGGTATGAGTGTCTCCATAAAATTAGGCACAGTAAAGGGAAAAGAAATGGGTTAGTGGCTTTAAAGCTAGATATTAGCAAAGCTTATGATAGGGTGGAGTGGGAGTTTTTGAAACAAACAATTACAAAGCTGGGGTTTCCAAATAATTGGGTAGATTTAATAATGAATTGTATCACTACATCCTCTTTCTCTGTGCTTGTAAATGGGAGTCCCAAGGGCATGATTCACTCGCAAAGAGGCCTTAGACAAGGCTGCCCTCTGTCCCCATATTTGTTTATATTATGTGCAGAATCTTTTTCCAACTTATTGCTGCAAGCGGAGCAGAATCATCAAATCCAGGGGCTGAAATTTGGAAAGGAGATTACCATTTCGCATTTACTATTCGCTGATGGCAGTTTGGTGTTCACAAAAGCTTCAGTGGATGGTTGCAAGGCCCTCAAAGTGATCTTCGAATGCTATGCTGCAGCCTCAGGTCAACTCTTCAATTTTGACAAGTCGTGTATGGTTTTCAGTGGCAAAATTCCAGCAGACAGAGTTAATGCAATCAAGGGGATATTTCAACTTAAGGTGGTGTCTAGTCACGAAAAATACCTAGGCTTGCCCTCTATGGTTGGACGAAACAAGAAAAACTTCTTTAATGAAGTGAAACTCAAAGTGGTGAGCAAGATTTCCAACTGGCAGCATAAAATTTTTTCGAGTCGAGGTAAAGAAGTCCTTATTAAAGCAGGGGCTCAAGCGGTTCCAGCCTATGCGATGAGTGTTTTTAAGTTCCCTATAGGGCTGTGCGATGACATTTGGATGGCAATGGCGAAGTTTTGGTGGAGATCAAAAGAGGACAAGCGTGGAATCCATTGGGCAAGGTGGGAAAAGATGTGTCAAGCAAAGAGTAGAGGAGGCCTCGGATTTAGAGAGATGTCTAGTTTTAATCAGGCTTTAGTGGCAAAACAAGGATGGAGACTGTTGCAATACCTGCATTTATTGCTCACCAAAGTGTTGAAGGCTAGGTATTTTCCAAAGTCAGACTTCTTGAGAGCTCAAGCTGGTCCTAATCCGTCCTACGTATGGAGAAGCATATTGTGGGGAAGACATGTGCTGCAAAAAGGAATTCGGTGGAGGATTGGCAATGGTGAACAGATTCTAATTTGCAGGGATAATTGGATTCCAAGACCTGAAACTTTTAGGCCCCTCTCAATTCAAAATCTGCCAGCAGAAGCTACAGTCTCAGAGTTTATTAATGCTGACAATCAATGGGATCACAGAAAGGTGCAGCAGTAGTTCTGGGAAGAAGATGCCAATGAGATTTTGAGAATCCAGCTGCTGAGAAAACCGAGAATGGATGAGATAATCTGGCACTTTGATAAAAAAGGAGTTTATGCTGTGAAAAGCGGGTATCAGCTAGCATTAAAAATGAAGTACCCTGATAAGCCTAGTTGTTCTTACAAGAGCCTTAATCACTGGAACCGTTTATGGACCCTCCAACTTCCAGAAAAAATCAAAATATTTATGTGGAGAGTAGGCCAAAACCTATTACCCACTGCTGAGAACCTATGGAAAAAGAAGATATTGGCAGAGCCTCACTGTCAAGTCTGCAAACAAGGAGTGGAAAGCGTATCACATGCATTGGTGCACTGTACAGCTGCAAGGAAGGTATGGATTCATACTCCCTTTGAAATGCATTTCCCTGATACTTCTAATCAAGATATGTGGAATGTTATGCTTGAAATAACCAAGAAGATGAGCAAGTCAGACATAGAAATATTTGTTGCATAATGCTGGGCCATATGGTATGGCAGGAATCTCAAGATTTTTGAAGGCAAAAAGCTGGACTGCTGGCGAGTGGTGGCTAAACCTGAGGCTGTAGTTGAGGCTTATAAACGGGTGAGTCAGCAAGGGCAAGGATCAAGGGGAAAGCACAATCCAATGAAGAGCCAGAAGTGGTGCCCTCCTCCTGCACATGTTTTCAAGGCTAATGTGGATGCCGCTATTAATCATGAAAAAGGAATAGCAGGATTAGGAGCTGTAATCCGAGATTCAAACAGCAGAATCATTGTGGCTGCTGTCAAGACCACAAAATTTTCTGGAGATGTTAAGGTTGCAGAAGCAGAAGCTGTTGAATGGGGATTAGTTGTGGCAAAAAATGCAGCTCTTAGCTATTTAATGGTGGAGACAGATTGTCAAGATGTGGCAAAGTTGATTAACAACCAAGAGGGAAGCAAGACAGAGATTGTTTGGGTGATCTCTGAAATTCAAGATCAAAGGAAGGATTTCCAGCACATCAGTTTCCACTACACCCCCAGATCATGTAATGCTCATGCCCACTCCTTGGCTAAGCTTGCTTTAAGGAGTCTTTCAAATGCTGTATGGACAGCACCGTTACCAATTGATGTGGAATCTGTATTCTCTTGTTTGCTTTAATGAAAGTTTAATTATCTTCTCAAAAAAAAAAAGTTTGGACTCCTAACTCCTAAGTTCCCAACAATCTTCTAGAAGCAAATCACTGCTTTTGCGTTTCCTATAGTCGAATATAATATCAATTGCGGTCATGTGTGGCCACTGAGGCCACCACTACTCCACCAATTAATTTTGAGAATCTTATAAGAGATCGATCATATACGATAAGGACAAAGATATCATTGAATAAAATTATTGTGATCTCACAATCCCAACATTACTGTGTAATTTGTCTACAATTATGTATATATTAAATTACCTCGAAAGTTATTTAAATTTTGAGAAGTTATTTTTTCACCACTTTTATTTTGTCATAAGTACATTTAAGTATAATAAAATTTTGACATGTTCTTTTCATCACATTTGTTTCTAAACTTATATCAATTAACCACTTTAACACTAAAAATAACCATTTGACCCCTAAATAAATTAAAAAAACTATTTTATTCTACAAAATTTTAAAAAATAAAAAATTATAAGAATACCCCTAAATTCAATAAAATAAATAAATATCAAAATCTAAGATGATAATTTTTTAATGAAACTATAATTATAAAAAATTAACACCTTGTAATTATATTTTTTTGTAATAATAATTTCATTTAATTTTTATAATTAAATTAAGTATATGGAAGTTTACAAAATTAACATGAAGAGAAAAACTCCTTATAATTATTGTAAACTTCCCTATAATTATAATTACAAAAAATTAACATGATAATTTTTAAATAAAATTATAATTATAAAAAATTCACATACTGTATTTGAGATTTATTTATTTCATTAAATTTAGACGTATTTTTACAATTATAATTTTTATTTTTTAAAATTTTGTAGAATAAAATAATTTTTTAATTTATTTATGGGTAAAATAGTTATTTTTTAGTATCAAGGCAGTTGATTGATACAAGCTTAAAAGTAATGATGATACAAAGAATGTGTCAAAATTTTGTAGTGGTTAAATGTACATATGACAAAACAAAGTTGGTGAATAAATAATTTCCTTTAAAATTTCAGTTTTACACTTCTCATATTTCAACCCAAAAAAAGTTGAAGGAAATATAAAAATCCAATACTATTTTTGACAATTTCGTATAAGACACATTATAAATAATTTTCAACAGATTCTATCTCAAATGATAGGATTTTTAAATTTTTTTTTGTTATAATTTTCAATATACTGTTATTTTTTAATTTTTAATTTATTTTAAAAAGTAGAGGGGTGGGCAAAGTTCAAATCAATTTTTTTTAAAAAAAATTATTTACTGTCTTAAGATTCGAATTTGGTTGACAAGCTAAATTAAATTGCTTGAAAGGTACTCAATTAAATCCTAAGACATCAAAAAAGAGAAAAGTGAAATTGTAAGTTAGATCTCGGCATGGCTTTGGCATGTGCATTATATGAATCTGGTTGCATGATTTAAATTTGTCTAAATCATAATTAACATGCAATATGCACCAATAAATGCTAAAATGTTCGAAGACATCATTTAATGTGTTTAGCAATTAATAAAATGGTGTAATTTGGATTAGCAGCCTCTGTTTTTCTTGCTCATCAATTGTCCTAGCTAGAAATTAAGATGTCAATGATGGAAACTCGGACATTATAGAGATAAGAAAATAGTTTTCAGCTACCAAATGATTTTTTTTTAATTTTATAAAGGACATTATTTTTTTTTACCACCTAAATTTTGTTGACATATCACTTTATTACTATTTTTTTTTTTACAATTACTCTTTCTTTCACCTATTGTTTTTATTTTTATCATTTTACTACCAAACTATTAAGAGTAATAGAAGTTTTACTAGAATTTATAGTGAAAGTTTACTTTTACTCCTAAACCTATGTAAATTAAATTTAATCTTCCAAACTAAAAAAAAATAAAAAATTATTTTAATACAAAAAGATCATGCTTTTATCAATAGGTTTTATATATATATATAATCAATTGATAAAAGTATTAAAATTGAAAATATTATAATACTTTTGGCTAACACTAAAATTCTTGAAACTTTTGACATCAACAATTTCTTAACAGAGTTAATAGTTTAATGGTAAAATGATAAAAAAAATTAAGTGCAAAAAATAATTATAAATTTTTTTTTGTAGTAAAGTAATATATCAGAAAAAGTTAGGTGGTAAAATAATAACATGTCTTAATAATATAAATTTTAATATGCTCCGAAAAACACCTACAAAGTGAAAGGAGGGCAAAAAAAAAATCAATACTGAGAAATGTTACACTTTTCTTTCAAATGATGTGAGAACAATCTATTGAAAATTTGTCCTGCAACAAACACATGACGTACATGAATTTTTAGAAAATAATTTGAAAGTGTATTATTATTGCTTGAAAAAATTAACACGTTAAGAAATTAGATTTTAAAAAAGTATGAATTTTTTTATTTACTTTTGTTGAGCTCCCAAGGGAAAAAGATTATTCATACCTTCTTCTGAAATGTTAACCAATAATAGTGGGAAATGCCATTTTAAATTCCAAAGTTGACTCCGTAGTTTTGGATGTGAAATTCAGTTTCAAGTGACTCAAGTCATTGAGGTTGACGTTGCCTTTATCCTCCAACCCCAAGTTTCATATTCTTTAAGAAAAAATAATTAAATTAAATTAAATTAAATTAATCACCAAACAAGAGTTATTAATGGACAGGGTCCATTGACGACTCACCAGAAAATAATAAAACATTTCCAAATAGTCACTTTCAGAAAAATAGAACAAGAAGAAAACAAATTGGAAGCTGAGCAGTTTCAGGTTTTATCCACATCAGCCTTCACTTGAGCTGGCTGTTACACCAACCTCCCCTGGTTAAGGGGCAATCTAACGATATATTTTTATTAAAATGTTGCGAATCAAAACTTTATGGGAAATTAACTTTATTGAACATGTACATCATCAATGACGCATATAAAATAAAAACTATCAACCATAACGAGTGGCAAAAGTAGATTAAAAAAATAGTTTTAAATAAATAAACACGTAACATAGTTAAATTAAACAGAGCATACGAACCATATGAATTGTTGTTATAATCAAACACAGGCAGAATTTTGTTGTGGAAACAAATTTTGAAAACGATAGAGAGTATATTTTTATCTCTTGATCTACAACAATTTACTTTGAATTTAAAAGCATTTTGGAGAATAAAACTTTAGAACAAAAGCATCTAATTCCTAATTTTATCTGAAAAACAAGATGCCGCCCACTTCAAAATCACTGCGCCAGATGAAGTCATGTTCCACATGCACATTGCAGATCAATCCTTGGTTAAAGATATAGAATGGGTTGGATTGAAAAAGTAGAAAGGAAATTATAAAAAATAAAAAATCACATGGGTCCCCATTATCAAAGTGAGAATCTATAATATATGAATGGATGAATGATTCTTCTTCTCTAAATTTCAGTACTTCATCTTCATTTCTTTTTTGGCCCTTTTCTAGATGTTAGGGTTTTTTCAATTTCGATGTCGGCTGTTAGTGTTGGTGTTCATTAGACTCGCCATCAGTACCTACCATGAAATTGAAATTCCCATCTCTTGAGCAAACCCCGCATCCGAATATCACTCACATTTGCAACTCTTACTTTACTTTCTTGTAGTACTTTGCGCTTCATTTAATGCCAAAGATTCTTGAAGCTGAAGATGGATCCGGTGGTACAATCACTTTCAAGATCGGTAAAAGCATTCTTTGGCAATCTTTAGCAATACCCATTAATCGTTTTCTCGATTCTTTTTCCCAAATGAAAAGGCCCTTGCGTCCCGTCTTCACCATTTTGTTACTCACAATCTTGGCTGTTACATTGATCTTTCGAATCGCTGTCCATGGCGGCGGGTTTTTCGCCTCGCTGGAACTTGAAAACAAGATTGTAATAGTTGAAGAACAAGCCCCGGTTTTTAACTCCACTTTTCTTAAACTTGCCGCTATTGATTTAGGTGAAGAGAAATCTAAGCAGGAAATTGAGAGGCTATTGGAAGGTAACTTTGATAGCCCAGGGAGGCACCGTACATTTGCCTCGTGGCGGCGGTTTCATCATGATGCCCGGTCCAGATCGTCGTCGTCTTCTTCTTCTTCAGGTATTCCGATGACACTCAGGTCACCGATGTTTTATCGGTATTGGCTTGATTTTAGAAGGAATTTGAATGATTGGGCTAGAAAGAAAAAGTTTCAATCTGATGTGATGAATGATTTGGTTAGATTAGTTAAGCACAGTATTGATAAGCACAATGGGTTAATTGGTTCGGACAAGAAGTATGAGTCCTGTGCTGTTGTGGGGAATAGTGGGATTTTGTTGAATAGTAACTATGGGGACTTGATTGATAGTCATGAGATGGTAATAAGATTGAACAATGCTAGGATTGGGAGATTTGAGCAACACGTGGGGTCGAAGACTAGTTTATCGTTTGTAAATAGTAATATTTTGCATCTTTGTGCCAGGAGGGAAGGGTGTTTTTGTCACCCTTACGGAGAAAACGTTCCAATGATAATGTATATTTGTCAGCCGATGCATTTCTTGGATTACACGAGATGCAATGGCTCTCACAAAGCGCCTTTGCTCATCACGGATCCAAGATTTGATATGCTGTGTTCTAGAATTGTGAAGTATTACTCGTTGAAAGGGTTTGTGGAGGAGACGGGGAAGTCATTGGAGGAATGGGGATCTGCCCACGAGGGCTCTCTGTTTCATTACTCCTCTGGTATGCAAGCCGTCGTGCTTTCTTTGGGAATTTGTGATAAAGTTAGCATATTTGGTTTCGGGAAGTCTGCTGCCGCGAAGCATCATTATCATACTAACCAAAAGGCTGAGCTTCACTTGCATGATTATAATGCTGAGTATGCATTCTATCATGATCTAGTGAAAAATCAATGGGCAGTACCTTTCATTTCAGACAAGTTCAAGATCCCTCCTGTGGTAGTTCATCATTGAATTTTGGCCGATTCAATATCTTGCTTTTGTGGAAATTGTTAATTTGTTTCTTTTGAGTTGAGTCATAGTATCGGTAGGATGTCACTAATCGGGCAAAGGAAGACAATTGTCAAAGAACTCTGTTTCTTATTCTTTCCCTATACTATCGAAGGTAGTTTTGGGTGAACACGAAATGAAAATCAAAGCAGATTTGTTACTTAGATCCATGTTAGTGTTACTTGTTCTCATTCATTTAAATGAAATTGTTTATGTCAAAAATCTCCACGTTCAATGCAATAACATGCATAGATCATCCCAAAATGCTTGCCATGCAGATGAGTGTACTAAGCTGTAGATTTTGGCGTGTCACAGGCATGTTCATTGTAGGAATCTGATTTCATGATTGAAATATGCAGGTACCTTACTGGTATATCTCCAGTGGTTTTGTGCGCTCTCTTTCCTTTTATTATTGTAGTGATTCAAGGGTGTCACTTTTATGGCCGGAATCTATAATCTTGTTTGAAATTAACATTGACGGACTTCACTTCAACATTATCTTTGCCGATGACTAATACCCATTGACCAATTTTACGCAAAAGCACCAGGAAATGTGGTTTTTTCTGCAGATGAAAAGGATCATTTAGGCCCCGTAGCCCGCAAATATGAGCCAAGTTTGCTTTGATATTTGCCATTCCGCGGATTCTTTCCTAATTGTGATGTATTTCATAAACTCCAACAATTCAACAAGTAAGAAAGGATTATCCGATCATCCTGTATGCAAAAAGCGAAAAGAAGCTACAGATGCAATTTCAGCATCCCTTGGGTATCTGATTCTCTAACTAGCTCAAGATTGTAAATGAAAACTGTGCCGCTTTCAGCGCAGGCTTGCGAACAGTTCTTTCAGTTCAAATCTGGCAAACGTTTCTTGTGTTCTTGGCACTTATGGACACAAAACGTTCAGGGAGGTTCACCGACAGATCCCTTTCATACAATTACCGCTGACTGCTCCAAGTCGATTGGAGTCGGCTATTAAAAATTTCTGTTGTGTGAACGTCTGTTTGTATTGCCTAAGTCAAGATCTTGACTAATAGAGAAACAGGTGATGACTCTAACACATCACAAGACTCAAAACTATCGCCAAGTATAAACTCTCAGACTCTTTCACGAACAGGCCTCTGCTATAGAATTATCGCTAAGAAGCCTTTCATTTTAAAGCAACTCTCATTGATTTAATAAGAAGCCATTACATTGATGTTGAGTTTTTCCATCGTACATACATCAAAATTCAAACTCCGTTAACACTACTTACAACTCTCCTATTCTGGAGTTTGCTTTTACCCAAAAAAGCCACCGCCCCTTTCCACATAATCCCTTACAAAAAGTCCCCAAAAAGAAGAAAAAAAAAGAAATATTTACATCCCCATTGCTAGCATCTTACATCCTCTTTGCTAGCACCATCTCCATAACTTCCATTTCGCTTTGTTCATTCTGCCGGCTCCATCTCCACTCCTCTCTCTTCAAATTTCACTCCCACCAAGAACCTTATGCTTGTCTGTTAAAAACCGTGAGATTATCAAATCAGTGAAAAGATAATTGTTAACTTGCTCCAGTGAAGTAATAAATAATAATATTAAGACCAATGGCATTACCTGTTTTGGATCATAAACAGCATATTCATTGTACTCAAGAGGGCTATTTTTGTGCTCAGAGGGGATCAAGCGACCACAAGGGACTTTGATATCGTCATTCCAGAAGAAGTGATCTGATTCATCTGTTTTCTTTCTCCCTAATCCCTTCACTCCAAGCTTCTTATCTTCCAAAGATTTGGTATCCTGGGTCATGGTAATAAATGGGTTAATGAGGGTTATATGATTGTCAAGAACAACTGTCTGCAACTTCTTTAACCTACCTCTGGTGGTTTCTTAAGCTCAGTTACTTGATCTCCCAATGAAGCGACAGCCAAAACTAAGAATCCTTCTGGCCTGTCTACGGCTGTGAACCCATACCTGGCAGCTTCGGCTGCTGCATCTGAACAAACAATAGCCCTGCCAAACTGTTAAACAGAAAGCAATCTCAGAATAATACAAAGGTTAAATACTTAGGTAGAGAATTCATAGTAATGTATGGCCATACCATATAGCCGGGCACAGGAAGAGAGCAAGATGCAGGCAGGAACCCTTTCTGCAGGTGTCTTAAAAGGTTGGAGCTTCTGGTACCTAATACGGTTCAACAAAAAGACAGAACACTTATTCCATCTGTTGAAGTAATAACAATTAGAGATAACTTGAATCAAGATTCACAAACTCACCACACCACAAGAGGACCTTGTTAGGCAACTTCTTTATTTCGTCCAAAGAAGGTTGAGCATTTGATTCAATGACAAAAATGTTATCAACGGATACTCCATACTCCTGCATTACAAAATAGCTTGTCATGATTGCTAGATAGTTGGAACACTGATTAACCAAGATTGCATTAATAGAGTCATTCGTACAATGTCTCCAAGTTTGACAGGTTCATAAGTCTTCTCTAGGTAGTTTACAATCATCTTGTAGTCATCAGAATCTTTCTCCAGTGCAGAAATGGAGCAAGCCAGTTTCTCATAGCAATCAGACAATGGATCATCAAGGGTAGAACCACTCATATCTCCAATAAGATGAGAAGCCACAGTGATGTCCCGAACAGCCTCAAATGAAGATGCAGCCTGCAGGTTTCAAAATGTAGTATCAAGTAATTTATAAAGAAAAGGACAACCTACTTCATACTGAAGTGATATACTGTCTGCCAATAGCATTACATGGTCTGCAATTTCTTGATTGTCCCTGAAGATGAAAGGCCTTAACGAGTGCATGAGAGTAAACCATCTATTGCTAAAATCTGTCCAAATAGCCTCAGCTTTTTGTCCTGTTTCTTTTGTTGATTTCAATGCTTCAATGAATTGTTGGAGAACCTCTTCACCTGAAGAATTGCTTACGTCATATTAAAACTCAAGGGAGGATGAATCAAAAGCTAGAGAGAATAAGGTAAAAGAAGCAGGGATAGTAGATTCAAAAGGTTCTTACATCTGTTCAAGTGCACATTAGAAAGCATTCCTATAGGCAAGTCAGGAGCATCAAGTCCCATTTCCATCAGAGCATATCTGTGCAGGATACCAAAATTAGATTATGGATTCACTACCAAAAAGATGGACGAGCGTAAATAGATAATAATGAACTCTTGATGGAGGAACTGCACCTATAGACCTCTTGACTACAGAGAACCTTCATAAAATTAGCAACCACCGGATCAAGTTTGCTATGTGCTGCTGCAACTCCAAGTTGTCTCATACCAAGTCCTCCATGTCTCACCTCAACGCCATCATCCTGTTAGGTGAACCCAAAAAATAAAAATTGAAAAAATTAAAAAAAGTTCGATACCTTCGCAAAACAAACAGTTCATTTCTTGGCAGTTTGAGAAGACCAAGAGATTGTACCATGTCAATTGGATAAAACTTCAACGGCTTTTTCTGGAATTGCTTTTCTCTTTCCCATGGCTCAAATTCATTGCCGGTTACCTCCTCAAAGAGCTTTACAAACTCCTTGATGGCATTATCCACACCTGTCCATTCTTCAAGCCTCTCCTCAGCATTAGGATCATCACCAACTTTCCCTTTCTTGTAGTAAAGGTGCAAGTTGCTATCCGGTACCGTGATCAGTTGCATGATGCAATAGCTGACATTAATCATACACAAAACTCAGCATAAAGCAAAAACAAAGCAAATTTAGAAATGCAGTGTTTTGTGACATTACTGATTCATCCCTCGCCCTTGATCACATAGGGAGAAGGCACAGTTGTACAAAATCCCATCTTTCTCAAGGATCTTTCCACCTTGCTCCTGCAATTTTGTATCCTTATAGACTCCTCTCTTTCCATATAATTTGAGCTGCAATAAAGAGTACTCAATCAGAACTTGGAAATGGTTTCCTTGCAAAGAACGAGGGAAATAACACTTACTTCTG
This sequence comes from Citrus medica, assembly GCA_002013955.2. Taxonomy (NCBI): domain Eukaryota; kingdom Viridiplantae; phylum Streptophyta; class Magnoliopsida; order Sapindales; family Rutaceae; genus Citrus; species Citrus medica. Next base: position 56,611 of record MKYO02021568.1, on the reverse strand, counting down.
CTGCAATAGATTCAATTGCCTCTTCACTGGGATCCATTTTGTCCCAGGGAATTCCTTTGCTGTCCGGGGCAAGATCAGTGACTAAGTCATAGGCTTCTAGAGGCTGTGCCTCCTGTTTCTCTATGCTATCAATCAACCAAGGTTCGCTAACAACACGTGTGCCTCTTTCCCTACAAGAATTTGCAATCCAGGACTGAATAATATATCCTGTGTTACAATTACACGTATTGATCTAAACAAACTGTTTTTTGCCATACATGAATTCGAACTTTTACAACTTGAAATAGAACACGGCTCGGGTATGAAAGCAAATTTAATACATCACTTTGACATTTTATGCACTTTAAGTTCAAAAGACTGAACTGTACATAACACACTCTTTAACTGAAACTTTAGAACTCACATTGCTTCCACTAATTTAGATGAGCCACCGCTCTCTCTCTCAGCAGGTGAAGCGACCAAGCAAGTCAAGCCTATGGAGTTCATCACGACATTAAGAGTAAGAATAGGATCAGCAATGAAAACGGAGTCCTCTAAATAGTTTGAAGACCTAAAAAAGGAGGAGCAAACAACCAATAGGTGAGGCGGCAACCTTCCCTCCATGTTTTTCAATTGTTGTTCTCCAATATTGCTACATCAATAGTCAAATTACTTGCAATTAGTATCGCGGAAATCATATTAACCTTAAACATTAAGAGGAACAACATTTGACTTGGTACATACATGTGTACGAGAAAGACGACCCATAAGCGAAATAGCCATTCCTGTGAAGGGCTTGACAGCAGCACCTACATCTCTGCGTGGCCTGTGACTAGGGTCTTGATACCTCTTTGCCAACTACCGTGGCAAGATACAACAGAGCTCAAATAAGAGTTACTAAGAAATTATTATCAGTAGTAAAATTGACGCTATACAGAAGCTTACATCTGAAATAGGAGAATTAAGAACAGAATCAGGTAATTTTGTTGGTTCCTGCTTCCTAGGTGGATCTTTTGTTCTGAATGTGCAAGTAGACCACTCACTGTACATTCCTTTGCATGAATATCTTTTACCATCAAATTCCAAGTTGCCATTGCATACTGGACATTTGTCTAACGGCCCATAAAACAACATGTCTAGGCTGTACCGATTAATTCAAAAAGAATTTCACACATGGAATCAAATTCTTCACAAACTTAAAAATGGCCTAATGCATACACCATTATAGCACAAATAGCTTTATATACTAACCATTTAGTGACAACAGCAACATCTGAGCCAGAGGAATCTTGGCCATTGAGTTCAAGAATTTCTCTCATTTGTTCAGCAGAAAGTTGGCCCTCGATTGATTTACAAAATTCTTCAAACTCTGCAGTAACATCACCAGAACGTTTCCCATTAGCATGGCCGCCATTGTCATTATTTTCTTGCTTGGTCTTCTTCGGAGGAGTTTCTGTAGCTTCTGGTGTTTTGTTCTCTGCTTTCTGCTTCCTTGTCATCACTTTCTCTTCATCAGAAGACGCATGAGCATGCGACCTTGTTTCATGAACCTTAACATTAACATCAACAAAGCAATTCATATTACTTTTATGATAATCTTATTTCTCATAAAAGAAGACGAATTAGTAATATTACAACAAACCTTCATCTTTCAGCCTTTAATTTCTCTCTATTACTTACTACTACACAGAATTTTAACAACGATGAAACTGGAGAGTTTCTTCACTGCTGCATCGTCGACATTTTAAGCTAAGACACTCAGGCAGCATAATGTATTGACACGTAAGACTAAATTGTGGCCATCCGCAGAATTGGACCTGTGTTATCATGCATAGAACTCGAATGACACGTGTCCAAATGGGTGCTTTTAACAGCCTAAAGCGTTGACAGGTGGTGACACATAACCGTTTATTCTGTGCCCTACTGTTAGTTTGCTCTTAACATTTTGCATGCACAAATGTTTGGCAACTTGGCAGCTTCATAGCTTCCCCAGGCCAACACCTGGAACTTGAAGAGGCAGAGTTATGATTCTGTGTCTTGGGGTGTACACTCATACTACATGGGGCAAATCAGAAATGGGTTTGTCCTGGCAACCGCCAAGTTATGTTATACATGTAAGCAACAATTGACTCAAAATTAGTCTCTTAAAATTCTTTAATTATTCATAAAAAAATTAATTTTAAATTAATATAAGTTAAAAGAACCATTCATTTGATAGATTCAAAAGTTTTGATGGATGGAAACATTATGATAAGTTGTGTGTGTGTGTGTGTGTAAGAAATGAGAAATGATATATATTTAGGGGACAAAACCACTTTGTCACCGTTGTACTAAACACTCAAATTTGATTTTTTTTTTAACAATTCTTATTATTTTCTGTAAATAATAAAAACTATAAGTTTTAAAAATTTTATGTAATAAGTCCCAATTAAAATATAATAATTTCAAATTTTTAAAAAATCTATTTGACTTTTTTTTACCAATCCCTATTATTTTTCAAAAAATCTATTTAGCTTTTTCTTTACCAATCCCTATTATTTTTTTATAAATAATAAAAACTATAAGTTTTAATAATTTTATGTAATAAGCTCCAATTAAAATACAATAATTTTAAAATATAATAATTTTCAAATTCTAAAAAATTTATTCTCTCTATCTCCTTCTTCAATCAGTTTGTTCTACTTTAAATCTTAATTTATTCATTATCAAACATATAATTCTTCTAAAACATAAAAAAAAGAGTCTTCTAACTACATAAATTAGATTAATTTCTTAAATATAAAATCTCAGAAAAATAATACTTGAAAAAGAAATATACTGCATTTATGTTTTCTTCTTTACCATTTTAATTAAAAAAAAGAGTTATACCTTACTTTTTATAATAAGATCCAATCAATTAGAACCAGTTGAATGCAATTAAAGACGGTGGGCTAGATTTACTTCACTAAAATTTAATCTTAATAAGGTGTTTGATATGAATAAGTAAACTAAAAATAATACAGCTTATGCTACCAAATTATCATGTGATAATGACTTTTTTTTTCACCCTAAGGAGAACCTAGAATAAATTTCTTAAACTAAAATTTTGTCTTATGTTAACAACAGAAAATTAAAATGTTATGTTAGAAGCCTAAGAAGTCAGTTAATTTTAATTTTTTTAAAGGTATTCTCCCATAATATATTAGTTTAAGTTATTATTCATTCTTTACAATTTTAAATTTAAGTTTTCTTTCTTTATAATTTTAAATTTAAGCAATAGAATAAATATTATATAATTTATTTTTTTCACATTAAATAAATAATTGATCAGCTTCATAGGTGTAATAAGGTATAAGTAATTTTACGTAATTTCAAATTTACATATAGAAATTTATTATTTTGGAAATATTATTTATAAACTCTATAATGAAATTTAAATGACTATCCAAGAATTTATTTAATATTTATTTATTTTTCATTTTAATATTGTCAAAATGTTTATAAAACCTTGTCCAATCTAGTATTACACTAAAAATAAGATAATATTATTATAATCCAATTGGTATTTTAAGTAAATGGGAGTGGACAGTATTTTAGTAAATTAAAATAATCCATCCATACATTGTTTTTAATATATAAATATGTCCATTTACCAAATTGTCTTTCACCCATATAATAAAATATTTTAATGGAGTAATGTGTCAAAATTTTTAAACTTAATCTTTCCTTATTTTTGTAGTAAACAGAAGGAACTGTATTGTTAATAATCAAATAAGTGCATCAATGCCGTTAGAATAATTTTGTAATTCTTGAATTGTATTCAATGATTAAATCACAAAAAAAATAAAAGATAATGTATGAAACCACAATTACATTATAGCTGACCCTTATTTGGGTTGTTTCCCCACGATCCACAATCCAATGTTATGGGGGGTTCGGTACTTCAGCGTAGCTTATCTTTATGTTGGGTTTGGTCTTTGTATAGTTTTGAGGTTTGGGCTTCGAGCCATAAATGATGGGAAAATGAATAGATAACAAGCTTTTTGGTTTCGTCTTGTTGGCACTTTGATCAAAAGGAGGATGAAACGGGATAAAGTGTTTTTTTTTTTTGGGTAACTTTTTAAGATAATATTTTAATAATTTATTTTATTAAAAAAATTTAAAAAAATTCACATAAAGGAAAAATATTTTGTCACACTTTTTGCCCTGATTATATTCAAAAATCATTTTTCTATTTTTCTTTATAAATTGCTAAATGTCGCTTTATAAGAAGAATTTTTTTTTTAATTTTCGTTTTCGAATTGATGCAACCTCTATTTTTTATATCAAAGCAAGGAGTCTTTTCTATCGAACTAATAGCCTAAGCAATACTGTGTGATAAACTAACATTCCACATTATTCAGCATGTCTTTTTTTTTTTAATTTTCGTTTTCGAATTGATGCAACCTCTATTTTTTATAGCAAAGGAAGGAGTCTTTTCTATCGAACTAATAGCCTAAGCAATACTGTGTGATAAACTAACATTCCACATTATTCAGCATGTTAGTGAGGGAGATCTTGACTAGTTTATAAGTCTTGATTCTCTTAACAAATTATATGCATTTCAATTTGTAAAACCTATGAATAGAATTGTGACCGTTTTTGTGCTAAAAATCAAGACTTTCTATTCCATGCATCCAATAAAATCATGACCTATAGACATGTAAAATTTCAATTTTGGGATTAAATCATGAACACATATTAAAATCTTATTAATCAGGGTATATCACTTTGTTGATGTGCTTGGTGTGAGATTGAACGGTCCAATGGGGATCCGAACGCATGCATGACATTTTGCAATCGTAATAATTAAGTAAATCAATATATGCAAATGATATTGTTACCATATCGGGTATGAGCACAAAACTTTTCTAACTATTGTTTTAAATCCCTAATTTTTAACTAAAGAGTGAAAACGTGCATATATGATAATTGATAAACCCCTTTACTGAAAAGATAGCCATTGCGTGGCTTCCTCTGGCCGTCTGAGTTAGCTTAATGCTCGAGTGCTTGATACCCAATCATTGAGGTACAAATTGGGCATGCAGTTTAGCAACAAGGAACAATGCGGCTAATTGAACAGGTTTTTAACCATTTGGTTTTTATTTTTCACTATGGCCCTAGCTATCTATTTTTCTCTCCCGACAAAGCATAGTGGCGGTCCCAAAATCTTAAAAAAATATCGAACTTTTCACACATTTTCCCTACAACTTTTTAGTTGGTCAAGCCTACCAATAAATCAATTAACAATAACAATTTCCCTATTTCTCTCGTGGTCTCTTTTGCAAGTCTGATGAAAATACATACACTCTTGTGTCTTTTCTTGAGAGAGAGAAAAATAAAACGTCCTCTTTTCTCATATGCAAAAAGTAACCTTTTCTTGGTTATTATTCATTTGAAGGTACTTGATTATGTTTATTTATTTATTCTGAGATTTGATTATTCACATGATCTTTCATCAAAGTCCACTGTGTATAAGACTACAGAATTCTCCTTTTTTTCAGGTTAATTAATAGTTAATCATTCTTTAGTTGATGTTAGTCTATTAGTTGGACAATTTGGTTTGGCCTAAGTTGGAATCTCTCTAACTTTCCTGCCATGCCTTTGAAAATAGAGACACGTTGGTGCATTTTTACAGAATCGGTTTAATAAAGTCTATGATCTCTAATCTAATTTGATTAAAGCAAAATAATCTAACTTTTTCCTTTTTCTTTTCTGTGACATAACGTCTGTGCACTAATTTCATTATTTTAGCCAAATCCCAAAAGAGCAAGAGGAACCCCACAATCTGCCTTTACTCTAATTATTTTTAACAATTTTTCACTAATATCTTCATGCGACACTGAGGGTTGTCAAAATCTCGCATGATCTGGTGAGAAATGATTAATAGGTTTTATATGTGAGCTATTTATCAAACAGTATGAGGCTTTTTAGATGGTTTTAAAAGCAAAACGCGTTGCTTTATGACGAGCAATGTCACATGGTGTGATAACAGATCATCATTAATGAATGAGCAATGATATTTTAGATAGAAAAATTTAGTACAGTGCTGATAGAAATAAGGTAAAACCAATGCCATTTACCACGACACTAATTTTACTTTGTTTCCATCAACACTATACCTCTTTAGCAATTTTTTTCTTTTTATGATTAACAACATTAAAAACACGACATTCTAGTATATAAGAGTAGAAGATATTAGATAGAACACAGAAATGAACAACTGATTAATGTAAGAAGGTACCAATATTGTGTTATATTAAGGGAGAGAGGGTAGATACACACGTAAACAATTATACGTAATAAAAACACAATCCTGATACATATGAAGATTACCAGTCAGTAATGAAGCGGATAAATTTTCTCCGTTGAAGAAGTAACACAGACAAGCTTTATAATCAACAATACAATTGTGTTACTAGGGCTAGGAGAAGAAAATTCATCTACTTCAAAACTTGAGGTAATCTTCTTATTCTTCTTTCACTAAGCATGCAAACTAGATTATTTTTTATCTGGCTCATTGATCAGCAAGTGCTCGGTAGCAAATCGCTCCCTGTGCTGCCTCATTCGCCTTTGTTGAGAATGTTTTGTTACTGAGCACAAGCTTAGATGATGAGACCTGGCTACTAATTAATGATCGCCGACACAAAAGAAATTCATTAAAAAAAAAAACTCTTTTAAAACCTTATGAAATCTTGAGAAATTAACTAGCAGCTGCGAGCAACTTCATCTTCGGAGCCAGTGGTGACGCACTCCTTCTCATCTTCAAATCCATCAAGGGATGGGTGAGGAGAATGGCCTTTGCCAAATGACCTAATATGGTCCTTAAGTGATCTCTTGTGCTTGAAATCAGAACCACAAGTACAATACCACAACTTGCCGCAATTCTTTTCATGGGTTCTCCAATCTCCTTTCACTGCAAATGTCTTGCCGCATTTTCGGCACATAAATGGCTTGGCACCATGCTTTCTTTTGAAGTGAGTTTGAAGTGTCCTGAAGTCTTTCAATGGCTTAGCTCTTGGATGATTGATGTTGTTCTTGCAGCCTTGAGCACAACAATAGCATGGTAGCCTAAGCATTGCAGCTGGCTGTGTCCCTTTGAGTGAATCTGGTCCTTTTCTATATTCAGATCCGTGCCCCCACATATGCATCTGTAATAAGAAAAAAATCATGCATTTGAAATTTCTATGTTAAAAAGAAATATTTGCCAGCAAGTTCCTATGAACATTGTGTTAAGGAAAGATTCTAATTGCCTATAAATCCCTTTTAGTCTTTTGGTTTTGGGCGAATTACTCCGGTAGTCCTTATAGTAAAATAGTTTGTTTTTTTTTGGTATAATATAACTTAAAATTCAAACAAATCTTATATGTAATAGATGAAAAACAAAGAAGAGAATTAAGTATATTTTAACAGTTGTTAACATACAATAGTCAACAGGAAATTTGTGGGTAAATTTTAAAACTATAGTGATTGACTGGGATTAGCTCAAACCCTGGGGATTGAAGGCACTACCCTCTGATTGAAGGATTAAGATTTGATTTACTTTTTATTTCCCATTTTAAATACCAAAAAAGACATTTTTGTGACTAACTAAAACTCTAAAACTAACGGATGTTAAATCTAATTTCAACCTACGACTTCTTTCGGTGTTTTAGGAATTGCAAATTTTTTTCCAAAGCTTCAAAACGAAGACTTCACCTAATTAAAAGGAAAAAAAAAATCAACAGTTAGTTTTTTTTTTCATTAGTTATATTTTTTATTTTTTTCAACTTTGGAGATTTTGATTCTCTCGTTTCTCATTCTCGGATTATTATAGCCGTCTAGTTTATCTAGATTATAAGTTATTAACTATAGAGTACAGAACTTTTTTTTAAAGATCTTCAATAATACTTTCAGAGAACTAGAAGAAAAGAGAGGAGAAAGTTAAAAGAAAATCAAAACAATAACTTCATTAAACAGACAACTTTATTTACATAGAGCTAATATCTATTACTTTCGAATTTAATCTAATTGTGATAATTCTTAGTATCGAAACCAACTACAAAGTAAGAGAAGCGGGAGTTAAATAAAAAAAGAAAGAAATGATAATGACATGGGTAATAGATTATGAGAGTTTATCTGTATGAAGAAGAAAGATGAGAACTTTGAAAGAATTTTTTAAAAAAAGGGGGGTCTGAGGAAGAAAGTGGAGAGTTAGATGATTGATTTAGAGTTAACATTGACTAGTAATAGGATTTTCTGTTGGTCACAAAATCATTAGTTTTGGTATTTAAAACGAAAATTAAAAGTAAATCAAATCCTAGCCCTTAAAAGACTTAAATATCATGTGTATTAATCTTCTATAAAATTAAAAAAATATATTAAGCGAGGATTTGAATCCTTAACTCAAACTCTAGAATTTAAGGAGCACTACTCTTTAATTAATAAAATTTTAATCAAACATTAGAATTTGACAAAAGGATTACTCATACTTCATAAAATGTTATTCATGAGATTAAATGATAATTTAAGAGTGTTATGAAACACAAGATGGGCATATTCCGGAGAATATATAACTTGGCAAAGAGGTAAAGTAATTCAGAATGTTTAATGTATCATTCAACAACTGACAACTAATTAAGCTTGGTTTTCTTAAGATGTGGAGCAGCAATGATAAAAGTAATAAAAAGTTGAGAATTATTAATTGGAGAAAGAGTATCCAAAGTCATATATAAAACTTCAAATAAGCCTTATATTGCCCTCATTCATCATTACTAAGTTCCTTCACTATCGTTTGTATAATCTTTTAAATTCTCCTCCAAGCCCAATTTAATTACTTTCTTTCCTCATTAGCTTTTCACCCTAAAGGGAGGCAATGAAGGACGATTGTCGAAAGAAACGGGATTTAGACTACCAATTATCGAATCTTTACACTACTAAAGGCAAAGGGAATGTTATCATATTTACAAATTAGAGGATAGGATGCTCAAATCCTAAAGAGAGATCAGAGAGGAGCTTCGAAGTGTCATAACCCTGTGCTTTCATTTGCATGTTATATATTGTTTAATTTTATTTATATAATCACCACTAGCCTCAAATTTTAGAATGATCTTGAAATTTTGTAATATGCAACACTCAACGTGAAAGCCTTTAAACTATTATATGATCTCGAGGCATGTTAAAGGTTAACACTTAGAAATTAAAGCAATTATTATCTCAAAAGCCTTCTAACCTCTCTTTTTAGCATAATGAACTTTAGAATTTACCTCAACAAACATTTTCTTCTACTATTAATTTTAAAGATTATATTTGATTATTACTTGCATATTTTTGTTATAATTATGCTTGGTAACCATTTGTAGCGTTGTGATATATATATATATTTCAATAGAATAATGTTAGTTATCCAAAAAATTTAAGTGTCAATTTGATTATTAACTGATGTAGTATTCATTCATTAAATAGTGATTAAGTAATTTTGTATGCGGATGAAATTCATCATCGTATAGATAAGTGATACATAGCATTAGAACAAATCAGACTCAAATGTTAGGTTCCTTTCATTTTGATATCTGTTTGATCTCTTATATAGAAGTCAAATTTAATCTAGAATTCATATGGGGCTTTCACACAGCCTCTTGGCCTTCAATAGGAAAATAGTTCATACTTAGTGAATATATGGATCAAAGAAGCAATGAAACAGGATTAAAGAAGAATATATATGCATTAACATTTAACAGTACATACGCTTAGCTTGTCGAACATTTTCCTTAATTATCGGAATTGTAATTTTATTTATAAAGAAATCCAAAAAACACAAGAAGGGCTATATCATCTCAAGAAAATTTATCATGCACCACAAGATAAAAGAATATTGGTAAGTAAATGAAAATCAATCAATTCTAGAAATTAAGAAGAGAATTAATAATTTAACTAACCTGCATGTTATTGTACCTATTGAAGGTCTTACTACATATGGAGCAAGCAAATTGCATCGGACCGACGAGGATCTGTGCAGGAGTTGGGATCCAAAACCTAGAATCTTTGTTCAAAGAGCATCCATGAAAGCTTTTCCTACTGATCATTTCTTCTTTCTTAGTATCAAAATCCTTACTCTCAGCATCAGAATCTCCGGTGTTAGGCAACCCGATGTGCAAGGCCACAGTAACTTTTTCAATCTTTTCTTGTTTAACACCAAGATTAGTCTCCTGCACTTGCATATCTTCTTCTTCTTCCTTCAAAGCTTTCTTCTCTTTAAACCTACTAAGAAGAGGCAAACATCGAACCCCCTCGTCCAAATTCTCCGGTTGCTGCTGTTGCTTTTGTTGCTGATAAACAGGTGGGAATTTTAAGATGGTCATCATGGGATTTGTCAACTGAGCTTGTTGAGTCACATATGAACTATAAGAAGAAGAAGAAGAAGAAGAAGAAGAAGAAGAAGAAGAAGAAGAAGGAGATGGTTTGAGCCATTCAATGAAAGTTGGAGATTGAAAGCTGCACAAATTGTTATCTTCTACATGGTAGCTCCTTAAACCCATCTCTCTTCAAAGAATCCCTTGAATTTCAATCTTGAGATGGTTTATATTCAAGACTTAATATGTGCTTGCACACTTAAGGTTGTTGATTTCTTAAAGGTGGTTTGGTTTTTGTCTTTTAGGAATTTTTTTCCTCTCTTTCTTTTCTACCTTCGGCATTTGTTTGGCTATGGAGATAGAGAGTAATTAGTGGTGGGGTTTAAGACAATGACACGCATAAAAGTTGGGACTCACAAATGAAGAGAATCCTAGAATAGTGTTATTATTATATGTGTATTATTATACTTATACATCATTAGATTTCAAAGAATTTGTTTGGGTTTAAAATTTTAATGAAATTTAACCCATATGTATTAATATACAAAATTCTAATAAAATATTTTGACATGTTGAGAGGGTGACATTAGGGGAAAGGGAAAAAGGGAACAGAGCATTTGGTCAATACCTAAAAGAATTGGAAAACGATAGAAAAGAGAGAAAAAGGAAATAATAAAAAATGTAATTAACTAAATATAATAAAATATGCTTAATGTAGTTTAACTTCCATTAGACAATAACTTATGCTTACAGGTGAAACTATATTCTTACGGCTCCATAATGAGGTCTACAAAATTAAATTCAATTTAAGCTGCGGATTAAAAGATCCATTACTAAATAAATATTATTATATTAAAGTAGGTTTATTCATCATTTTGACATAATTTCAACTGAGAAGTTGAGGGAATTTTGGACTAATAAATATATGTACACAATGTTGAAGAAGAAGAATTTGTTTCAATTGGGATTTAAAATGTTAATATCTTTATTGCATCAGGTTTTTGACCGATCAACATTAATTCATCAGTCTAAGTTTAGTAAAAATCATCAAATATTGATGCATATATTCCACGCAAATCCGTAATTATCGACTCACTGTAAATATTTTTTTAAATTATTAGATATTGTCTATTTTAAACATTATGTACAATTAACAATTAACACATATGCTTACTTAAGTATATTCTCGAGTATCTTGCCTAATAATAATAATGTAGGATGTGATATTTTTAATCAAGTACTCTTTTTAAATTTTCTCAAAATTCATTAATGAATAATGATATCTAAGCAAATTTTCATGGAGACGTTACTGTGCATGCACAGGGTGCCATTTTGGTGCTTCATTGTTATTATGCAATGCCTAGTGACACTGTATCTATCCCCCTGTTACTCTTTCGGCCAAATATCATTACTCTTTATTAATTTCATTTTCTAATTTTATTTAATTACCCTTTCAAAAGTATATTGGAAGTTAAAATATCTAGCCCTATATCTTTCCTGCGGTTGTTCGTTTGGATTAGAAATCACACCAACACCCCTTATGACACTTATAAACTCTTTTTTTATTATTCAAACTCGTGTCATCTACTCGATGACATGTCAGCACACGTCACATACCGCGTTACTCCTTTCACATCATATATAGATAATATATATACATACACACACATACTAAAAATCATCCGTTCCAAAACTTTAGCCTTTGTTAAAATCTGAAAAAAATTAATACATTATATAGCGTAATAATATAATACAATCATACTACTAGCTTTTTCCCATTTTAATAAAGTTTAAGATAAGGGAACAGATAAGCATTATATACATAAAACTATTTTTTCAATTCAGGATCCTATTGCACTATTACACTGTATGGTGTAATAGGTTTTTCGGATTTTAAAAAAAGTTTAGGATCCTAAACTAAATGAGCACCGATACATATGTAGAGAAATTATCTAATTCGAGATTTTGAACTTTAAAAAAATCTAAGATTTTAGACTAGATGCATCCATATATATGTAGAGAAATTATCTAATTTAAGATCCTAAACTTTATTAAAGTTTAAGAAAGCTTTTACACTATACATTTTAATAGTGTAATGTTATTATGATATTACACCATATAGTGTAATAACTTTCATGAACTTTAATAAAATATAGGTGTTTGGACCATATATGTATATATATAACTCATTTTCATTTATTAATAAAAAACATAATCAAGAAAATAGCTACCACTTTAATGGAATGGTCATGGCAGGTAGTGGTAGAGCCAGAATTTTGAAGCAGTGGGAGTATATTTAATTTACTTAAAAATGAATTTGGTATTTATTTTAGTATTTTCATTTAATTTTGCACCTAATCTACCCTTTTAAAATCATTTTGGTGATGAAAATTTGATTTTGTTCCTAATTTTTTGTATTTTATTCAAACACTATGGGGGAAAACAAAAAAAATTAATCGGGAAATTAAAATAAAAAGTGGTGCAATTCAAAAGTAATCCTCTTAAAAAAATTACACATGGCAGGGGCATTTGTCCACACTGCTCTATATGTGGTTTCTACCACCAACAGCTTGTTGTCTAACACATTTATAAACCATGCGATAAGAATCTAAAATGTTCTTCCCTCCTTAACTACATATGTAGATTTTATATCAACGAAGATCGTTTGTTCAATTGAGGTTCACCGACAAAATTAAAGAATGAATGCACTGATTTTTTTTTAATAAATATTGTATGTATTTTAGCTTAATTTTGAAAAATATGATTGTCTAGAATCTTTTTCCACAATGTGGATTAAAAGGCTCTTAAATCAGATCAAACTCAATTTTGAGGGTGCAAGCGGGGCAGCCTTTAGAGTATTCGGGATCATAGGTAAAAAATTTTATAGGGTCTTTTTTTTTTATTCTGCAATTTCAATACTCAAGGAAACATAAAAAGGGCTCAAAATTCATTACGTCTTTAATTATTCAATTCCAACAATAATTTAAAAGATCCTAAAAATTTCAAAAGTAAACTTAAAAAAAAAAGTCAAAAGATATCTTTTTTACTTTCATTAAAATTATTTAAAAAAATAAACAAACAAATAAAAACAATAATATTTTCAAATAGAATATTTAGAATGGCAGCATATGGAAAGTTAAGATGATGAATTGATGATAAAATAATAGATATAGACTTTTTGTTTCAATGAATGTAATAATTTTTTTTGTAGAGAAAAGGACAAGAATTTTTTCAATTTTTGAGATTATATGGTTTTTAATAGAAACTAAAAGGAATACTAAAATACTTAAAGTCAAAGATTCTACCATTAAATAATTAAATTTTTTAGGAAATTAAAAAAAATAAAGAATTTAATTTTTTTTCTCGGAAAAACTAATACTGAATGAATTAATGATTAGATATTATTGATTAAATCTATATAACACTAACGTCACCAAATATAGATTTTATAAAAGAATAATTCTTAATTGTACGATAATTATTATTTAGAGATATGTCTAATAGACCTTCCTATTTCCTGCCATATATAATTTAGAAAAAAATATTTTATCAATTAGAGAATTATTAAGGAAATTCTCAAAAAATGAGGCATTTATAAGATAAGGAGTTATAGACGACTACCTTCGCACTTGTACATGAAGCTACTCCTAGACACAAGATTGAGTCTTAGCTCCCTATACTGAGATTTCATGTTTCTTTTTAACTCTAAAATTAGTGTAGATTAATTCTAATAGATTTTTAATAGTAAATATCTATACTCTTTTAATTGTAACATATTAATATGAAAAAGAAAAAATATATATATGTTGTTCCATTCAAAAAATCTGATTTCTTTGTCAAGCTTTCAAGCAGCTTAAAAGATACGACTCTTGCATGGAGACAAATTAACATGACCAATATGAACTGCAGGCGCTCTTGTTGCATATAAACATACATCTTTGCTCATAAAATAAAATAAAACGCAGAAGCCTCCAGCCACTACAAACGATAGTGTCCGTGAAGCATGCCTCTAATCTTTGGACAAACACAAAAATAGACCCCACTGATCTAAAAGTTGTGGATGTGCACGCTCTTTTAACTCAATTCAATCAATCTTTAACTCTACTGGATCCTTTGGTGCTAAGCTAATTAACTAGGAATCAATAATCAACAAAAATTTGCCGACAAGATATATCATTACCGGATTTTCAGGATCTATTTTCTTAACCTTTCCCTTTGATTCTTTACGTGAAGTCTATGATTCTCTTTCTCTTCAGTATGCTCCTCTCTTTCTCTTTTTTTTTTCACTGTTTCTACACATTCATGCATTTTTTTTCCAAGGGTTTCATACTTGAGAATATTTATTTAGAGAAGTTCATTTATGATGTAGGATGTTATTTAAAATTTTTAAGATTTTGATATTTTAAGTCTATTGATATTTTTATTTTTTAATTGGAGCCAATTATAATATGTGTTTTAGTTTTTTATTTTTAGTAGGGTAAAAGCTCATTTAGTCCTTATATTTTAAGATTAGTATTCATTTAGTTCCTATATTTTTTAAAATGTCTCGAAACATCCCTATTGTTAAAGTATTGATACCCCTACCGTTAATTTTTATTTCTTTGGTCTTACTTTTGCAATATTGTCCTTTTATAATAATTTTTTTGTTTGGACATTTAATAAAAAGAAAATAATTAAATTATCAATTTAACCCTAAAAATAAAAAAAAATAGAATAATTTTTAATTGTAAAAAATTAAGTTGTCAAAAATTGTATGCAAACTACCAAGTGTGCAAATGGTTCTTGCAAAAAAATTAATATAATTTTTTTTAATTTTTTAGGGTTAAATTGGTAATTTGATTATTTTATTTTTATTAATGTCCAAACAAAAAAATCATTATAAAAAGATAATATTGTAAAAGTAAGTAAAAAGAAATAGAAAGTAACGGTAGGAGTATCAATACTTTAACGGTAGGGATGTTTCGAGACACTTTTAAAAATATAGGGACTAAATGGACATTAATATTAAAATACAGGGACTAAATCGGCTTTTACACTTTTTAGTATAATTGTAATTTAGTTTCACTTTTAAGTTAACTTGAGAGATAAGTTTGTTCTATTATAAATAGGGATGTCTTTTCATTGTTAATTGAAGTTCAATTATTCAATAAAAATTCTTCTTTTATAATTAGAGTGAGACCAACCTCTCACCTGCTCTAGTAAGCAGGGGCCATGGATTATAAGTATATAAAAATCAAAATGGCTTTAAATGCCATTTACGTAGGTTATAAGGTGATTTTTAGTGTCACACACAAAAAGGTCCCAAAAAGACATTATAATTCCTTTAGAATAAATTATATATCAAAACCTCTTTTATAAAATTGTTTGTATTAGAGAATCATTTGGAATATGATATATAGTGTTTATCTAGCTATCAATCCACTTCCACTACCCCGCTTGAAAAAACCGACTCCACTGTAATAAGATTGCAAATGAACGGTTGTGGTTATTGAGCAAGGGGCAGCTCGTGGGAGCTCTAATCTTTGGCTTGAGAGTGGCTCTAGGCTTGTAGTCAATTTGTTTAGCAATAGGGATGCAATAGATAGATTAACTGCCAACACCTTATTAGTTCGATGCAATTCAGGAACTTGTCATGAGAGTAACCGAGTAGCAGATACTTTGGCTAATCTGGATTTGCTTTGTGTTGATTACACCAAGTGGGATGTTTCTCGAACTGAACTTTTTAGTTCTTTCTCTAAAGGCTAATGATTTTACAAATTATAGATTCTGTTAATGATCTTTATAACCCTTTGCAGCTGCTTTAAGCTTTTGTTTGTCCCTTCTAAGTATTACTGTTACGATAATGTTGAAGTGAGGGGCTCAAATGTGCCTTCATGATCAATAGTGGGGGAGCCAGAAATTTAGCCCTGACCAGCAAGTTCAAACTATTAAACAATTTACGAGATCTTAACAAAATTGATATGTATAAATATTTTAACTTCATATAATTCTTTTCCTAGCCAAACGACATTGACAATTAAAATATGTATCCTCTACACTGTTGGAGTTCTTTAAATATGTATCGATCAGCTCTCGTTATGTACATTTCTTATATATATATATATATTACCGACTCCACTGTAATAAGATTGCAAATGAACGGTTGTGGTTATTGAGCAAGGGGCAGCTCGTGGGAGCTCTAATCTTTGGCTTGAGAGTGGCTCTAGGCTTGTAGTCAATTTGTTTAGCAATAGGGATGCAATAGATAGATTAACTGCCAACACCTTATTAGTTCGATGCAATTCAGGAACTTGTCATGAGAGTAACCGAGTAGCAGATACTTTGGCTAATCTGGATTTGCTTTGTGTTGATTACACCAAGTGGGATGTTTCTCGAACTGAACTTTTTAGTTCTTTCTCTAAAGGCTAATGATTTTACAAATTATAGATTCTGTTAATGATCTTTATAACCCTTTGCAGCTGCTTTAAGCTTTTGTTTGTCCCTTCTAAGTATTACTGTTACGATAATGTTGAAGTGAGGGGCTCAAATGTGCCTTCATGATCAATAGTGGGGGAGCCAGAAATTTAGCCCTGACCAGCAAGTTCAAACTATTAAACAATTTACGAGATCTTAACAAAATTGATATGTATAAATAATTTAACTTCATATAATTCTTTTCCTAGCCAAACGACATTGACAATTAAAATATGTATCCTCTACACTGTTGGAGTTCTTTAAATATGTATCGATCAGCTCTCGTTATGTACATTTCTTATATATATATATATATTATATAGTACACTTACATTGTTGATAAAGATCAAAATTTTATTTCATAACCCATTCTACATTCACACTCTATAGACTATCCATTGGGGTTACAGATATAGCATATATTTTTATAGCTTCTGATCCCTTTCAATTTGTCAAGTTTAATAAACAAACTTCAATTATTAATAAACATCAAAATTTGTGAAGACATGTATACAGTAATGCAATATAATATCAAATTAGATTGAGCCTTTTCAATCAATCAAAGAAAAAATACTCGCCTGTTGATTATTCCTTCGGATAAGCCCATAACATTTCTTCAATAATTGAATTTTTTTTTTGGGGGCCAATAATATATTCACACTATCCATCATCTTTCAGTCACTGTATATATTGACAGATCAACTGAGCACAACTTTAAAATAATTTGATAGTCGATATGATAAATTTCTTGAGATAGTTTTAAAAAGGGTGATGACAAATATTAATAAGTTTGATTAAAAAAAATAAAAAAAAGCCAGTATTTTTTAAAATTCAAAATGAAGAAAAAATTTAAATAATAAATCAATTAGATAATTTTCTTTACATAAGTCTCTTAACTATTGTTGATCGCTAATGTTGTTTTAACATAATTTTAATTTGACTATTTTACCTTATAACATAAACTGACCAAATTGTCCAAAACATGAGATTTTGTGCCATAAGTGTAAATAGTTAGTGAGGATTTAATTGATTAATTTTTTAAATTTCTTCTTTTTTTTTAAATTATAATTAAAAATAATGTGAATTTTTTAAAACTATTTTTCTTGAAGTGCTGTGCTTATGCAGTTTCAAAGGTACAAATATCACCACCCTTTTAACAGTTGTGAAAAAAACTTAATTACAAGCCTCTAATTTAGTGATGTAGTCATGACGTTTGATGCTGGCATAGTTGAGTCACCACGGAATTAGGTTTATTTAGCCGAAATTTTGGAATTTGAAATTCAAAAGATAAATTTTCCATACACCTTGACTAAACTTGCATTAGCTACAGTTCTTCTACACACAAATCATCATTACGCTTTTGAGATGGTAATGATTCACATGGTCGTTGCGATTTGAAGCAAATTTTCTTAATCAGCATGGAAAAGTGGATATAATTCAGCAAATCTTTGCTAGACTCTGC
The DNA here is from genome assembly GCA_002013955.2 of Citrus medica. Lineage (NCBI taxonomy): Eukaryota > Viridiplantae > Streptophyta > Magnoliopsida > Sapindales > Rutaceae > Citrus > Citrus medica. The sequence goes on along the minus strand of MKYO02021568.1, from coordinate 38,368 downwards.
CTTTGTGCAGGAGAATTGAATACACTAATGAGTTGAATTTCCAATATGTGAAATTTGAATCTAGAAGTAAAACTACTCTTTCTTTTATTTTTGTGTGTGAATAATTCTTGAAATAAAAACCAAAATAATACTCTCGAACTCTAATATAAATGAAATTCAATTCCAAGAGAGTTCATATAACCAATTCAAGATATCTTACCATTTGAAATCAGTACAGTTGCACTCACTTATAAGATTTTAATTGTATATGCCAAATTAGTTTATTTTATTTTATTTTTGGTAAAATTAATATTGAAAAGGGATTCTAGTCAGACTTATAGATTATTTCAATATACTTATTTAAAAAAAATTGTGATAATAACAAGAATAACAGAAGAGGTATTTTTTTAATCTTTTAGAGGACTTGCGTGAAGGAAGTGTGGAGGCTTAAATGGAAAGGTGTATATATGCATTGAAGGAAAATAGAGAGGACGTGTTACCTGGACTTAAAAAAGGTGGAAAATAAGTTTGAGATGAGGTCAATATATAGACTCCTTAAAATCAATTTCATTCATCATTGCTTAATCTGATTCTTTGTTAATTAAGTTGCGTTTCATCTAAATTATGTTGAAATTTTGTTTTTGGAAAATTTAATTCCAACGAAACTGCCAAGACTTGGCTGAAGGCATCCTGTAATAATTAGACTTCTAAGGGTCAAGTTTCCAAATATTTTATGACGAAAGCTACCAAAGAAAAGGATATTGACTTACAGTTTCTTTGAGCACCTGTCCATTGTGGAATCAACTTAGGGTCACGAGTCCACCGTAACATTAATTAATCAATTTACAGGTCTATTAGTCATAGAGAATAGATTTTTGACTCAATAAAGTTGCCTCGATAGCGGAGGTTTAATTGACGAGAAAAAAAATCGTAGAGCTGGTTTAGGTTTGATAATTATAATTATTTTGATCTCAATATTTAAATTTCATTTAAATATTATGTGTTGCTTATAGATTGGATAATGCATATAAAAATATTACTTATTATTCTATTTTAACTAGATTTTGGAATGGAGGAAAAAAGAAACTAATAACTTAGTTAAATACCATAAAATTTATATTAAGGTAACATAGGTGCCTGGCATATCCGGGATGTGTTACTTAATATGGTTTTAGATGAAGCTTGTGATAGAATAGAAGACGTGGGGCTATCAAAGGGCTTAGATCTGAAGAGAGAGTTAGCTTGATCGATTATGTTTAAGTTGTAAAATAGAGAAAAGAGGTTTGGGGTAGAGCCGACGATAGCTAGTGACCACATTTCGATTCGGAGATCAGTATTTTTTATTGTATTTTAAGGTAAGAGTTAGCAAACTCTTGATGATAGGGGTGATTGGAGGTTGAAGAAAGCGCCAGACTTATTGTGTTTGTATTTCATCATGAATGAGAAAAATAAAACATGAACGCTTTTTTATGGAGTGCCATTAGGTGTCTGGTTGTCCTACCTCTTGGAGAATTTTTATTAATCTGCCCAAAATATGTTCCTGTCATTTGGCTCATATAACCATTTGGAGCATTGAGCACATGCTTGGAGAGTAGGTTGGGCGTTGTTTGGTGTGGCTTGTTCTTTTGTACATGTAGTACACACTACAAGGTGGTCCGGGACTCCTCTGAAAAGGTTGTTTTGGTTGTTTTTGGCATGTCAGATGAGGACCATTGTCCTTGGTGTGCTGTCATTTTGCAGGTGTGATAGTTAGTTGTGCCCCTCCTTTTAAGTAAAATATTTCTTATTTGATTCTGCAAAATCAAATATTCTTTTTGGGAGATGGAGATATTTTACATAGTTGGCGTTTTATGTATTTTCTCTAATTATTCTGCCTTTAATATGACATACCACATATACCAGTTCGACTATCAAGTGTATCCGGTATAGGTTGGGTACCCTCTAGTGATTATTATTAGTCATATAATTTTCATCGACACGTGGCACTTCAATATTAATCTTCAATTTCTTTCTCAAACATAATCCATTCCTCTACTCAATTGATGAATAACACATTAGTTGAGACTCATATATTATAATCTTAGAATTACTCTAATTTTTAAATAGAATTAAATTATTTTAGTTTATTTTCACGTCCATAGTGGAGGTTGAATTTTTTTTTCTAAATATTTGAAAATAAGTATAGTTCATTCTTGACCCATATATCTAGACTATCACATCACATAATTGATTTCAGAGTTTTCTAATTGCATATATTAGATGGTTGAAATGTAGTAAAAAAATAATTAACTTAATTAGTTGGTATTTCTTTTATTAAATTATATTAATCATTCTCTAATAAATCATTTTGTATTAGTAAATGCATATCTTACATTCAAGAATCTAATCGAACACCGTTGTAATCATATTCGGCTTGACACCACCATCTAACTTTAATTTAACGTTGTATTGTAGTTTCAAGATGGTGTTTGTAGGGCATTAGTTGATAGATAGGTGTTGATATAGGAGGTAAATCACGCGGTTCTATAGAGTAATTGGTCATTATAGATTTAATAATGTTTTTGCATATCTGATTATTGATTTTTAGTATACAACATAAATATTCCTAAGAATTTAAGTGATGATTTTTACTAAAGGATTAATTTATAACAATAAGAAGAAGAATTTGCAGGTCCAAATGTAATATTAAATGTAAATTTCAAAGTGGTTAATAATAACAATATAGCATGGTTTCCTTTCCTTATTTTGTTATTCTTTTAATATTTTATCTTTTTAAAAATAATGTAGATTTTATATTCTCAATAACATAAATCAAATCAAATGATCAAAATTTACCAGTCTTTTTTTGTTTAGTTTTGAAGTCAAGAGTAATGGAATACAAAAGTTAGACAGGGAGCAAGTGGCTGTCTCCCCTCCAAAATTGAGCAACGCAAACATCGTAATCTTGCGTAAACCAAGTATAATCGGCAGTCGCGGGTGGTTACATGTTTCCAATATTAAAATTCTGTGAGAGAAGTGATCTTAATTTTGATTTTTAATTTCCTTGGTCAAGCTTGTGTAACTTCCAAAGATGAAATTTGGGCACAGATGCCATCATATCATTGACCTTGACCCGAGCTGTCAAATTTAACCAGTTTTGGGTCGTTGGAATCTTGAGGTTCTGAGTGGCAGAATACCAAATCAGCTCTAAGGCTTTCCTGTTTCTTTTGAAATGTGATCATAAAAAATGGTGTCAAGGTTTCATCATTCAGCAACTGGCAGAAGATTAATGGTTAGCTGCCTGCTCCTTTGAAATGAGGACGAGGTGACTAATTAACATGCTGCTGAAATTATTATTAAATTGTTTCTAAATAAAATTCTTCGATCACTGTCTTGGTGCATGATAAGACGATGTTTGGTTGATGATGGTATATTTGGTTATGTGGGCTTATATATAATACAAAAATAATGCTGGTCGATGTATACTGATGTGGCACTGTTACCACACAAGTCCAATACAACATAAGTTTGAGATTTGTGGTGGACATATTTTATTGGGCTTCGAAATCTAAACCACGTGTATTATGCATAGAGTTGGGCAATCTGTCCATGCCTCTATAATCATTCTTAAAATCCATTTTTCAATTATACTCCTATTAATATTTAAAAAGGGTAAAAGCTTGTTTAGTCCCTATATTAAAAGTTTAGTGTTCATTTAATTCTTATATTTTTAAAAATACTTTGGTGCATGATAAGACGATGTTTGGTTGATGATGGTATATTTGGTTATGTGGGCTTATATATAATACAAAAATAATGCTGGTCGATGTATACTGATGTGGCACTGTTACCACACAAGTCCAATACAACATAAGTTTGAGATTTGTGGTGGACATATTTTATTGGGCTTCGAAATCTAAACCACGTGTATTATGCATAGAGTTGGGCAATCTGTCCATGCCTCTATAATCATTCTTAAAATCCATTTTTCAATTATACTCCTATTAATATTTAAAAAGGGTAAAAGCTTGTTTAGTCCCTATATTAAGAGTTTAGTGTTCATTTAATTCCTATATTTTTAAAAATATCTCAAAACATCATTACTATTAAATATTGACACTTATGCCATTATTTTTTTTATTTTTTTAGCATATTTTTATAATTTTACACTTTTACAGTAATGTTTCTTTTTTAGATATTAATAAAAAAAATTGGATTATCAAATTAAACCCAAAAATAAAATAAAATAATAAAAAGATATATATTAATTTTTGTGGAAGCTATGTGTGTCTAAAAAAAATTAATTTTGTAAAAAATTAAGTTATCAATTTTTTTAAAACATTAATATTTTAACTTCTCAGTAGAGTGTTCCACAAAAAAAAATATATTTATTTATTTATTTTTTGGTGTTAAACTGGTAATTTAATTTTTTTAATAATGTTTTAAAAAAAGAACATTATTGTAATAGGGTAATATTGTAAAAATAAATCAAAATGAACCAAAGGTAATGGCAAGGATGTCAATAATTTAATGATAGGGATGCTTTGAGGTATTTTTAAAAATATAGGTACTAAACGGACACTAACCTCAAAATATAGGGACTAAACGAACTTTTACCCATTTAAAAAAAAAACTCTTTTTTTTTAAATAAACATAATTGTATCTTTCAATTTTCGTATTTCCTCACTCATAAAATTGTTTTGGATTCTTAATATCTATATTCTTTTCTCTAAACTTTCTTTCTCTAAAAATTCAAAAACACTAGCTTCCAAAACTGAAAATGACCAATATAAAAGAAGGAAAAAAAAATATTAATATTATTAGTTGTATAAATCAACTGTATAGACTGGACAACAAAAGAAAATGAGAGATAGGTAAATTTTGGATTTATAATCAAGAACACAAAAAAAGCCATACCTGTACATGCAAGTTAAAATAGATGGAAGAAAAATTTAAGCAAAACTTGTCATATTGAGTGGCATCTAGGGGTGGGTACAAATCGAACTTGAATCGAAAAATAATTGGTTTGGTTCAGATTTTTTGGTTCTAATTCGGTTTTTTTTTTTTTTGGTTGAAAATTTTTGAATAATTTAGTTCAGTATAAAACTGTATATTTTGATTCGGTTTTCAATTCTAAATTTTAAATTCAAAAACCAAACCGAAAAACTGAACAAATTTAATTTTAAATTAGAAATGCCACTTGGCATTATTTGACAGGTGAAAATTCATTATTATTATACATATGTACACACCATATCATTAATACACATACATGTAATTAACTCAAAGCCTAGCCCAAGTGCAAACCCTTCATTCCTCATCGTTGAATGCCAGTAGCCCGTGCCTCCTCCGTTCTTGTGTCTACAACTGTGCTTTCCTTTGGCTGCTGCTTCATGAATTCGTCATCCACATTTCAACTTTTGCAAATTTGATTTTTACTTTGCTTTCCTTTGTTTTGTTATGTTATGTTTTTTTTTAACGTTCATTATGTTTAGATTTTATTTTGAATTAATAATTTAAAAATACTCCTTGGTATCTGATTTTTGTTGTTTTTTTAATCTAATTTAACATTATCTAAATAAGGATATTATTTTTTGTCATGCTTTTCAATTGCGGTTAGCATGTAGTTTCTTTCAATTTTGGACAAAGGATGAATGAATTTATTGTTGTTTATTCCCGTTAAAATAATAATAATAATTGAAGAGAGAGAGAGAGAGAAAGTGAGGATAATTCTATTTTACATTTGTCATTTGATGTAATTATAATATAATAAGGATTTTATAAAATTAATGAAGGTGTGCCAATAGTCCAATTTACTTAGATATTATTTATTTTGTATAAAGAGCCCGTTATTATTATTATTATTATTATTATTATTATTTAGCATTGTAACCTAAAACGTGTCTATTTAATTTTGAGAACTCAAGACTTATAAATTAGCCAAGATCTTCTCCCACTAATAGGTTATATATTAAATCTGGCTCTTGATTTTATTTTTGAAATTGAGATATCATCGTTCAATATCTTCTCCATTATTAGGTCGGGACTGTTGCAATTTTATACACCCTTTACAAACCAATTGTGCTAATTAACTCTCAAACTTTCCTTAATGTATAATTCGTAGTTGAAAAGAGGGGGGGCGGGTTGGACTACCGGCACCCCTCCAAAAAGAATTGGACTATCAGTACCCCTCCAATCTCCTCATAAAGGTCCTTTCTTTCTAATTATTTTTAAATTATTTCTGAAAATGTCCTCTTTTTTACACCCTTCTAGTTTTTTATTTATTTATTTTAACTCAAATTAGTATTATGTTATTTTTCTTTACTTTTGCAATCTTGTTGTTACATTCCATTCAAAGTAAAAAGTTTTCTCGATGATGAATTTTTTAATGTCAATCATTCACTTAAATCACACATATTTTAAATTATCATTTCAATCTTAAGTAGAAAAATATTCAATTAATAAAAAATAGGAAAAGAACAATTTATTATTCTAATTTGTACAATTTAATTTGGTTAGATAAAAATGACCTAAAAGACAAAAAAAAAAGGATAGATTATGACTGCAAGTAAATTATGGAAAAATATAAGTGTGTTTAATTTCCATTTGTTTTTAAATGTAATTTTACTTGGAACGGGGTTTTATTAGGATAATGGAGGGGCGCCAATAGCTTTACTCATAAAAAAAAATTTGTAGCTATTGTCTAAATATCACTACAAATATGATGTAAAATCGTATACCCCTTAAGTCCAATAGACACAAACCTTCGGGCCAGACGCCCAGTTATTCGCATAAATAAGTGAATTAATGAACAAACCCAACCCAAGATGCGTCTCCCCTAATGGATTCTCACTCAGAAATAATGTTATTTCTTCAGCTACTCTTGATGTTTGATTAAATTAAAATATAGACAATTTATTTTCCTCGGAGACAGAAGAGGTTTATGACAAATTCCATAGTCATTTACCAAACCTCTAAATTTAAAATTAAGAGATATCAAGACAACTTTTTTTTAACTATAATACTATTTGAATAGAGTAGCTAAAAAAAATAACTTTAAAACTTTCTAATAAATACAAATATAATATAAATAATTTAAACAATGTAGTATACTAATAATATTAAAATATTTAGATGCCGTTTATTTTGATTTTTTTTAATTTCGATTAAAAGAATTTTATTATTAAATAATTAAGGTAGGCAAGTAACGCCCGCGGGATTTAGTATTTACACATTTTTTTAATTGATAGTTACTTTGTTTACACTAAATTGTCCTACATATTAATTTACAGTAATTGTGTGTTTACTTCACGGAAGGAGAATAGACTGGAATGAGAATGAGATTCTAATATTTACTTGGCAAAAATAAATGGGAATGGAAATGTGCTGGAATGCCATTGATGTGTTTACTTGACAAAATAAATGGGAATAAGGAATGAGAATGAGAATCAATTTACCAAAATACTCATTGTATTAAATAATGTAATTTCTATTAACTAGATACATGTATAAATATTATTATAAAAATAATATTAATTAAAAAATTAAAATTAATAACAATAAATGTTAATAATGATAATATTAATACAAATAACAATAATTAATAATAACTAAAATAAAAAAGTTAATAAAATTTAATAATAATAATTAAAATAATAAAATTAGTTGTGATTTGAACGAGGGTAATTCGAAAAATATGAAAAAATTAGAGGGATATAAAAGTCAAATTAGGGAATGGGAATATGCATTCCCAACCCCCCATGGGAATATAATTCTCATTTCTTATTCTCAAATTGTGTGAGACCCGCACACTTTATTCATATTCCCAAATTACATTTTGCTAAGTAAATATAAGTTTCATTCTCATTCCTTAAACCCTCAAATAAACACACCATAAGATTATTTTTGTAATGGGATAATATCCATGGAATGTAATATCCCAACATAGACAGTAGCTTATTTACAATATATTATCAATGCATTATTTATAGGGATGACAAATCTAAAATATCAACTAATTAATATAGGAAGGAATGGTCATTCATATTCCCTCAACAATATCACTATTAAGGCCTAAGTTTAATGCCATAATTTTATATTTAATTATGCAACCTTTTGTTTAGTACCTTTTGGCTTCTTCAAACTCTTTAAATACTATGTATTTAAGATTTGTTATGTTTGGATTTTTTATTATTATTTAACCAACATGCTCTTTAGGAAGATTTTGGTGTTTTGATTGTTTGACTTATTTGAATTTTTAGTATTGTGTGCTTCATAGAGTACTCTCTTCTTCATGAGTTGAACAATGATGGAGATAGTTGGATCATAAGAATTAGGCTTTGTAGGACGTGAGAGTCTGTTAATACCAAGAAGAATGAATAATTGATTAGTGCGGACATGATTTTTATTAATGAAAATATTGTATAAAAAATTACTTCTCCCATTGTTTTCTCTAATTATCTTTTTTTTTTCCAATTATTTTACACTTAATGTAGCATTTTTTTTCATAGGAAAATTTAATACATGCAACAACCAGGAAAAATTTAGTGACAAGGTTTAGACACATGTTGAGTGAGGTTTCTTTGTACAATGTCAAGAATTTGAAAGTTGTTTAAACTACAGAGGAGTACACACCACTTTCAAATTACACTACAACAAAAAGGATATATAATAGCATCCAAAAAATGCTACCAAAGGTGATCGGTAGTATTTTAGGCAACGCTAAGTTTGCCCATGTAACTAACAGTTCTATTATTTAATAGCATCTATTGAATGCTACTAAATTACATATATAAAATTAAAAAAATGCTACTGAACCATTTACTAATGCTACCACTTGTCTTTGATAGCACTTTGATAATGCAGTTTTAGTAATAATTATAACGTTTCGGTAATGTTACAACTAGTACATTATATATATATATATATTGCTATGGAAGATTTTAAATCTTTATATAGTAGCATTTGTAAAAAGTTATGAATGTTGATTAATAAAAAAGTATTTTTTTAATGGTTGTTCAATATCATCAATTTAGTTGATAAATTCGTATCAAAATGTTTATTCACTAAATATAATTTTAAATCTCCAATGTCAAACCATTTGACGTGTAATCTATTATTCCTTTCATGAAAAAAATTTAGATACCATGTATTTCATCACTGTAACTATATATAAGCATTCAAAATCACATGATCATGTACATCAAAGTATACAAAGAGACTTGCACAAAAAATTAAGTACACAAAAAATTAAGTATGTTCATGTCATACTTGCAGTTTTTTACCCGTTATGTTACCCATAACATCCACAACTTGCCTTCTACTCTTTACAAAATATACTTAAATTTTTACAACCTGCATCATGAAATTAAAACAAAAGCATAGTTACATTATGATAATGAAAAGAATTAATAATGATGCTTTAAGAATGACAAATAAAATAATGACTCATTAATAAATACAAATAAAAATAACAATATTGAAAATTCAAAGCAATGAATATGAATATTTGTATCATAAGAGGAAAATATTTTATTTTTCATTTATCAAGAAAAAATGAAATAACATAATGATAAGCAATAAGTCAAATCACAACCCACCAAGAGTAACATTTCAAACACATATGGCAATAATGAAACCTTGCCGTATGGCTTCTAATAAAAATGAACAAAACAACTACTTTTCAAAATAACCACTCTAGGAAAAATTGAACCAAGAAGATAACATAAAAAGGATAATTTTGCATACAAAAATATATAAAATCAAAACCTTCTCAAAGTAGAAAAATGTAAAATTACTTTCTCATAGTGGTAAACTAGATCATATTTGCAAGCAAACTTAAAAATATGAGGTCATTGGAAAAAAAGAAAAGGATGTAAAAGAATACCTAAATAGATGGACTAGAAAAGTTAGTTGGCAGCAAACATGATAACTCTATCAGCTGGCCATACAATTGTACTCCCAACAGATTCTTCAATTGTTGTCTCATATAAGGTGTTACTTTCCACAAAAACTTTAGCGGCTGCCTAGCTATATCCACCCAAACTCTTATAACGTAAGAACCAAGAGGAATGTGATGAACAAGTGCATTTGGATCACTTGATGACCAACGCCCTTCAGCCACAGCTATATCAGACCCCTACAAATCAAGCATTTTACACTTAGTAATGTTCAGGATTGCCTTCACACTCTTTAACAACAACACAAGAACAATTTAATTAAGAAAAAAATATTAGTAATAAGCCTTCAGCATTTTATTTTTCATCCTTTCACTAAACTTAAAAGTGTAAATAATGTTCTTACATTTGGAGAAGTCAAAGGTGTTTTCGGAGGATTCCCATTTGTTTCGGTTTCATGAAAATGACTCTAAAATGAAAAATAAAAAGTCAGTAACTAAATATTATAACAACTACATAAAAGTGAGTAAAACATAGTACATGCCTGCATTTTTTGTAACTCTTCAACTAAACTTCGCATATCGGACAATGCTTCTTCATTTCATCTTGTTCTTGTTTCATTTGAGCATTTTCTTATTTTATCTCATCATGTTCTTCTATCAACTTAGCTATTATGTTGTCCTTTTGTGATAGTATGGCCAATTTTGAAATGGTGACTCCTTTACCGATAGTTGTTAAATGAGAATTTTCAGGCCTAAGTACTTGTGAGAGAGCATAATCTTTTAAATTATTTGAAGAATGTCGTGATGGATCTTGCAAAGATTCTTTTAATTTATCCTGAAATTTTATTTAAAAGTAATATTAATCAAGAACAGATGATAAAAACAAGCATATCAATTGAATAAATTGATATTCTTACAATAGTCTCTCCAGCTTGAATGTTCACGGGTTGACCGTCTTTTTTTGTATGTGCTCGTATCCATACATCAACTCTAGGCACTTCAGTTTTTCCACTACTTTTTTTCTGCAACAGAAAATAGTTTAGAAATGATTGCTCAGCTAAAATCCTATTATAAAAGAAATATTTTTTTACCATATCTTCTGTCATTCTAGTGAGTCCCCTATGACCTGTTGTTTGTGGGATTTGTTTCTTCATAATCTTTTTAAATCCTTCACTTCTTTCCTGCACAGTTAATATAAACTTTGTTCAGTAACATAGTTACAACCATAATTACATAATTTAATATAGTAATACACTTATTTTAAAATTTTCACTTTTTTTTTCTTTCACAAAACTTTTCCATTCGTTTATTGATGAGATGTTATCAGGTCTTAACTTCATTCTTTCTTGTTCATTTTTTGCCTGCAATATCTTCTGAACTAGCCTTGATTTTGAAGCCCTCCAAAGCCCAACCACCTCCTGGAACGCATAAGCTCTTTGCCATTGTCCATCCAATTTGTTTGCCATCTTCTGAACTAGCCTTGATTTTTGCCTGCTTTATGTTTGTACAAAGCTACAATTGCTGATAATTTTGTGTATCTTGTACAGCTTGGATAAAATTATGTTAATAGTGACAATCATAAAATATATCAAAACCCAAGACCAATTTGATCAAAAGAGAAAGAAATCATAAGCAACCAATCTATAATAACGACATATAAGTTAAAAAATTTATATTGACGCAGCTAATTGTAGATATTGCTAGAATGCTAGGGATTGAGAGAAAAATAATAATCAACTATAAAACTATCAATAATTCAAAACCAATTAACAAGATAACATGACTTTTCCATTTAAATATTCAACCATCATACGCATATATAATAGTAAATAATTTAATCATTAATTACTCAAGTGGATGGAAGAAAAAGCACCCAGATTGGGGATGTGCATTTGCTTTGACCATGGGAATACTGAAATTGAAGTTGCACGAGTAACGGAGTAAGAATCCTTACCAAATCAATGATGCCACTTCTAAATCACCCAAAAAGCCAAGTAATCTTTCTCAAATCAGCAAACATACATGAAGTGCCCATGGAATCGTTTTCGTCTTTTTCTATTTTTAAATTTTTGTTTTTATAGATTTAGTTGGAATTAGAGTTGGAGAGAACAATGGGCGTGGAGAAGAGATAGCAGAGGAGAATTTTCTAGAAAGAGATTGCGGGAAGTGAAATAAAATAATGGGTGGTTTTAATTTTTTTTTATAAAGTACCCGCCTTTTACTAAAACTACCCGTTTTGCATATCTTTAGCTTAATTTTCAGCCCATTTTTTATTTTTATTATTTTCACTATTTTATAACATTTTAAAAATGCTATTATATTTACTCACAAAAAATAATGTTATTATATTTGACAATAATATTAGGGATCCTAGTATTTAAGTCTCAACTTGAGACCCAATACTATTTATCACACATTTATTTGATGATGAATTTCATAACTTATAAAATTAGTTATTCGCCATTAAATAGATGAGTGCCACATCTGTTGAGACTCAAATTGAGAATTAGATGCTAGGATGCCTAACACATATTATATTTAATACTATATTGTAGAAATTTTAGAATGTTAAATTATTAATTGATATTCTATTTAGCATATTTTCATATCACCAATAGACATTGACGGTATAATACTTCAATCCTTTTGTCTTGTAGCAATTTTCAAATGCTATTGTATTTTATCAATCAAAATGCTACCAATAGAATGCTACCAATGCTATTTAAAAATATTATTACATTTATTACTATTCCTTAACATTTTTCAAATGCTATTTTATTTAATCTTATCTTGTAGCATTTCCTAGATGCTATATAATTCAATATTATATGTAGCATATACAAAAATGCTACTAGTAATTATCAAGTGTCATTAAAACAAAAATGTAATGGCTTTCATACTACAAAGGTAGCATCACTTTAGAAAATATTACAATAAATTAATATTTGGTAACATTCTTTAAAAAAATGCTACAATATAATGTTACCAAAGACCATATTCGTTGTAGTGTTAGTATAAGATTATTTTTTGTTATAACTTCGCTTAAGAGGTTAGAAGAAGGAACTGTTAAGATTCTGATAAATGAATTTCAATTCGTATATCCGAATTTGATTGATTTACATGTGAATGATAACACAATCCTCTCAAGTATTTATTTTAATTATTAACGTTTGTTAATCTTTAAGTGTATAATAAAAATGATTGATCCTTATATTTTAATATGTTTATGTTATTTGTCAGAAGTTTATGTGGTGTGGGTGATATTGAGATCGTTGAAGTTGGTTGGAAAAAAAAATAAAAGTTCTAACAGATTAGTAAATTCAATATAATCAAGAAAACTATGGCTATATATCTTTTTTGTTATTGTTTTATCATAAGAATTGATCAACCGTTTGAAATCTTACTAGTTATTATCTAATTTTTAATTTTCTTTTTCAATGAATACATCCAATATTTGTTAAAGAAAAACCATTAAAAGTACAATGAAAAAGGGTATAACCCTTAGAGATTATTCAACGTATTCACAAGAAAAATTAATTAGAAAATATGTTCTAGGCAGCCCAAGCATCTTCTCACAAACGCAGTAGAATAAACAACAGTACTTGGCGGTTAAAATAATTAATGTAAAAGAAAAAAATTATTGAATATCACTAAATTGGAATGTAGAATGAACAACCTCAATTCCTTGAATTATTGCCTAATTATTTGTTCTAATTCTTAAGAAAAACATTTTTTTTTCTTTTCCTCACACCCCACCTCTTCATAAACACAAATAAAAAAGTTAAGTGGTAATATTCATGTCAAAATAGGGAATAAAAATATTAGTGATTTGCAATAAAAAAAAGTAACCAACTATATAATAATGTAATTCGAGACTTTCGAATTTAATGATAATACAATATCTTTATAATGAGTTTTTCTCTTTACATTATTAACTTTTGTAAATTTTTATAGATAATTCGGTGACAACAAATATTACTTTATGAGAAAAATTAGAAAAAATGTTTGTAGAAATAATTTTTTTTTTAAAGCCGCGCAAAGAGCGGTTTTATTTCCTCGTTTTATATATAATCAATGTCCATGGAATGTATATCAAACCCGAATCTAACTCTTATGGTTGAAGCATCTTTAGTCTACTAAATGAATTGTCCGTTTTGTTCTTATTCTTTCTATAATAAAATTCCTCTAATTTTCTTCCTATCATGTTTTCAAAAGAAAAAAATCTATGTCCGAAAAAGGGTGCCAGATATATTGTCCTGCATCGCTTTTGAGCAGCTTTTAGACTCGTTTATAAGTTCAAAAAAAATGTTTTGGGTTGCAAAGTTTAAGTATAAAATTATTTGTAATTGCAAAGCTCAGATAGCACCAATCTGCACCCACTAACTAATTTGTTTCTGCAATATGGAGTTTTTTTTTTTTTGTGGGGGGGTAAATTATTTGTTTTCCCTTGCACGTTCCATCTGTTGTCTATTCAATTTAATATTCTTCCACATGCTATCTATTATATATTAATATAATCTTTTCAATTTATTTGTCAAAATTTTGTAACTTTATTTTTTAGTTAAATTAAAGTAGCTTTTGTTAAACTCATGAGTCATGCTACAAACTCATGAGTCAAGCTACAGTAGCCGAATTTTTTTTGCCTGAATGGGTGCCCGATTAGGGAACTCAAAAATTTAAATTTTTATTAAAAAAAATATAGTTGTCAAATTTATTTTTTAAAAATCATATGAAAATGTCCAATACGAATTAGTCGAGGCCCAATGCAGTCGCGAGACACCAGATGATTTACAAAAAAAAAATTATATGAAAAGACCAAAACATTCAGGCAATTTATAAATAACATGCAATAAAACAAAAGAGACTTCAATTTGCCTCTAAGAGCTTGTCCAAATAGTTTTTAAGTAAGTTTATTTAATTACCACTCAAAAATTTGAACGTTGGAGGAGGTATGAGTTTAAAATGTTGATTTGAAGTTTCACGAACCTCTATTTTTTTTTTCTATGAAAAAATGCATCTCAGTCTTTTCATGCTCTTATTTTTCAATTTTTTGTAACTGTTAATAATGTCAAATTAGCTTTGCTAATTGTAACTATTTATTTGTATAACTATGTTGACCTTTAAATTTGCCTTACGATAGATAAGTATATATATAAATGCAATTCAAGGGAGATGTATAGAGCTATCTATAAGTCTTAGTTTTGAGAAGTAATGGGAGAAGTAAACGAGAGATCAATTGAAGTCATGAATCCCATTGAAAATGAAGGTGGGGTAAGTGTAAAAGAGTTGTTTGAAGGTCATGGTCAAATAACTGGGCTATTCGTTAATAATTTAAGTCCGATGTCACTCAAGGGTGCAGTTGAGCTAGGCAGAGCGGATATAATTCACAGCCACGGAAAACCTACAAAAACTAGTAATCCATTCCGTTTCATGCGTCTGTTAGTTCATATGGGCTTGTTTTCCAAAACCAAAGTTGGAGGGGGAAAAAGAAGAAGATTATGGCCTCACTCCTATTTCTACACTGCTCATCAAAGACAAGTCCTACTGCTTGTCACCGCTTGTTTCAGGAATTCTTGACCCAGATAATATCTTTCCACTCCATTTTATAAGTAAATTGTTCAAAGGGAATGATGTCTCAGTATGGGAAACTGTCCGGGGAATGAAGCATTGGGAGATTATGAACCAAAACCCTAGACTAAGCCAGCGGTTCAATCAAGCAATGGTAAATGATTCCGAAATGGCAACCTGCATTGTCAAAGACTGCTGCAGGACACTCATTGAAAGGTTGGGTTCCATGGTCGATGTTGGAGGTGGAAATGGTAGATTTTCCAAAATCATATGTGAAGCACTCCCGGCATCGAATGCACAGTACTTGACCTCCCACACGCTGTCGCTGTCATGCCTCAAACTGAGAATTTAAAATACGTAGCAGATGAGATGTTTCAATTTATCCCTCCGGCAGACGCATATTTCTTCATGGTGGGCAATTTCTTTTTTTCTTTTTTTTCAAGCTTCAATATATTATTATCTATTAATTTAATTACAGATAAATATAGTCCAAGTCCAATTAGGGTTTACCAACTTTAATATGGTTTGGAACAAATTAAAAGATAAAAAAAATTATAAATTCCAACACATTAGAGGATAAAATATATTACATTACAGTGTGAGTTTTTTTAATCTTTTAGTTTAGTCCTGATATTGAAAGCCATATTTATTAAAAGGGTGCATTTACATCAAAATTCTGAGCGAACATTTAGATTTGAGCATCGTCAAGTGTGGATGTCCGCACACTATAAAATGAGGGACTCACCCTTTACAGCATTGTAAAGGCCCTTTATAGGCGTAAAAGCATGAGTCCACACCAAATGATATTAAGTAAATGAATAATTGGCATGTATGCAGTTGTTTTTTTCATGCATTTGGTGGTGAGGATAGCTTGAAGATTCTGAAGAAATGCAGAGAAGCTATTGCAGGCAATGGTCAGAGAGAAAAGGTACTAAGCATGGACATTGTAATTAATGAAAAGGAAGATGAGGATCAAGTAACTGAAGCAAGCTCTTGTGTGACGCTTTGATGAGCGTTTCTGTTGATGGAAAAGAGAGAACTGATAAAGAATGGAAAACTCTATTCTTGGATGCTGGTTTTACTTGCTGCAAAATAACAACTACGTTTGGTTTGAAGTCCCTCATTAAAGTTTATCCGTTAAAGAACTGGTCAATCGCACTAATACCTGCAAGGATATATTACTCTGAATCGCCAATAATACTATTCAAATGGTAATTGCCAGCTGCTGTCCAGAAGAAATTAAGAAAAAAGGATTAATTACTTGTACTCTGCCATTGTTCCCACGAGTATCTGCTAGCAGCCTTGTCTAGACAGTTTTATCAATTGTGTAATTTTCTTCAGCTAATAAAAAAATCATAATCTTTCTCTATTAATAAAAAATTCTTAAATCTTTTTCAGTCTTTTAATGAATGAAGGTTGTGATTCCTTATTTAAAAAAAAAAATCTTAAATCTGAGATAAATTTTAGTAATTTATCGTTTGAGTCCAACGACATTGCATACTTTGTCTCTTAATTGTTAGGTTGAGCCTTAGGACATATGTATTTGGCATCCAATGTAAAAGATTTTTAAGTGGAGCTCATATTTAAAGGTATGTAAACGAAAACCTGCTAATGGGAAAAACGTTGACTGGCAGAAGGCACGGTCTTGAATTTATCTATCCCAAGAATTTATTTCATCAACTCCTAGTAATTACTTTTATATGTATTTTTATTCTTATAAAATAATAAGCAAAATTACATAGAAAAAGATAAAAATAGAAATGATAAATGATAAAGAGTCTCATCTATTTAAATCCACTCATAGAAACCTGTTTGCTGCGACTAATTTTGTGAGCTGCAGATAATTTGGTACTGAGAAAAATTTGGCTGATATCTGCATAGGTATTAACCGACCCATATTTTTTTAATTATTTATGTTTTAAATTGTAACCATAAAAATCGCATTAAAAAAAATTAATCATAATATATGTGAGCTAAGATTATTACTCGAACCCTAATCTTCTTAATTCCTAAACATAATGCAACTCATTGTAGCCACATGCCATGCTCCTTCCACCCACCACCCGCCCATGTGTCCACACACATTTATCATATACTTTTAAAAAGTAGAAACTTTATAATTTTAAATTTTAAAATTACTAGTATTTTATTTTAATTTGATTAATTTTACTTGTTCTGTTTTAATGACTTAAATCTAATGATTGCTTATTAAAGTTAGGTTTACTTGTTAATATTATTGACAATACTTATATATAGGATAAAAGACGGAGCAAGACATTAATCTTAGTGATGATGATTTGTCTACAACAAAAATAGTGTTAGATTGATATATTTTATGTATTCGTTTTAATGTTGAAACTTAATTTCTTATTTACATTAATAAGCTTTAGAACTGAGTATTTTATACGAATTTTTAAGCTACGATTATAAATTTATAATTTGAATTATATAATTTAAATATTTATATATTATTGAAAGTACTTTTTAGAATTTGTGAGGTTAAATGTGAAAACTCATTAAAAATCCCCTACGGGTTGTAGGTGGACTTTGTTATTCGTTAAAACTCACAGCGGTTCGCAGACAATTTTGATAAGTTAAAATTTTCACGGGCGTATATTTGATAATGACAAATTCACAGCATGTGGTACCCCTTGCCATCCTTATTCGTGAGACAAGGGTGACAAAAATAATGGTAAAATCATACAATGTTATAATATAAATTAAAAAAGAATGCTATCTTTTATTTAACACCATAATACCATATAATTTTACAATTATTTTATCGTCTCTGTATCAAAATTTTCTGTTCAAATATTAGTACTGGATAGAATTTAATAACAAAGTGTGTGTGTGTATACACATATATAGCAGCTTATTTAGCTAAGCCATCAGATTTTCAAAACCAATAGTAGAAGCAAAAAGTTTAGCTGATCCCAATTAGCTGGTGGAAGATGAAAGCAACGACAGAGGAGTAACAACATGCTTCAAAGGTTTGGCCGTTTGGGCTGTCACGTCACATGGGGAACTCAATAGCTTAATATTGAGTTACCCTTTTCTTTAAAATAAAAATGATTACAATGTAGTATCTACCCGACTTTTTATTTCGAAATTGTAGTGCGGCGATAGTCCAACTCACAATTTTAATTTGAATCGCACATTATTTATTTCGACTTGTTTTGCAAACCTTCTTCTTATTGTACTCTTTTTTTTTTAAATATTATTATTAGTAAATCTCTGTAAGCAAAGATTCTTAATTTAAAAAAACCTAAAGAAAATTGATTAAATTTGTTCCCAACTTCAGAGGATGACTTTAAATCCTTAATATCTCTAATTTTTATTGCTAGATTTTTTTCTTCTATTAAATTTATTCAAAAGAGAAACAAACTTAAAATGCGTCTAAAATAAAAGCTGGGAAATCTTCCAACCATATCACAAATTGATGAATTTGTGAAGCAAATTCAGCTAACTTATGGGCGGTACAATTTAAAAACTGCGAAATATGTCAAACCTCGAAATCGATTAGTAAGCAAATTCACTGCATATTTCGAATCAAATTCCACCTCCAAAATCCTGCATCAAGCGCAACAGCCAAACCGAAATTTAAAATTAGAAAAATGATAAGAGGAACAGAACCATACCAAAAAATTTGTCTTTTAGTGAATTTTGTAGATTTATCTTTAAAAATTTTACTTTTTTCTTTTTCAAAAGAATTCTTAAATTTTATTAAAGAAAAAAATTGTCATGATTTTATCATTGTTTAGTTCATTTATCATTGCTTTTAAAATTAAGGATGTGACTAAGTTACGTAATGTTGTATTCAGTTTAACTCTTTAATTGTTGTAAGTTACAACATAATGTAACCTAGGTTTTGTTTAGTATTAAGTTATTGCAGACTTTAAGTTACAGCTACTGTCGAACAAAATTATTACATGAGATAAAAGTTTTTTGAGAAAAAATAAAAGTCAATATTATTTATTAAATACATTATTTAAATAATAATTTTAATAAAATTAATAAAAATATAATAAAATTTTCATCATATAAGTGTAAAATCAAACTTAACTTAAAAAAAAAAACTTTTAACTTAAAAAAAAAAATCTTATCCATTGCCACATCAACATTTAACTTAAAAGAAAAAAAAAACAAGGTTTTGTTATTTCTGAATCATATTCATAGGAAAGAGGTAGTCAAAATAATTTAATCATATGCCACTGCACTAAAATATTAAGACATAATCGGTTTCTTACAAACTATATGAACTGCATCTGCATGTGAAGTCACTGCCACTGCCCTACCACATGTACGTTTTTCTTTGCAAATTTTTGTATATTCGATTTACTGCATAAATATATAAGAGCAAAAACAAAGAATAGTGGTAGCTCTTCCAAATTAAATGACCACAGCATCATTTTGACGACTTAATGAATCCATGATCTTGTTTCTTTACCTAATAAACAAGCTAATTTATGGATTTTAGGGACAGCTTTGTGAACTTAATGAATCCGTTAAGAAGACTATTGTGATATGAAAATGATTTTCAACAATAGGTTAAGCTCAATCCAAGTGTTTGGTAAGATATATATGCTTAAATTTTTGAACGATCAGAATCACGTTGAAGCCATATTAAAAAAAAAAAAGAATCACGTTGAAGCCGATTTTTTTGGCTTTCTAATGTTATCTCTAATATATACATATATAATGATGTAAATCTTTTATTTATTTTGCATTTCCAATTGACAAGAATTTCATGCACAGTAGTCCACCGCATAATCTTTATCACTTTTAATTATTGTATATTTATACCTTAAAAGAAGAACTAGCTAGTTTGAGGAATCTAGGGATCTTTTGTAAGGACATCGAGCAAAAGCCTATAGTGCCATATACATTTTGCTTCGAATATATACTTACTAGGTTTTTTGTGGCTTCTTTCCAAAAATTGCTTATGCGTCATCTTCCACAATCAAGCTAATAAGTAAACAAATACAATACTATGAACAATTCCAGAAATATAAAGTGAAAATTTTGTCAAGAGTGATACTAATTATATTGTCACTTCACACATTATTTCGTTATTACTGTAAAAACGAAAGCGGTAGATGTACTTTTAGTTCCCTATATTTGAGCCAAATACCCTGTAAGACTTTCTATTTTTAAAAATTATACGAAATGCACTTGTTGTCTATTTTTTTCATAAAAACCTCCTTAACTATTCTATGCAGTTCACTTGTTACATATATAATTTGTTTGAATTTTGAGTTATATCGGGCAAAAAAAATAATTTTACCCTTGAAAAGTTAAATATATAAAAAAAAAAACTTTTAACTTAAAAAAAAAAATCTTATCCATTGCCACATCAACATTTAACTTAAAAGAAAAAAAAAACAAGGTTTTGTTATTTCTGAATCATATTCATAGGAAAGAGGTAGTCAAAATAATTTAATCATATGCCACTGCACTAAAATATTAAGACATAATCGGTTTCTTACAAACTATATGAACTGCATCTGCATGTGAAGTCACTGCCACTGCCCTACCACATGTACGTTTTTCTTTGCAAATTTTTGTATATTCGATTTACTGCATAAATATATAAGAGCAAAAACAAAGAATAGTGGTAGCTCTTCCAAATTAAATGACCACAGCATCATTTTGACGACTTAATGAATCCATGATCTTGTTTCTTTACCTAATAAACAAGCTAATTTATGGATTTTAGGGACAGCTTTGTGAACTTAATGAATCCGTTAAGAAGACTATTGTGATATGAAAATGATTTTCAACAATAGGTTAAGCTCAATCCAAGTGTTTGGTAAGATATATATGCTTAAATTTTTGAACGATCAGAATCACGTTGAAGCCATATTAAAAAAAAAAAAGAATCACGTTGAAGCCGATTTTTTTGGCTTTCTAATGTTATCTCTAATATATACATATATAATGATGTAAATCTTTTATTTATTTTGCATTTCCAATTGACAAGAATTTCATGCACAGTAGTCCACCGCATAATCTTTATCACTTTTAATTATTGTATATTTATACCTTAAAAGAAGAACTAGCTAGTTTGAGGAATCTAGGGATCTTTTGTAAGGACATCGAGCAAAAGCCTATAGTGCCATATACATTTTGCTTCGAATATATACTTACTAGGTTTTTTGTGGCTTCTTTCCAAAAATTGCTTATGCGTCATCTTCCACAATCAAGCTAATAAGTAAACAAATACAATACTATGAACAATTCCAGAAATATAAAGTGAAAATTTTGTCAAGAGTGATACTAATTATATTGTCACTTCACACATTATTTCGTTATTACTGTAAAAACGAAAGCGGTAGATGTACTTTTAGTTCCCTATATTTGAGCCAAATACCCTGTAAGACTTTCTATTTTTAAAAATTATACGAAATGCACTTGTTGTCTATTTTTTTCATAAAAACCTCCTTAACTATTCTATGCAGTTCACTTGTTACATATATAATTTGTTTGAATTTTGAGTTATATCGGGCAAAAAAAATAATTTTACCCTTGAAAAGTTAAATATAATAGTTGTGGAAGTAAGTAAGTAAAAATAGGAACCTTTTGAGTAATTTTAAAAATCATTGGCTAATTGGGTAATTAATTTTAAATTTAGTTAAAATTTACGTTAATAATTTAATTTCAGTCAAGAATCTTCAAATTTATCTTGCCAATAATTTTTTTGTTACTTAATTCCGTTTGATGCAACAATATCAACTACCTTTTCCCTTTTCTTTCTTTCTTTTTTTTAAAGAAACTATTAACTATATATAATGGTGGTATGAAATCAAATAAAGAAGGATTCTTAAAATAATAAACTTTTAAACCAGCCTTTAACGTTTGTTTTAGGTTGTGTACGAGGTTTAAGTTTTTGTAAATAATCACAATTGAGGGAGCATATGTTTGGGAGATGAGATCTCAAGGATGTCTCAAAAGTGTTCTTTTTGAAAGATTTGGCCAATATTTCAAAATATTCTCGCCTTAAAGAATAGAAACAAAATTTGGGGATTTTTCCCGTCAGAAAGATAAGAAATTAAACCAGCATTCCAACAAGAAGTTGACAGCAAGTTGTTAACTCGTGATTGATTAAAATTCTCTACTTCTTCTGTCTTTTTTGTTTTCCCCAAATAGAAATACAAAATTTATCATTTCTTCAATAGTCTTGATTTGATTTGAAATTTTAAAGTACCAAAAAAAAATTTAAATTGTAGAATTTAAAAAGTTTAAAACTTAAATAGCATAAAACATTTGTACATTTTTTCAGATTTTTTCACACTCTAAAATCTCAGATTTAAACATAAAGTGATTTATTTGATAGGTCATCAAAAACTACGGGAGAACTAAAAATTGATTTAAATTTTATTCATTCCTTATCTTTATAAAAAAAATTAATAAGTATGTACGTACACAAATGGTAACGATAATTTACTAAGAAAAATCATTACTGCAAAAGTCGTGAACGCTTTCTCAACTCTCATTATAAAAACATATAAGAAAAAATTATTCAGTTTGTGGAATTAAAAATTGTGTCATGTCTCAACATTGTAACAACTGCCGGAGTTAGGACACCCGACCCAATTCATCCGTACGCTGCAAAGGCCTACAAGCAAAGCAGGTGACTCAGATGAAAACCAAAACTTTTGCGGGGCACCAAACATAATTTTGTGAAACTATGTAGTTTGTACTGACACTATGCAGTTTAGTCTTTAAAAGATTCTTCACTTTGCTATTTTACATTTAGAAAAAAAAAAAGAGTCTCGATCAATCCCCATCATCTGTGCCATATGAGCTTCTCAAACTTTTTTTTTAAATTCTCTTTTCTTATATCAAAAAATTTCTTGTAATTGATAGGCGTGATCTCGGAGGAGTTTAAGTACCGTATAGCTCTTAAAAGGTTGAGGAGTTGCAACCTTCAATTCACAGCAATCATACAACTCAATTACTAATTGCGGAATATATAAAGATGTAAAAGTTTTATTAAAGAATGTGTTTACCTAAGACTTTCTGCTATGTTTTTAATGTACGAATAAAAGAGATAGATAAATTGACTCAATCAATTGCAACAATCAAGTAAATTTATATTGATATTGAGCTAATTAAAGACTAGAAGTAGCATTGGACTTGTATTGTGGGTGTTGTACTCAATGATATTTGTATTGTATTGTGGGTATTGTGGGTGTTGGGAAAAGATTAAACAGGGATAAATTTCTTCATGGATGATGTTAGTGGGGGTAGATTTCTGATTTATGCTTTGTGAAAATCAGGATTATACTGTAAATGCATGTATCTAGATTTCTCTCCAAATTTAGTTAAGGAGAGTAGAGTCCATAAATCTCTAAATTGCAATATAATTGCATCTATCCGAACTTTCGGTAAACCTCATATTATATTGCGAATGTAGATTGTACAATAGGTTTAATTTTCGGTAAGCCTCTAATTACTGAATGGGCCATTCTATTTCTAGTTAGTTTATTTAGATTTTGAAGCTAGAAAGGAAGTAGCTAGCTCAAATCATCCTCAGCTGTTAGAATGATGGATGTCTTTTAAATCATTAAAAACTCACCAAAAAAGGCCAAATTGATAGATAAAGTGAAGACTTTTTATAGGCTATTGAAATCAACAGTCAATTTTGTCATCATTCTGCTTCTCAATCATTTAAATTCAGGCGATACAAATACTCTGGAAGACACTGAATCTCTCAGTAAGTTAACACAGTCCATTGTCAACCCAGTTCTCAGTTGAAGAGTCCAAAATTGTACGTTGATTTAATCACTTTCCTCTTCTTGGACAGATATTGGACTGGGTATTTGGCTCAAACCCTAAAGATTAGAAGAATATTTATCCAAGTTGTGATCTTATTCAATGGCGTAAACGTTTACGTAAAGTGGTTTACTCCTATCTCTCATTTGTTTAAACCAAATTTGGGAAAATCCTATCAAAACTCTTCAGTTTAACCCTCCTTGCAATCCCTGAAGCCATTAGGGTTAATTGCTTGCATAAGCTTTTTAATTAAGATGCTAGAGTACAAGCTTGGGAAAAAAAAAGGCATAAAAAGAAAAGAATCGAAATAACATAAATGTTTGAGTATTAATATTCTTTTCAACATTTGAATGTCATAAGTTACTGACCTAAATATTCTTGTCTAATGAGTATGTCATATTAATCTTGATTTTTGCCATATGTATGCCATACTACAATAGATTATTGCTATATGTGTATGTCATAATGATATAAATTGATAGGAGACTTTACTTCATTTCATCTGTTTATGTTTTTCTTTTTATCAATTTACCTTTATGTATTCCATGATAAAAGTTCATGGTAAGATTTTCTAGCTCCTCCCTGGCTAAGTGTCCGTAGCATGTCTTTTTTTCATTCCAATAAAGAAAATTAATTAAATCTTCGAAATCTAGATCTTATTTTGTTCTCATGATGCAAAGCTCAAGAAGAATACGTGAAATTTGTTGGGAAAAATGGAAATAGAGAGTATGAGAGACTTGGAAAGCCCCTTGTCATTAGAATGAATTTGAATTTAATGTCGAGTTTATTGTGCTCAATTTTTCATAATTTTTTATTAAACCTGGACGTATAAAAAAATATAATTAAAGTTCCATTAATTTTATATTAAAAAAATTAATGAAAAGAGTACTGAATCTAAATCAAATACTGAATTAAAAAAAAAGTGAGTTGAGGCATTATAGAAAGGTAAGAGCCTTATAAGAAGTATCGATTCCAGCTTTATATAAGTAAACAAGTTTGCTAGCTCAGTGGCTCTTTTGAAGTACTTGTGCAATCATTTTTTTTATTTAATCATTTTTTTTGGTTGCATACTTTTCAAAACCTTCTCTCTAACCTCTTGAAGTGACCATGGGGTAAGGTTCTTTCAGCATTGCATGCAGTATGACCCACTGATGTAATGAAGTTGAAGGGATTGAAATGATTATTACGATACTTCTGCACATGAGTAGGCTCTCTTTGAAGAAATGTAAGTTATAGGCCTAAAGTGGCAATTTTACTATTTCAAGAAAAAAATTACTGTGATTTTTTCGTCCAATCTGTTTTTTTTTTAAATTGATTAAACATCATGTTATTGTATTATACAAAAATATATATAATTGTTATGACAGTAAGTTATTGTATTGATATTTACATGAGACTTATTTTATTATATTATTATTTTATAAAATACATGTCCAGCTAAATACTTTTTATGAAGGAGAGATATTTCTACTCTATTCACAAAAAAAAAACTTTATAAATAATCTTCACACAATTATATTTAATTAAAAAAAATTAAATTCATAAAAATTCGAATCATTATCTTTATAATTATTCTTAACTTTGCGAGTAATGATTTACTAGTGGCTAAGCCCCAGTGGGCCGTCCAATCTAGTTAAAAGTAAAGCCTGCAGATAAATATATAATTCAAAATTATTGTTGGGTACTTTCTGAAACCGACCCCTATTTTCATTGTCAAATCACCCAAAAGTTAATAGTAACAACACCAAACTGTCGGCCTCGGAGGGCAACTGCTCAAGTTCCCTTTCAGAGGTCAATATTTTCTCTCGTAATTATGTAATTGAGTGGAAATAAATATTTTTCATACTGACGTGGATGGAATAAATATTTTTTATTAATTATTAATGAGTACAGAAATATGAATCCTGTTTAACACTTGATCTAGCAATATATAATCATCTAAAGGAAGTCCAAATACATGTCTAATTATAAATATCAATAATTAATTCCATTCAATATGATTTTTTTAAAGAAATTTATTTCTAAATAAGTTAAAGATACAGATAATAACAAACTTAATATAACAAATAAGAGTCTTCAGTACTCGAAGAGCATAAGTCCCCCTTCCATTCTCATGTTACAATTCTGATCATTATTAATTACTGAAATATTTTGTTACCTTTTTTTATATTATATGCTTCTTGATCATCATCAGCGTCTTCGAGCAGCAGTCTCCCTTTGTGCATTGAAAAAGACAGCAGCCACAGGCAGGCCAAGGTCATTTTCTTCAGCAAACTTTCTAGTGTTAAACCGATCCCTTGAAGCTGGTACACTCATCTCTGTTTGTCTTCGTTTCTGCTTGAAGAGCAGGAACACAAAGCGGTGGATCCCAATATTCGGCCTCGGGATTTCATAATTCACAACTTCTTTTCCTGTAATATTTCCACCAAAAATGTGAACCCTTTAAATCATTTAATTGTTGTTTTTCAGATCAAAAACTGAATCTAAATTTGCTTTAGATAACATTACTTACCAAATGAGGCATCAGTGGTACCTGGGATGTCGGTGACAATCCTGTAAGATTGTCAAATAAAGGGATTCAGACTCGGATAGCTAGATGTTTATGTTTGTGTTCACACAACCTTCCTTCTTTATTTCTCAGCTTGTACTGAAGTTGTACTAACAATACTATGAACTAATTCTGGCTATCATGGATTTTGCAGACAAATTTGCACAATCACATCTTTCAAATTTTGGTAAATGTTATGCACGATCTTTTATATATGTATATACGTAAATAGTTAATTATTATACGTGACTGTAAAACACTATGCTTTATGTGAATCATAAATTCACCCTAGAAATAGGGCACAAATTTTCAGATCTCTCCTTTTAAATGTATTTATTGCGAGACTGTCTTTATAATAATTAACATCGGAGGGTTTTAGAGAGGTTATAATCTTGAATATACCAGTGCAAATGCTCCCTCAAGTAAGGGTCACTTGGGCCAGGAACATCTGGGTCAGTCATGATCTGGAAATGATAAAGAATTACGACTAATCAATAATTTCAGAGCGTAAAAAGATAGAATAGAACAAGAAAAACAAGGGAATAAATATTTTTACCAGAGTGAAGAAAGATCTCATATCCCCTCCAAGAACCTCAACCTTAGGTTTTTCAGTTACTTGAGAGGGAAACATTTCATGGCCATTATATACTTGCTGCTTGACGGAGTTGTAAGTTACAGTCATTTTCACAGATGGAGTGAAATAATCAATGACCTCACCTACCACTCTTCCAAGCACAAGGGCATCTGACATTTTTGCCATAATTATGAGTGACAAAAAGAAAGAGAGAAGCTAGTGAGCCTGAATAAGCTTTTATCTTTTCTTTTTGAATGCTTCTTATCCGGGTGGTGAATTGCAGCCAGAAGCTCTCATATTTATAGTGTGGAGAGAATCTCAAGGGTTGCTTGTTAGTGGGTTACAAAAAATGTTTAAAATGTGGAATGCAAAAAGAAAGAAAATTAAAGCTTGGCGTTATATAATTTTATGCTAAATTAAATTAAAAAAAAGGGTAACCAAGGCTAGCCTAAGGAGATTCTCATTCCTTTCTATCTCACTCTTTTTTATTGTAACATGCGTACAGAAACAATATTAGCTTTTAAAACTCAAAAATTGTATTATATATGGACTGAAGAAAGTGACAGCAAAAGATGTTTGTTATCACCTCAAATTGTGAGATGATGACGACGATGAGCTAACTTATAAGTAAACAGAGTCAATCACATGCATGTTAAGGAATGCCTCTACGATTATGAGAGTCACAACAAAATTAAATTAGAGCAAATCTAAGCCTAATGTTTTTATCTGGATAGGATCATATATTGCACGAGTGATCCGAGTTATTGGTACCTAGAGCGTCCTGTTCTTATCTTTTGCTAGTTTCAAGAAAAAAGAAAAAGCTAAAGAAAAAAAGAGGTTGTAGTCAAAAGATAAATAATGATTATGATGAGAATCAACCAACAGTGTGATATTTACTTTCTCGGAATCCAGCCAAAGGGAAAAATTCTAAGCTTGGTAACTACGTCTACGTGTATGATTTATCTGTATGAGAAGGAGCCAAAACGAAAGTTCTTGAAGTGGAAGAGCTCATAATTACTAACACGAAATAGTAGTAAGGATTCCTTTACACTTTCAGCAATACATGGAATGAAAAGCTTTAAGAGAGAATTTATGTGCTAGATGCATGCGTTCCCCCTTTCTCTGGGTTTCAGAATATATCTAGGTTTCCTATATAAAGTTTTTGGAACTAATTCACACTCAAAAACTAACTCTAGAGTAATGGATCTGATAAAAACATAAAAACTGTTAAACTTCTATTAAACTCTCAAACCCTCTCTCATCTCGTCTAGAATTTAAAGAAACAAAATAAATTTGACCTTCATTCATTCAACGTGGCTCAAAGACCTATTTATATGAAGGCAAATTCTATGATGTCGTAACTAAAATTATAATATTAATATCGTGATAAATATAAATTTTGTAAATTATACATAAAATTAATAAATGAAATGCAAAACAAATAAATTAATATACGAGTGTTAAATTGGTGTTTTGCACCACTCATATGTTAATTTATTTGTTTTATCTTACATTTACAAGTCTTACATTCTATTTACATAATTTTATATTTTATTTTACACTTAATATTGATTTACAAACTTTGCGTTAAATTTATAAATTTTACATTTTATTTATATAATTCAAGTTTAATTATGGTATTGGTGTCGTAATTTTAATCACAAGATCATGGAACGACCCAAGGTCATTCTAAAATCACAGCATCAATACCATAATTAAACATGAAATGTTCAAATGAAACATAAGATACGTAAGTTTAACATAAAATTTATAAATTAACATTAAATTTAAAAAAGAGATAAATTATGTAAATGGAATATAAGATTTGTAAATGGAAGAAAAAAATAAGTAAATTAACATAGGATGATAAAGTGGAGTTTTAGTAGTAAATAAAATAAAAATTTACAAATGTAACATAAACGTGTAAATCAACATTAAGTGTAAAATAAAACATAAATTATGTAAATGAAACATAAGATTTGTAAATAGAAGATAAAACAAGTAAATCAACAAAATAGTGGTAAATTGATGTATTATTAGTAAAAAAATAAAACCTTATAGATATAACATAAAACTTGTAAATTAATATTAAGTGTAAAATAAAATATAAATGATATAAATAGAGGGTAAAATAAGTAAATCAACAAATGAGTGACAAATTATTGTATCAATAGTAAACAAAATAAAAACTTACAAATATAACATAATTAAAATAAAACCCAAATTAAGTAAATGAAATATAAGACTTATAAATGGAATGTAAAACAAGTAAATTAATATAAGAATGATAAATTGGTATATTAATAGTAAACAAAACAAAAGCTAACAAATGTTATAGAAAACTTGTAAATTAACATTATATATAAAAATAAAACATAAATAATGTAAATGAAACATAAGATTTGTAAATGGAGGGTAAAACAAGTAAATTAACATCGGAGTAGTAAATTAGTATATTATTATTAAACAAAACAAAAGCTTACAAATATAACAAAAAACTTATGGATTAATATTAAGTGTAAAATAAAACATAAAGTATGTAAATGGAACATAAGATTTGTAAATAGAAGGTAAAACAAATAAATTAACATAGAAATGGTAAATTGGTGTATTTTTAGTAAACGCAATAAAAACTTATAAATGTAACATAAAATTTGTAACTAGTAAATCAATAATAATTGTAAAATATAATATAAATTAAGTAAATAAAACATAAAACTTGTAAATAGAAGGTAAAATAAGTAAATTATTATATGAGTGGTAAATTGGTGTATTATTGTTAAATAAAACAAAAATTTACAGATGTAATATAAAACTTATAAATTAACATTAAATGTAAAATAAAGATAAATTATGTAAATGAAATATAAGACTTGTAAATAAGAGATAAAATAAATAAATTAACATAAGAGTTATTAAAAAATTAAAAAATTACAAATGTAAATTAAAAAATTATAATAATAATAATAATAATTACCTTGTATATTTATTGATTTTATTTTTAAATTGAATAATGATAGTTTTGGGTTTCATAATACATATGATGATTTTTGTCAAATTTTGTTAAGGATAAAATTTACTCTTAAAATCTAATTTTGAAAAATTATTCTTTTCATTTTTTCATAGTTATTTGTAAGATAAGTTGATTTTTCATTATTCTAAATATTATCGACTGCACCCCGAATGATCTTTAAGTACAAGTAAGCAAAAAGTTTGAAACGACAGAAATATGTATAAAACTAAAAAGGAAAAAATCCACTTTCATCCCTAGAGTTTCATGCAATAATTCATTTCATCCTTACTTTTTAAATAATAGCTCAAAACATCCTTCTGCTAACTCACCGTTAGTTTAATACCGTTAACTAGTATTTTATTGAGGACAAAATATGATTTTTTTATTAAAGTAGTACAAATTATATTGAAATAAAATTTTTACACAATTAAATAATACTACAAAATATGCAAAATTTATTTTTTTTAAATGAAATCAACGATGAAATAGTTTGATACAGCCACTTAAATAATCGACGTAAGTAACAAATTGTAATTAGCACAATATCTTTAAATCATTGGAAGAAAAACTCAAAAATATAATCAATTTTTATGTGCTTGTATGTATTGAAAATTTTCTTAATCTTCAACTAATTTTTATTTTGAGCTTTGCCACCACTTTAATTAGCACAATATCTTTAAATCATTGGAAGAAAAACTCAAAAATATAATGAATTTTTATGTGCTTGTATGTATTGAAAATTTTCTTAATCTTCAACTAATTTTTATTTTGAGCTTTGCCACCACTCTTCTTTGACCATTATTGTCTCCCCAAGTCGGCTCATAGTGCAATTAGAGAGTGTACTTATACGAATATGAAAATTGTGCTTATTTTTTATACTTAAATATAGGGTTTATAGGGCTTTCATGCCGCCAAAATAAAGAGAATTACAAAATAATTGCTTGAAATGGAAGTTTTCATCTTTTTTTTATATTTCCAGTTTAGTAGGATTAGATAAACATCATTTTTAGTTATATATCAACTTTTATTTATTTTTTCTAATTTTCTCTTTGATGGAAAACCCTTTTCTACCCTTAATGAATAACTAAGGAACGACATTTAAATAATAGTGAGTTAATAGAAGGATGTTTTGAGCTATTTTTTAAAAAGTATGGTTGAAATGAGCAATTGCATGAAACTATATGGATGAGAATGGTTTTTTCCCAACTAAAAATTAGACTAAATTTTATTGTTATATAATTTTATTTTGTAATGGCTTGATCCATAACAAGAAAAATAATTTTGCTTGCTTAGCATATGTAGTAGACAAATACTATAATAGAAAATGAAAAAAAAAGTTTATAAATGTCATAGGATGAATATAGAATTTATAGTTAAACAAATTTAATAAAATTTATTCCAATTGTTTTTCAATGCAATTTTTTTGTTTTCAATTGATGAGTGAATTTTTCTTTACTCTATTAAATTAAATGAATAAACTTTTTTTTATTAAAGATTATTGTTACTTTACAAGTTTTATGGTATTTTTACAAATGCTTATTTTATTTGTAATTTACTTAAATACAATCTACTACTCTTATATTAATTTACTTGTTTTATATTCTATTTACTGGTCATATGTTTAATTTATAAATTTATGTTTATCACGACATTGATATCATAATTTTAATCATGGTATTATAGAATTTTCCTTTGATTATTTACCTCATTGAGTTTTGTTATCTTCAAATACAATATTTTTCATATTGATATGTATGTAACGGTCTTGAATTTTTCCATTTATACATATCATAGTATATACTCTTGTGGAGAGAGATTTTCATGTGGTTCCTATTATAATATGCTATTGTATTTATTCATTTATTTTTATGTGTGCCTGTTTTGTATATGCAGATAATTACATTATAATTATGTGTATAGATATATCAAGACTCCTTTTAACATTTTATTTTCTTAATCTTTCAGACATTAAACATGGTCACCAGAAGGGTAAAAGAACTAGGCCACAAGAATAGACATTTCTAGAATGGATTACTTGGTAAAAATTTGATCGTTACACTTCTCTCTATCTTTGTTAAACTAATTTCAATTGCCCTAGGCACTTACTTGGGAGTGTGTTAGTTTCATAGAGAGGATTGAGTGTGCATGGTGCTATTGAAATTAGTAGCTAATTGTATGATCAACGCTGATCACTCCGAGCCTATTTTGGGTTGCGTTTATCACCTGATCAAGGCTGGTCCGAAACAGAGTGTTAATTGTATATTAGTAGAACAGCTGCATAAATTAAATATATAATAATATATATTACAGTCCAATGGGTCTAAAATGGAGAAACTATCACTTTAAGAAGATCAGAACTGAAAAATTTGTAAACCGAGGGGCCAAAATACAGAATCTTTCAAAGAAATAGGCTAAATTTCAATTGGCTCCATTATTCCCTGAAATTTAAATAATATATTAATAAATAATTACAGATCCACCCCTAACCTTATATTTAAATAATATATTAATAAAAACCACTCAATCCGAAACCTTAAGTTAATAAGGCTGACATCTTATATTAGAATTGATAGAAGTCCTAATAATTTATCTCTAACAGTAATTCTTACATTAGATAGATCAAAACAAAATCTTCTAAAATTTATCTTTAATTTCCTTTTAAATAAAATACCGTAAATTAAACATTTCTTCTTAGAATTGAACAATTAACCACTTGCTTAAATGACAAGAGGTCAAACCAATTAGACTATTATTTGGGGATGACCTTATAATCTTATATTTATATGTAGAGAAAAGAACACAATTTTTTTTTTCATTATCGGCTTCAAAAGGCCGTAAGAACCATATGTAATGCGGCTATAAACTGAAGTAAATTCCATTTTCTTCTGCCTCTTAACATCAAGGAAATATAGAATTTCAGCAATATCCTCCTCTTATGAGTTATGACAATCTAAAGCTGGGAAAGACTCAAGGCCTTTTGTATAAAGGTTAAAAAAGAAGAAAAATTCGAGTTAGTTGTGTTAGAACCTTTCCCATGTAACCATTCATGCACTGATGTGATGTTACTAATTATATAGAAATTTTTTATTAGTTTGAGAAGCTTTGGGCATAAAGTAAATCAGCCCCCACCAAAATGTGCGCCAAGTAATAAAGATAGTGGTGAAGAGATTTCAAGTAAAGATACTCAATTGAAGTCACTTCTTCACTTGAATTAGTAACCATTGAATTGGGTTGCATATTTAGAAACCAAGCACTTGTTTTTCTGCAGCATTTTCGGCTTTGGAATCATATTGATAATGTAAATTACTACACGTTCATTTTTTTTTCTCCAATTCTTTATTCCAGTTGTTTGTTGTCAGATCGTTTAAGAGCCGCAGCATATTTTTAAGAATGGTCAAAAAGCGTGGATGGTTTCTTGTGACCAAATTTCACAAACATGAACATGGATAGGCAGTACATTACTCTTTTTTATTGGAAACTGGCAGTATATTACAATGTGAATTTTGGCACAAACAATGCCGACTGAGTGGTTTCTGTAGGTTTGATAATGCAGACTGATTCATTGAATTATTCCTTTTTCTGTCGCAGGGATAAGATTGAAGACTAAATTAATATCTTTTACTATTTCCAGCCTTTTTTTTTATTTGATATTTCGGAAACATAGCATACCAATTAAACTAAGGTTTGTTTGATATTAAAATATTATAATTTAAAAGTTATAATGGTTAGTGGAAAAAAATGTAGCTGATTATGAAATAAAAATTTATATAAATAAAAATTTTTAATAAAAATAAAAAATTATAAATTTTGTATCATACAATTGTGAGATTTTCAACTTTCAAAATCCACAATAAAAATTATTCATTTAATCTTTTAGTATTATAAATTTTATGATACAACTACCCAATCATAATATAAAATACTGGCCAAGTACTGAAACCCATAAAAATTTAGCTGAATTATAATAAAAGTGGAGAATACCAGTTTGATCAAATCACCTTATGATACGAAGAGATACGTTTATTTTCACTATATTCGTGAAGATACATCCACGGAAGCTCAAGTAGGGGCCCTCTTAGCTCAAGGATTAAAGTAGGGGTCCTCTTATCTCAAGGATTAAGTGTAGAAGCCTCCGTTATTCAATCCCCGGCGTCAAGTCCAGTCGCTTCAGTGTCTCAATCGACACGCTTTGCTCCGCAAAGTTCGCCTATTTTGGTCGTCAATCATCATTACATTTATTCATAGCTTTTCTTAATTTTCAGAAAAGAAGATTTCCAAAGATTGCATATGAGTTCAGCAGGCTGACTTCATCATCAGTTGCTTGCGAGCACAGGCAAATGCCAAAAATGTCTTCTGAAACTCATTGACTTGCTTAAGATTGTGATCGTCAGTCATGCATGCATGTGCCAGCTTCTATGTGTATTGATAGTTGTTAATTTAGAAGAGCTTAATTACTGGTGGCTTCTGTGTCCATGTGCCAGATTCGTTCTTGGCTTCTTGCTTAATATTGAGCATCTAAGCGAAAGGTTTTGAGAAGCATATGATGCTAGCTTGCCTTAATTTAAAAAGAATATGAAGGCTTCAATGATGAAGAACATGGAGTTAGTAACATGCTTGTTCGGTTAAACTACATGGTGTTATC
Organism: Citrus medica; assembly: GCA_002013955.2. NCBI lineage: Eukaryota > Viridiplantae > Streptophyta > Magnoliopsida > Sapindales > Rutaceae > Citrus > Citrus medica. The sequence continues at coordinate 3,392 of MKYO02021568.1, read as the reverse complement.
ACAGAAGCAATTGCAAAAATAATTTTAAGTGAACTAAGGTGTTTGGTTGTCAGGAAAATGAGCGAAAGTTGAGAGAGAGCTAGAGAGAATGAATTGCTAAAACATTTATGTCATATTGATGAGTCTTGAACGTCAAGAATATGTACAACAAGCCAATATCATCATGCTACGCATATAAAAATATGCAAATAATGATTCTGTTAGTTGGTTGTATTTAGGATGCAACAATTGAAAAACTTCTCAACCAAAAGTTGTTCTTTTTTTAATTTATTTTAAGGAAAATTATCAACCGTCCACTTGTTTGTTTTTTCTTTTTAAAAAATACACAAACCCTTTTTTTTTGGTAGCGTGCCACCTGAAGTTTGCCTTTTATTACAGTCGTCCACTTCCATCTAACCGCTATTAGAAAGTTGCTGGCGTCAGAGGGGTAAAATGGGTATTTCATTCGAATATCTAAAATTATGCTTTTTAAAAAAAAGAGTAAAACAACGTCATTTTATGTGATTTAAAAATTAAAAAAGAAGAAGAAGAAAGAAAACTAATGTTGTTTAACTCAATTGAAAGAGAAAAAATAAATACAAATTTTCTAAATTTAGCAAGCAACAAATACTATTTTCCTCCAAAAAAATAAATACAGAATTTCTAAATTTAGCAAGCAACAAACACTATTTTCCTCCAATTTCTAGCATCCACTTTTGAAAAAACTTAAATCCAACTAATTTATCTTTAATTTCTATTTATTTTGGGTTAAATTATAATTTTGAGGGGTAAAAAGGTCATTTCATTAACATTCCGTTAAATCCACTAACGAAGATCAAACGAAAGTGGACGAATGCAACAAAAAGTAAATTTTAGGTGGCGCGCTAAAAAAAAATGTTTGTGTATTTTTGAAAAAGGCAAAACAAACAGATAGACGGTGGTAAATTTTCCTTATTTTAATTATCCAAGTTCACTGAAGATAAAATTCATATAAAAAATTGAGAGAGAATGATGGGTTTGGCTAAATACTTTATAAGCTATAGGGATGAAATAGGTAATTAAACCAAATTATTTATAGGACAAATTATACATAGGAATGTAAAAAGACATTAATTACCCAACTTTCAATATCGTTAAGGAACTCTTGGGTGCAATTCGTTGGCTATTTTTGGCATCACTTAGGCCGGACTATAGATTATATGGTGAAAACGAAAATGCATGTCTTCGTTTAGTTAAATTATTGGAAGCACAATCTATTGCAAATTAATTATGTAGATTAGTTTAATTGTTAGCAGAAACCAACTGAATTGAGGATATTCTAAACTTGCTAATCATGCCATTTGTAATTACAATCTAAGGTTTGCATGACCCGATCATTGGGACCTAGCAAAATTCTGGAAATTTTTTCCACGGTCATTATTAGGAACCTTTGTTTCTTTTTCATGATTCTCTGCTATTGATTTGGCTTCTTTTGTGATATGATGGATAATATTAGATATGCTGTGGTCCTTAATGAAATCTATAAATTGTATGCACATAAATGTTGAAAGAAAGCAAGCTTTTCAAAAAATTTTACAATATCATAGCTTTAAAAGCGCTAATGCTAAATAATAGATATAAATAATAAGTGATAGCTCTTTTATCAGAATTTTAGTACTTGAATGCTCACATAATGATCCATTGATAAAGTATATATTCCTAGAGTGTTATTTACACAAATAGTATATACAAACACATCCCAGTGTTATTTATATAAATAGTATATACAAACACATCCCATCCCCATACATAAACACAAATTAAAAAATTCTTTATTCCAATATCAGTGTGAAGGAAATTGATGTATTTTGAGCAAGTACATGGGAAGTGAATCAAATTTACCATGTTTATATGTAGGGTCGGCATAATCGAACTGGATCCGGAAAAAATTTCGGTCCAGTTCAGTTTTTATGGCGGTTGAGTTTGATTTTTATTTTCCTTAGAAAAAATCGAATATTTCGGTTGGGAATAGAGCCGAATATTTTGGTTCGATTTTTGGTTTAAAATTTTAAATCCAAAAAACCGAAACGAAAAACTAATAAAATAATTTTAAAATAAAAATACCATGTGGAGTTTAGGGATTGGCTGAACTGAACCAGCTTGATTTTTTTAGTTTTGGTTTGATATTTTATAAGTAAACGGGATATTATCATTTTACTACAAAAGTTATTATGACATTTCATGTCAGTACCATGGTTTGTCGAAAAGTATATTTTACTACCAAACATTTACTTCGTTATCAATTCACTACCATTTCGTTAAGAACGTTAAAAATTTGCTAATATCATAAGGGCATCAAAGACATTTCTAACTGTAAGAGTAAAATTGTCTGTTAATTTGATAGATAAATTATCATTTTACTACCAAGTTTTTAGGGGAATTATCATTTTACTACCGACTTTTTAGGGGAATTATCATTTTACCACCAAACTCTTGGGGTTAAAATCGACTTTTAACTGAATTTCCGTTAACCATTAACTTTCTCTTAACGGAATAGTAGTGAATTGATAATGGCGCAAACGTTTGGTAGTAAAATACATTTTTCAGCAAACCATGGTATTGACATGAAATGTCAGAATAACTTTAGAAATAAAATGATAATTTCTCTAAATAAAAAAATTGAATTGATTAATAGCGAAACCAAACAAAAAATTTTCAAACCGGACCGAATGGTC
>MKYO02021457.1:313343-378983 GCA_002013955.2 Citrus medica | reverse complement strand
TTGGGTTGAAGGTGAAGTCTCAACATGTGTCATGGGCTTTATTTGGTAAATTTATTTTCTCTTCCCCTCTAGTTTTTGTGGATGTTTTGACTTCTCGTCGATAAATAATACTAATCTTGTCTAGTACCGCCTTGCTTTCACCGGCCCCCTAGTATAAGGTTATTATTATCTGGCACGATAAGCCCTTAGCACCATATTGATTAGAGCGTGGTTCATGAGGTTTGGATTCCCCCCTCATGATTTAATTGGTATTAATAAGAAATATTTAGCCCATGATGCATGTTGATACGGATCCAGATACCCAAGTATGTCAATTTAATAGATCTACACTTTAATTATTCTCGTCATTTCAATTCCAATTTTTAAGATAATTTGAATCACTTCCACCACAAATCCAATCACCCATTTACAAAATTAATTCTGTACATAATTAAAATCCACCTCCTCGTGGGATCGACACTCGTCACCATTAGTTTATACTACAATAGATTTGTGCGCTTGCGAGTTCAACAAAATTTGCACAACACCCATACACCCCAAAACGCGTCTTGCCAATTAAGGTGTGGATCACCCTTTATAAACCCAGCATCTCTCCCGTGCTTTGTCGATGTGGGATTCACCTAAGGTGTTACATACACCCCCCCTTGGGGACTCAGCGTCCTCGCTGAGGTTTGCCCCACCATCGCTCAAGAGGACACGCGGAGCCGCTCTGATACCATAATGTCATGACCCAACCCAGACCTAGTAAGATATTGTCCGCTTTGGGCCTTATCAAGGCCCGCACAGATTTATTTCTGGGGTGCCCATACACCCCAAAACGCGTCTTGCCAATTAAGGTATAGATCACTCCTTATAAACCCAGCATCACTCCCGTGCTTTGCCGATGTGGGATTCGCCTAGGGTGTTACATACACCCCCTTTGGGGGCTCAGTGTCCTCGCTGAGGTTTGCCCCACCATCGTTTAAGAGGACACGCAGAGCCACTCTGATACCATAATGTCATGACCCAACCTAGACCTGGTAAGATATTATCCGCTTTGGGTCTTACCAAAGCCTGGACGAATTTGTTTCTGGGGTGCCTATACACCCCAAAACGCGTCTTGTCAATTAAGGTGTGGATCACCCCTTATAAACCCAGCATCTCTCCCATGCTTTGCCGATGTGGGATTCATCTAGGGTGTTACATATACCCCCCCTTGGGGACTCAGCGTCCTCGCTAAGGTTTGCCCCACCATCGCTCAAGAGGACATGCGGAGCCGCTCTGATACCATAATGTCATAACCCAACCCAGACCTGGCAAATTATTGTCCGCTTTGGGCCTTATCAAGGCCTGCAAGGATTTGTTTTTGGGGCGCCCATACACCCCAAAACGCGTCTTGCCAATTAAAGTGTGGATCATTTCTTATAAACCCAGCATCTCGCCCGTGCTTTGCCGATGTGGGATTTGCCTAGGGTGTTATATACACCCCCCCTTGGGGACTCAGCGTCCTCGATGAGGTTTGCCCCACCATTGCTCAAGAGGACAAGCGGAGCCGCTCTGATACCATAATGTCATGACCCAACCTAGACCTGACAAGATATTGTCCGCTTTGGGCCTTAACAAGGCCCGCACAGATTTGTTCTTGGGGCACCCATATACCCCAAAAATGCGTCTTGCCAATTAAGGTGTGGATCACTCCTTATAAACCCAGCATCTCTCCCATGCTTTGCCAATGTGGGATTCGCCTAGGGTGTTACAATTATAGATGAAGAAATACAATATTGCCAACTCTACTAAAACTTCTAGAAATGCACAACTTATTAAGGCACAATTGGATGCAAATTCTTTAGTTATATTATGTGATTTGTTTATTTCGGAAGTAGAGGCAGGACATTGTCCTGGAACTCATTTGACTAGTGTTTGGATGGGAAAGCTTTGTTACAAATTTCATTAAGGCAATTGGAAAAGAGTATACTAAAAGACATTTGAAAAATAAGTGGGATGCCTTTAAAAGTGATTGGAAATTATGGAAAGATCTTGTTGGGAAATAAACTGGTTTAGGATGGAATCCCATGTTAAAGACTATTAATGCTTCTGAAAAGTGGTGGTAGAAGAAAATAAAGGTATGAATGCTGATTATTTTGCCATTTACAATTTTTTTTATTATATACAAAATTAGTGTTTAACTTCATATAATGTATAGATACAAATGTATCCCAAGGCAAGCAAGTTTCGTAAAGAAGGCATTAATAGAGAATTAGAAGGGAAGTGGACAGAATGTTAGAGAACACTGCAACCACTGGAGAGCATGTTTGGGCGCCTTCAGCTAGTGTTTTTCCATCTGAAGTCGTGAAGAGTTAGACAAAAATGTCATTCCACTAGAAAGTACTGGTGATTTAGATGAGTTCACTAATCAATTAGAATATGACAAAGGTATTGAAAATTATGAGAAATTGGTAGATAAAAGGAAAGTTGAAATACCTGAGATAGCAAATAAAAAGGCAAAGAAAGTTAAAAAAAAGGTTGGATTAAGAGGAGCAAAGGTGGGAGGCGCTATGAAATTATCACAACATACTGACTGCCTTATAAATATTGTTGAGGATAAAAAAAAATGATACTGTTGGTTGTAGTATTCCTGAATAATGCGAATGGTTAAATCTTTACCTGGAGTAGAAGTTGGAAGTGACTTATGGTTATTTACCACTCGACTCTTTTTATCTAAAGAGAAGAGAGAGATGTTTTCTATCATGAAAGACCAAGAGACAATGCTTAAATGACTTCAATTTGAGAAATCATCGGCTTATAGTCTTCAAAACATGTTCTTGTAGTAATCTTATTATATGACATTAGATTTTCCTTCAGGCTCTTACATTTTAGTTTCTTTTAGGAATAAGGTGTTTTCATGAACAATTGATTCTATGATACTATTTTCGTACTAATTTTCATCAAACATTAGTTATAATAATAATTATGAATGATTTTCATAATTGTTTGTAACAATTTTTTTTATTTTTACTTTTTTTAATTTTGCAACATGTTTAGTGATACTTTTTGAATAATTGTTTACAGGTTTATTTTAGAAATGGATGCATCTGATGATGAGGTGGTCGACCAAATTTTATGTATCTCTGCACTTCTTATAGAAGATTACTATCTCAAATATATTTGTAAACAACCAAGTATGAATTCTATGCAAATTCGAGATATGTGGTTGAATGAAGTATTAGAAGGAAATGATAATTGGTGCCACAAGATGTTTAGAACGGAAAAGGCTATATTTTTCAAATTATATGCTAATTTAGAAATAGATTATGGGTTAAAAGGTTCAAGAAGAATGGGGGTTGGTGAAATTTTAGGAATGTTTTTGAATACTTTGGGACATGGGGTCGGAAACAAGTTAGCACAAGAACAATTTCAACACTCAAGTGAAACTATTAGTAGATATTTTAGCCAAGCATTAGATGCTGTATGTCTTATGACAATAGATATAATAAAGGTAGAAGATCCTGAGTTTAAGGAAGTTCTTAAAGAAATATTGAGAGATTTGAGATACATGCCCCACTTTAAGGTAATTAAGAAAATTGTTTTTAATTTTTGTTTTACAAAGTCACAAATTAGTAATAAATATGTTTTCAAGCTATTATCAAGATTGTATTGGTGCCATAGATGGTGTGTATGTTTCTGCCACAATATCCTCAGAAGATCAAGTACCATATATTGGTAGAGAAGGAATACGACTCAAAATATAATCGCTGCATGTAATTTTGATATGCAATTTATTTTTGCACTTTCAGGTTAGGAAGGCAGTGCACATGATGCAAGGATTTTTCTAATAGTTGTTAGAAATCCTACAATAAATTTTTCCAAAGCCTCCTAATGGTGTTTCACTTTTTTTAATAATTATTTCTTAAATATTTCATACTTTTCTTTACAAAATATTTAAGTTGAATTATAACTTAATCTTTTAAAATGTTATTATGCAAATTCACTTTTTTTTATTCAAAAAGTAAATATTATTTAGCGGATGTAGTATGCCTCCAAATCAATGGTTTTTTAGGTCCATATAAAGGTGAAAGATACCACCTTCCAGAATTTTGTCAATGTAGTAACCCACTAGTTATCAAGAAATATTTCATCATGCTCATTCATCGTTTAGAAGTGTTATTGAACGCTCATTTATAGTTTGGAAGAAAAGATGAAAGATTTTAAAAGATATGCCCAGCTATCTGTTTGCCAAACAAGTGAAAATGTTCATTACAACCATGGCATTACACAATTATATAAGGAGACATGCACAATGTGATCTTCATTTTGACAACATTGAAAGCTATCATACTTCAATCTTTAATGAAGGAATAGGAAGAGACAATGATACTCAAGAAGAGTATCACCATACTGTTGGCTTTGGATCCCAAGAAATGTAAAATTTGAGGAACTTTATTGCAAAACATTTAATGTGAATGTAATGCATATTATTTTTTATTTTATTTGGATTATGTATAAGTATGAATTTTTATCATATTTTATGTAACATATTATCAAGGTCTTTAGATTTTTGTTAATTGAATTTTTTTAATATAATTTTACATATTTAAGAAAAAAAGGTATGTTTAAACAATTTATTAAATATACTCTAAAAATAAAAGACAATTTAAACTTATGTCTCTTTTGGTTATTACATAATAAAAAAATATTTTCGTAATAAAATTTACCAAACGCATATATTCTATTTTTCAAACTCACAGCAACTACAGTATCACAGTTTACCAGACGCTAAACTACTTTTTTAATTAATAGCTTATTTCATCTGCATAGGACAAGCAGCTTATTTCATCAGCGTCCGTAATCTTAGAATGACCTATAATCCATTTTGTGTTTTGGAAAATTAGGACTGATTTGGGCTCCAATCTAACAACCCAAATTTTCCTAAGGTTTCTTATCTTCTCAAAAAGATTATTCCAAATCGGACAAATGCACCTATTCCTATGTTAGGTTCTTTAGTTCTATTTTCTATTTTGCTAAGGATTCGTTATTATATTTCCTTTGTTTTGTTATTTTATTTCCAATAATTAAATCATTAGTTAGTCCTTTATTTTATGGTCCTAGGTAGTCTAGGAATAGGATTAGTTATGACTTTGATCAATGTACTAAGAATTATTACCCTACAATTTCCCTTCCTCTCTGATTTCTTCCACTCTTCTCTATTCTTATTTCTGTTAATTATTTTACTTTTTAATTACTTGATTACTAGTAGTAACCTATCATCTAGTATTAGAGAATGTTTTTGGGCATCATGACTGTCAAGGAACTTAAAGACAAGGTCGTGCACTTGGTTTAACAACTAACTCTCCAATCTCATTAGTTGCCTCGTCAACTCAATGAGAAAATTAATGCACCGTCCAAATAATCTAATGATCTCTAAACATTAATTTTAAAGTCATTGTGACCAATTCAATCAGCTTTAGGCAAGTGGAAAACTAATATACGACTTGACTTTCCTATTTTCAATAGAGAACAACCCAAGAGGATGGATTTTTCGATGTGAGTAGGACGAATGATTGATTACCTTATCTATCTAAGGCAGGCCTGTTATCATTAGCTATTGGACACCTAGATGCTGATGCTTTAGCTTGGTATCGTTGGTTAGAGCAGACTATGGGTGAGATGACTTAGGCTTAATTCAAACGAGCCTTAATTACTCGATTTGGAGCATTCAAAGGGAGTGATGCAGTTGGGTCTATTACTAAACTACAAAAACTGGAACTTTTCTAGAGTATCAATGGCAATTCGAAAGATTGGCCGACCGCACTAGTAATTTACTCGAAACTTTCTTTATTAGTTATTGTTGGGTATAAATACTAATGTTATTGGTGTCAATGTGCAAGTGTACACAACAAGTAATACAGTGATGAATATTCAAGATCGTCTCCATAGAGATTGATGTTATCATATTTGCTACAACAATATTAACAGTGCAGATTTTGTGCTGAATTAAAATAAAAAAAAATTAGTGAAATTATTATACTAATTAAAATAAAAGTGCAATAAATAAAATACAACAAAGTAAATTATCACGTCAAACTCAAGGATAAAACCAATGGAAATATAGAGTAGTTGAGTGAATAAACGCTCCTAATGCTTTTGACTATTTTCTAATGATTGGCTCGGTTGCTGCAGTATCTGCTACAACACTAGTCAGAATCCTTATGCATCCTCAGAAGTCGCATGTTGGATATCTTATATCTTTATACAACCTAACAGTGATCAATTGTTATGCCAACATCAGACATAACATTACACACTTAGGTTCTATTTACCCTATAAGGTGAATCTCTATGTCTAGTTCATCACTAATTTTAGATTAAGCATGGCCCTTTTGGGATAAGTTAAACTCAATCTAGGAAACCTAATCTAAAATCAAGTATTGCTCTGATATGTTCCACTAAGATAGGCCCTTTTGCGGCTCTCTCCTAACTTGTATCATTAGATGAGTGATCAACCGAAATAATGAATAAATATAAATACTATCAAAATAAACTGCTCCAACAAACATGCAGGAACATATATATTCAGTCAATAAACCATTAAGATTATTTATCACTCAGCCACAAATAAATTTAGTTCATGGTTTGCAAAAGAAAATTAAAGAACAAAGTTTCAGCCATGAAACACATCCCCATGAATAAATAGAAAACACGAAAACTAAAGAAGGATAAGAAGGATTGAACTCCCAATTGATCTCTGTAATTTTTTCTCTTGTGCAACCCTTAATCTCTCTCTTGAATCTTGTTTTTCTTTTGTTTCTTTGTGTTTTTCTCCTTGGGTTATGGCCCTCTCTATTTCTTATGATGTGTACTCCTTTTATAGTTGAAAATTAGGGTAAACGGAAGCCTAGGTCGCGCATAACACAAATTAAGAAACTGCAGATTGCAATTCTGCAAGTATCCCGCGTGGAATTTTCTCTGTCGTTGTTCCAGGGTTGCTACAGCAATGTTGCTGCAGCAACGACTACAGCAATTGCACTATTCCAAATTTGTTTCAATTCTTTTGTAGCCATGTTGTTTCCTTATTTTTTCAAGCCTATTGCATTAGCATTTCTTCCTTGAAATTTGAGCTTCCGAACACCTACAATTATGCACACAATTTAAGCACGAATTATTCTAATTCAAGCAAAATTTATTAAGACTAAACTAAAATAAATGTTTATGCAAAATGCAACAAAAATGCAATAGAAACACATCATTTACTCTCTAAGTAATATTGATTTAAGTCTAGAATTGCCATAATAATTCTCATTTCATAGAGTTATCACACCCCCAAACTTAAATCATTACTTGTCCTCAAGTAATGACAACAATGCTAACACTTCAATCACACAATCATGCAACAAATAGCTCAGCTCTGTCATCAAAGTTACAAGGATTCTTCCACCCTCAGATCACACTTTTAATCATGCAAAATAGCTATAGCAGTTTAGTTCTAAACTTAGGCTTCATTCTGTCCAAGATGTGTGTGTGTGCCACTTTGATCAAACTTTGATCAAATTCTAGAGATGCTACAACATTACAGAGACATTGTATATAATTCAAAGGTAGAACACAAATATATTCATATATGAGGAGCAGAATTCACAAATAAACTCAAACTGTGTTGCAACAAACATAATTATTATTATTTTTTTCAGTTAAACCCTTCAATGCAACATTGAACTTTCATGTGAATGCCTATCACTTGTAATGACGGCGTCCAATTACTCACTCAAAGTACATGTCAGAAATGCTGCAGCAACACATCCAGGATGTTATATCTAGGTCTTACTTTTGGACTCCTTTAACTCAAGGCTGAACATGGGGCTCATGAACATACCAAGTTACTCAGTATCCTAGGTAGCAGACCTATTTATTTTTCATTCCTTCATCACTATTTTTTTTTTGCTTTTTTTTATATAATTGTTGCAGCATTGCTCATAGCTCTTGTTGCCTTTGGACTCAAGTGTGCATATGGGGTGCATACTCAACCCTGGTTACTCAGCAACTTAAAACCATTGGAGCATAATTTATTTCATAACAGGCACAGTCCAACAAAAAATTTCCCCCAAACTTGAGATATTTTCTACTTTTTTTTTGTTTTCCTGGCTCTGCTACAACATTCTCATAAAACTCAACCAAAATCTAAGTGTCGGGATAGAATTTCAACCTCTATCTATAACTATCTCTACTTGGCATTCTCATAAATATTGAATAACACTCAATTTATCTTCATTAGATTTTCAAATCCATACACAAACAATAGATAACCGAGTTTCACACAACACAAGCATAAACACATGCACTCAAAAACATAACCCCCCCCCAAACTTGAGTGGTCTTGTGTCCTCACAAGCACACAAAACAAAACCACATAAACTAGACATGCATAAAAAAGACATGTAGAATCAATCAGAAAATTAAAACTAAATGAAAGAAAAGTTTTGCAGAAAGAAGTAAAATAAACTAGCGGGTAGGGGCTACTCCCCTGTTGCTGGAAGGACTGCTATAGTATAGGCTGTAAAGGGTCATTTCTTATTTGATCCACTTATCAAACGCTCCTTATCATAAAATATGATCAATCCATTTGTTGCTGCAAAAGCAAGAAATGCCTTTGTTGTTTGAGAATCTTCTGTTATATGTCATGTTGTAAGTGATGCTACAACAATTCCCTCATAAGTTTTTTTTTTTACATTTTTTTGTTTTACTTGCTGCAATTTAACACAAAGACATAAAAAATTAGATGCACACTTAAAATAACAAAAAGAAAAATTCAATAATTTAAAAACTAAATTTAATGCTTTAAAGACTTAAAACAACTTCCCTTATTGGGTTGCCTCCCAATTAGCGCTTGATTTTAGGTCTTTCAGCCTGATCTTTTTTTTTTCGCTCAACCTGAATCCTTCAAGAATAGATGTCCCATGTAGTGCTCCACTTTCGGCCCGTTAACCTTGAATTCTTGTTGGTCTGGAGTGAGTTCCCTTTGCTAGATTTGCTCATCAATTCTGAAGGTTTGCTTTTCCCCTGACCATGCTATGTTAGCTGCTCCATGATCTTCATCATCAAGTTCTTCAAATGTTACAACATTGATTTCTTCCTTACTGCAGCAACTGTGTAATCTCTCTCCTACAACAAAATCTATAACACTGATAAAATTACAATCTTCAATCTCATCGGGACTCTTCATGGCATCCAGCACATTGAATGTAACTTGTTGGTCATTTACCCTCACGGTTAATTCTTCTTTTTGAACATCAATTAAAGTCTTTCCAGTAGCTAAGAAAGGTCTCCTTAGAATGATTGACACTTTTTTCTCTGCCTCAAAGTCTAGCACAATGAAATCCACCGGAAAAATAAATGTATCCACATTCACCAACACATATTCAATCTTCCCTTCTGTATATGCATGAGATCTGTCAGCAAGTTGTAAAGTCACTGTTATTGGTTTACATTCACTAACTCTAAATTGCTTAAACACTGATAAAGGCATGAGATTGATGCTAGCCCCCATATCTCAAAGTGCTTTGCCACTGTATTTAGGGCCTATGGAGCAAGGGATTGTGAAGCTTTCTGGATCCTTCATCTTCTGTGGTATCTTACTCTGAATCATTCTATTGCACTCTTGTGTTAGAGCAACTGTCTTAAATTCTCCAAGTCTTCTTTTCTTTGTCAAGATATCCTTAAATTTTTTTGCATAATTTGGCATTTGCCATAGAGCTTCCACAAAAGGGATATTGATATGTAGCTGTTTCAAATCAATTTGGCTCTAACATCATGTTAAGCTATCATTAAAAGCTAATTAATTACATGGCAGGTGAATGCCCATTGATAGTAGTTAAGCTCTTAACATATGTAACCAACCCAAACAAGTCAGAAATAATTACAGTGGGAGCAAGGACAGAGCTAGTGTATTGGTTCAGAAAATCTGCTAAGAGACTTATACCATTGAGCCCCCCTGAGTTTGGCTATAAAAAGCAATAGTGCCCCTAAGCCTATATCTTGATCCGCCAGTGCATTCATTTTACATTAACCCAGAGAAAAAAAAATAGAGCATTTACCCATACTTGACAAGAACTATATCAATAATTCTGCAAAGAATTATTTTCGGGATCAGGAATTCGGAGCCCCACATATGTTGTTCCTCCATAAAGCTCCTTAAGTCTACAAATTTGTTATATGTAATGATATGATAAAAATTTTAAAATAATAACAATAATAATAAAAATCAGACTCTAATAATAAGATGAAAAAACTATAACCCATATAACTTAAAATGTTACCTATTGGCAACTGAGACTGTAACAGTATAATCAGAAGTCTCTGCGTCCGAAACGACGTTCGTCATCGGCAATCTGCTTGAAGATTTTGTAAATGACCAAACCGCAGAGAAACCCCACACATAGAGTCGTTAAAGAGCCTTACATCTGCGCCGTTTGGATCTCAGAAATTTTGTTCCTTTTTTTAATTTTGCTGGAAAATATACTATAACTATCATACCTGCTCTATTTTTCTTTTTGAAAAGTGGTTGCTAAGAAACGATTTTTTTTTATTTTGGCGGGTTTTATTGTCTGACTACCGTTGACCATACATTCATAGTGCCTATCAAATTGCGTTAAGCTGTGATGCAGTGCAACATAGACTATATTATGTATAATAATATTTTATATTATCAGTTTATATTAAATTAATATCACTTAGACTTATTAATATTTTAGTTTTTTATTGTTAGTTTTATTAAATTAATTATATTAATTTAGTAATTATATTAAATATTTTTGCTGCTGGCGCTATTTTAGGCTGTTGTGTTCCAATGTCTTTTGAATTCAATTATTATACTATTAGAGTTTTTTATTATAACTTGTTCGGGCTTTGGAATTCCAACAATTCCTTTGTTTATTCAACTTCATTTATTTGTTTTGTTTCAAGTTCGTCAATGTGTTAGGTAAGTCTATCATCAATGATGGTGGTTTAGCATTAAATTTGCCAATGATAGCATTAATTATGGTAGGCTAGCATTAAGTTTGTCAATGACTAGCATTAATAATGGTGGGTTGGTGAAAAATTTTGAAGTACCTTTTGACAAACCTATGCTTGGAGGGTAGTTCCAATGTTTCCATTTGTATTTTTAGGATCTTCGGTTTCTTTTAGCCTATTTAAATTCAGCAACCTTGCTATGTAAGAGAATTAGAGATTAATGTTATTTGAATTTGAAAGAATTGTTCTTTCTTTGGTTATTTTGAGAACTAGTGAACTTATCAAGAATTTGCATTATTGCTCTGCTACCAGTGGGTTTGTTGTACGTGGAGTTGTTACCAAATTGATACAGAACTTAATCTGCCTTAGGGACATTCTCAGGGATCAGATCGGACTTAGAACAGATCAATCCTGTATCCCGCACAATTTGGTTTCCAGCCGATATACATTTATCCACCAAATACCAAATCCGAAATTCATTTTAAAAACGGTTTTTTAGGATACCACCCGAGAAACACGGCATCTAAGGCCTTTAAAAAGGGTGAACGTTGTGAGAAAATAATTTTATTGGATAAAAATCAGTTTTGGAGGATAAACACAGGACCTTTCTGATGCACAGGATCCTCAGGCTTGAGGCAAGTGCAGAGCATACTCAGTTTAGAAGTTTTTGAGGTGAGCGAATCATTTGCAACTCAAATAGTGTCTTTGAGGCCTAGAAGAGAGAGAGAGGTTTTAGGGAAACATAATGTATAAAACGTAAGCGTTTATTTTTCAGATTAGCTCCCTTACAACTGAGACCAAAGGTGCCTTATATAGAGGATCATTGAGAACAGGACCTCTCGAATGATCAAATCTCATAGCACAGCTTTTTGGAAAGCAAATCATCCCGATAAGGACTTTTACAGAAGGTAAAGTAGACTTACAAGGACTTTAACAAAAGTAAAGCACACCGACAAGGACTTTAACAAAAGTAAAGCACATCGATAAGGACTTTAACAAAAGACAAACGGGAGTCACATGGGTTATTACATCAAAAGCTGTGAGAGAGCGATGAAGTGTCATTATGGAGTGGATGGATAGCGCGATGGTGACACGTTTCCTGTGTCCTTTTCATATTGTCGTTTGTGCCGACGCCTTTGTCGCTGGTCGAGATACGCCTCAGCTTGCTAATATTTTTCTTCATCAACTTCAGACATGTACTGTGAGGTAGATGCACCAGGAGAGTCTGGGTTGGTGACAGTATAATGGGGAGTGTTAGTTGGAAGGAGGGACTGAACGTCTTCCCATGGGTCCTGAGCATCTTGGAATAAGGCATTCGTGTAGTCAGGACGTTGTTCTATAACAAGGATTCCTTGAGGGTTTGAACTTGAACCTAGAGTACAGCCTTGTGTTTTTGGGATGATTTCAAGGGTGTGTGATGGTCCAATGGAGGTATGGTGACTGTTTGTGGCAGGTGGAGGAACATTGTTAAGTTCCATGAGATAAGCTTTGAGAGCGGAGGTGACCGTATAAGGATGAGGGTCAGTTTTCCATTCATATGCCATGTCCTGTGTCCAGTAATCCCGTATTTCTGGATGTTGGAAATAAGGCCTGTGGACGATGAAGGTTGTAGTCCACATGTTAGCTTCTTGTTCTGGCATTTTATCTAATCCGTGAAAGGTAGACAAATGTTGGAGTTGTTGGCGCCACCAAGTGAGGGGGGAATACCATGAAA
Organism: Citrus medica; assembly: GCA_002013955.2. Taxonomy (NCBI): domain Eukaryota; kingdom Viridiplantae; phylum Streptophyta; class Magnoliopsida; order Sapindales; family Rutaceae; genus Citrus; species Citrus medica. Next base: position 366,290 of record MKYO02021457.1, on the reverse strand, counting down.
AAAGAGTCCAGAGAAGGTATGGGGAGAACTCTGGAGTGGTAAGGTGAGTCAGGACATGTTTAATGGGAAAAACTAGCTTTATAGCATACAAGGTGGTAAGGCACCACATATACCAAAGCTCATCTTCTGAGATGGATAGAGAGGACAGAGTGAGTCCTGTGAGAAACAGGTGCTCCATGCAAAGATTAGGAAATCAGTCAGGATTTTTTGTCTGAACATTAAAGAAAAATCGGTACAGAAATTTCTTTGCAAAATCTTGTAATTGGTAAGAAGATTGGAAAAAGATGTTCATGGGGAAATTTCTTTGGTTGAGAGCTTTGAAGGGAAGTTGGCGATTCATGGCTATAACTGGAATGGTTTGAATCGAGGAGATGAGTTTGGGTTTATTTATAGCTGGACGGGTGAGGAAGTCTGGAATGAGGTTCTGGTTACCTTTTATGTGTTGAACAGCGAAATCATATTTAGCAAACCAGGTCTTGAGGCTGAGTAATTGCTTGTCAGGGAGCAATTTATTTTTGAAGTCAAAGATTCGGGGAAAATAAGAATTATCCATGTTGATAAGGAATTTATGGCTGATGAGGTGGAATTCAAATTTTTTAATTGCATACTTGACTGCCAAAATTTCTTTGTAGATCACACGGTAGTTCTTTTCAGAGTCTTTGAACTGTCTGCTTGCATGTGCACAGAAATGACGCACGCCATGGATGTCTTCGAGAAGAATAGCACTCCAATAATCATCACTAGCATCAGTCTGGAGGATGCGTTGGCCACCTGTGGGAATTCAGAGTGGAGGAGGTGATTGCACTATCAGCTTTAGCTGCTTGACAACTTCTGTCTGAGCAGGGCCCCATAGAGGGCACTGTTTCTTAAGCATACGTGACAGCTGGCTGGTGTGGATTGTAACTTTTGGGATAAAATCACGGACATAATTGACAATCCCAAGAAATTGTTGTAAATGCTTCCTATTGAGATGTGTGTCCAGAAACTTTAGCAATTCGAGTGCAATGTGTGGACCAGGCTGATATTGGCCATCTTTAATTACCATGCCAAGAAAGTCGATTGATTCTTTTCCTATGCTGCTTTTCTTTTTAGAAAGCATGATGCCATGTGCCTGCACAATGTGAAAGAAATCTAAAAGGAGCTTTTGGTGGCTCTCATGGTCAGAGGAAAACAACAAAATATCATCAATGTAGACCAATGCATGATGAAGAATAGGACTAAAGATTTTTGTCATGGCTTTTTGAAATAAGGAGGGAGCGACCTTAAGACCAAAAGGCATAACAGTTTATTGATAATGAGCATCAGGGATGCAGAAGGCAGTTTTGTGATGGTCAACTGGTGAAATACCAAGTTGTCAAAAACTAGCTTTTAAATCGAACTTAGAGAAGATACGAGCCCCTTGAAGATGGAGAAACAGGGTCTGGATTTTTGGAAGGGGAAACTTATCATCTTTCAGAAAAGAATTAAGTGGCTGGTAGTCAATAACTAATCTCTTTTTCCCACGAACTAGTTCATATCGTTTTTCAACATAAAAGGCTTGACAAGCCCAATCTGAATTAGTAGACTCAATAAGACCTTGTTGAAGTAACTGAGAACATTCTTACTTAGCAAGCAAGAGGTCTGAAGGATACATACCCGAGTGTGATGCTTTGGTGGGGTTTATGTCTTGATTGAGTTTGAAAGGAAGGTGAATGAAAAATTGTTCATTTTTCCAAAGAGACAAAGGATGATGGAACTGTGAATGGTTTTCTGGACAAAACTCTATGAACTTTTGGGAGATTTGATTGTATGGAGATGGTGTTTCAGAAAGTGTATACAGATGTAATGTATTTGTATAAGGCAAGAACATTGGTTTATAGTGAACTCCAGAATTGGTGAGGAAGAGGTTTTTAACCAAATGAAGAATGTCAAAACCTATGAGTAAATCTTTATCTGGAAGTTTGGAGGCTACAATATTTTTCCAAATTACACAATTCGAAAAGAATTGAATACCAATGGGTTTCTTGGTAATCAAAGTTGTTTCAAAAGTTTCACCATTAACAGCTCTGAAAAGTTTAGAATGGTGTTCCCAATAGTCTAATGGAAGAACAGAAGGATCAATCATACTGGTGTCTGCACCAGTGTCAAGAAATCCGATAACAGGAACAGGTTTATGGAATTTAGAAGGAAGGATGGACATCTTGAGGGAAGGTCGAGGAATGGTGGAAACATGGTTGACAGTTTGAACTGTAGAAATAACTGAAATATCGTCAAAATCAGAGGAATCTGTGATAAGGAAAGCAGTCTGGTCATCTTGGCCTGACTGTTCGGAAAAATTTGATTCGACATCCTCATTCTCAGATAACAGGGAAGAATGTTGAAGATGTTGGATAAGACAAACAACTTTGGCCGATTTGTGAGGACAATTGCGGGCAAAATGACCACGTTTTTTACAGAGGAAACAACGGTTGGATTTTTTCTTTCGGTACTGAGAAACATCTTTATTTCTGAAATACCGAAGAGGTTTTTTGGAGGATGATTTCTTGTGGAAGTTTTTCTGGAAATGTCTTTTCTTTTTAGTCGAACAAACACACTTCTTTGTATCTTTACATTCCATAGTGAGATGAGGTTTTTTACAAGCTTCAGAGAAGGGTTTTTTGTCTTCCATGAGATCTTTGAAGAATTCTTTCTGTTCACAGATCTTATCAAGAGATAGCATGGCCATTTGAAAAATCTTTCCCAGAGAGATATCAGCGATGCTTAGATTTGTGGCTGTGAGTTTTCTTTGAAGATCAGGTTGTAACTCATTAGGGAGAGAAGCAATGAAGACGTGTTTAAGAGATGGCTCATTGAACCCATTCAGCTTGTAGAATAGAATACTCATTCTTTTGTAATGAGCATCTAGAAGATGTCTTTTAAGAGAACAACATTTCATCTGATGGTATTCTTTTCTGTCTGTTTCAGTCGAGGCAGTTTTTTCACCGATGAATTGCTCATGAATAAGATTGAAGGCTATACCAATCGGAGATTCCATGAATTGGAGCTTTCGGTATTCACCTAATCTTTCTAGCCAGTCTCGTAAAGAGCCCGTGGAGTAGGCCATAAATTCTCTAAGAACGGCTTGAGGTTGAGCATTAGGCTTGGTACCTTGAAGATCAATCCAAGCAGCAAATTCTTGAAGTCGAGCAGCCCATTTGTGACGGGGAATGTCATCAAATGTAAACCAAGATGCTGAAGATGGTTTTGTAGAGTGATCATGAATTGGTAGTGGCACTGGGTCTGTTTGAGAAGCTTGGTCAGAGGGATTGTCTTCAACAATGGGAGTTGGAGAAGAGGCACTTGGTTCTGCCGTTTCAGTGGCCATTAAAATGCCTGTAATGTCAGCATATTCAGACTCCGAGTCAGTGGAGGCTGGTGATGTGGCATAGGATGAAGACGAGGATGAGATAGTTGGCCCAAAAAAGTTATAGGAATCTGAGGAGTGTGTCTGGACAGTATGATAATGATACTGGTCCATTGGGCTTTTATCTTTTTAAAGAGGCTCGGGAATGTCTTGTGGTGGTTCTGCTAGAGGGACTGTAGAGGTAGAAGAGGAGGAAGTGGCCTTTGGACGTGATTCGGAGATTTTGACTTTAGATCGTGATTTTTTGGGTAAATATGGTGGAGGAGTTGGTTGGAGATGAGAGAAACCGAAGAACTGGTTATGAATAGGTTGTTGAGGTCGGGATGGTGTGTAGAAAGAGGCATAGGTGTCAAAGACTGGAGGAGATATTGGTGTAGGTTGTGGTTGTGTAAAAAGGGAAGGTCTAGTTTTTTCAGCATTAATCCTGGACAATTCAGCTTTGAGTTTTCTGATCTCGGCTTCTTTTTTATTAAACTCTGGGCCCCAAATATGATTGTTGATCATTCGTCTGAGATCGGTGTCTAGTTCAGAAATCCGATCTTGAAGATGGATATACATCTTATCTAAGCGACTGCTGATTGAATCAACTTTAGTTTCTGTCTGGAAGACTTGGGAGGCAACACGGTAAATTTTTCTGAGTTGTTGAAGAGTTTGATCTGAGCACTAACGTTTTTGGTTTCCCAATTGAGAATAGCTTCATACTGTCGTGGTTCCTCGAGTTGGCCAGAGGCCGTAATGGGAGATTGGACAAAAAGTTTGGATGTAACTCGGGTTTGTGTGTCTGTCTGTTTTTCAAGCGGAGGAAAAGAGTACTCATAGAAGTGGCTTGAAAACATAAGGCAAGATCTGATTGGTTAGATAGGCGGTTTGGGATCTGGTGGAGGATGTGGAGAAAAAGATTTGCAAGATGATAGTGGATAAGAAGATCGTTTCTTTTTCTTTTTCTTTCTCCTCATAACTTCCAATTCGTTATCAATATCCGTATCATCCAAGTAAGGACAATCCGGATTGCACATATGGGCTTCAAGAACATCCCATAGGAAATGACCATTGATTTTACCGGGATATACTGGATCCCCTTCAGAGGAAAAACCATGAATGGGAAGTTTCTTTTCTTGACCAGTTTGAACTGCTATGATCATAGCAGTATAGAAAAGCTGTGTACTGTCTGAAACAGGCTTGGTGTCAGGAGTTTGAAAAGACAGCTTGACTTGACCATTTGGTCGTCTGTCAAATGTAGCTTCTGTGGTTTGAACTGGTTCAGAATTTTGGTGAAAGTGCTCATAATTGGTTAGCCATTCAAGAGGCATGAGTTGAAGCAATTCTTGTTTCGGGATTTGTTTGGGAATTTGGATGATGGTTGGAATTGTGTCTGTGTCCGCCAATATCATCAAGGCATCCGAAGTTGTGTATGGTGTGGGAAGATCTAGTACATGATTTTGTAATCAATACACTATTTGGTGATGGAGAGTTGCAATCTTGGATGTGGGTGTTTGTTCTGCTCCTTGGAGCTGGATCTGGACTTTTAGGGTTGTTGGAAGATTGGGATCCTCAAGAGAGAAGTTGAAATTAGGGTAAAAGGTTAATAAGACACTGCCAGCATGAAGGGTTGTCAGAACAGTTCCTATGACAGCATGTTGAAACTCCTTGAACTTAGTGTCTAGGAGAGCAATTCTAGCTGTAACAGGTAAGCCTTTGCGACCATGAAGAGTGAGGATTAAGCGTACACCTCCAAGATGGAGGTGCGTGTACCTTTCTCGTTTCCAGTTGGCGACGAGATCTGAGGGGATTTCCATAGTGACATATTGTTCACTCTGTGAGGCTTGGAGAGCACACTGATCCAGTCTAGACGACTGGATATATTCTTTTGGGAGTGGCCTTTTAGTGGATATAAGGGTTCGAATACTTCTTGTGAAAGAAGTTTTCTGTTTATAGAGATTGTAAGGACTCGTGATGGGAAACTGGGATTCATTAATTTGGGCAGATTCTGGAATATAAGAATATTCCACAAGATTCTCAATTTTAGAGGCTATGTGTTTGGAGCATGATTTGGGAAGAGATAGAGTAGAAGAAAGAGAGATATGGGAGGAAGATGATGAAGGACATAAAAGTGTATTTGTTTCCATGGTTTCTGAATCCTCTTCTAGGAGCTCAAGTAGATTATTCAAATTACTAATGATACCACCTGAGCATGAAGTGTGGCTCTCACCTTCTCATCTACATGTTGAGTGTGGTGTCAATATCATTCTCCAAACCTCTGGTTCATGTTTTCTTAAGCATTGAGTCAATGTTTTGTTTGTCATAAATCTGTTTAGAACTTTCTTGGGAAGTTTAAACTATAAATTAAGTGTGGGTTTCAAAGTTTCATTATGGGATTCGCATTATTTGGTATCAGAGCTAGTTTATAATCAGGTTTGAATGTCTTATTTATTTTTATTATAAAAAAAGATTAAAAAATGTAAAAATAAAAACATATTGCAAAATGAATCAAGTATTCCTACTTTCATCAAATTCAATTTTAGTTATTCATTTTTCTTGACATTGTTTACGCAAAATATCAATTGTGTTCCTTTGCTTTATTGCTTTCTTTTCATCAATTTCCTTTGTTGTTCTTTGTATCCTCTTAATTCTTTTTCTTTGTTTAGTGTGTTGGTTTGTCATATTTGGTGTGCCACTTGGGTTTTTTTTTGTTTATTTAGTTCAATAAAGAACTGAAAAAGATAATTAAGTGTGATTTAAAAAAAAAACAATTTGTGAGATCATTAGAGGGTAAAAGCCAATTTGTGTATTAAACACGAGAGTTATGTGACATCAAATTGAGTGAAACACGTGAGGGATTATTGTGAGGTCTTTTTGCTAACATTCTTTTCAGATCATAAATACATCTAAAGAACAAGAAGCAATAGACCAATTAATCATGCTAAAAGCCATGCAACAATAATTTGAGCACATAACTATGATGTTTGGAGAGATCCATGACAAATTGGCGAGGCAAGACATTGTCATTGCCAATCTATAAAGGGGGCAACAACCGATAGCTCCTAATGTAAGAAATAATCAAGGGCGTGCTGTCATAGGAGAAGAAGATGGTGATAACCTAGATAATTTTGATGACCAGCCACCGTTGACATGCGTGGAAGAGATGATAGAAGGGCAAGAAGTACAGATCGTGACTTGGGGAGTATCAAACTGAAAATTTCTTCTTTTCAAGGAAAAAATGATCTGGTATTTGATTACCACAACTACTCTGAGGAGAAAAAGATAAAACTAGCTACTATTGAATTTAATGATTAGAGCCATACCCGTTCTTGAAAATTTTGGTTTTCTCAAATTCGTTTTCCACGTCCAAAATGATATAATTTTAAGTATCTTTATTCTATTTTGATCACTAGATTTCAGGAGCAGAGAGACCTCTCATTTATGGCTTCCACTTCCTCTTCAACTCCCTCAAATTCTGCTACTCTTTCATCTACCCTTTCTTTACCTAAATCTTGTACTTCTCATACTGCCAATAAAATCGAAAACCTTGTCGAATACTCCTACATCCCTGAATCCACCCAGATTAATGAATCATCATACCCTCTCATAAGCCCTTACCAGCTATATAAACGACATAGTTCCTTTACCCGCAGTATTCGGACTCTCATCTCTACTCGACGCCCTCAACCTAAAGAATATATCTAGTCTTCTCGCTTAGATCAATGTGCTCTTCAACCAACCTCTGCTGAGCAATATGTCACTCTTGAAATCCCCTCAGAATTGATTTCCAACTGGAAATGAGAAGGTTATACCCATCTCCATCTTGGAGGAATCCGATTAATCCTTACCCTTCATTGGAGAAAAGGGTTACTAGTCACAGCTCGCCTTGCTATGCTTGATACCCGATTCAAACAGTACCAAGATGCTGTTATAGGCACTGTCCTGACCAACCTTTATACAGGAATTGTTTTACTCACTTTCTATTCCAATTTCAATCTTTCTCTCTAAGATACCAACTTGCCCACAACCTTGAAAGTTCAAGTTCAAATTCAAGGAGCAGAACAAATCTCTTCAGCCGAAATTGCCACCCTACACCACCAACTGGTCTGTAGGCTTCAAAATCATACCTTAGATCTACCCACTCTAGAACATCACTCTGACACCCTCATGGTGTTAGTTGAATATGACCAAATCCCAACAATCATCTAGATCCCCAGACAAATTCCCCGCCATGAGCTCATCAAGCTTATGCCTCTTGAATGGATCTCCAACTATGAGCAGTTCCATAACAATACAGCTCCCATTCAGACATCTGAAAGCATGTTTGAACGACGCCCCAATAGCACAGTCCGAATGACTTTTAAACCCCCTCCAAGTGCTCCTCCAGAGCCCCCTCGGCTCTCCTTTACCTATTCCTCAATGATTACAGCTGTTCAGACAACTCAGGAAGATCTACCCATTACAGGGTTCAATTATGAAGGATACCCTGTTTATCCGGCTAAACAAAATGGACATTTCTTCTGGGATGTCCCCGGCACCGGCATGTGTGACCCAACTTGTCCCTGCTGGGATGATTGGGAAGAAAATGACGATTATGCCACTAAAAAGAAAAAGAAACCCAAACAGAAAAAGCCTCTAAACCAGTGTCAACACCATGACCCCAAACCACTAAAAGATCCTCCTCCTCCATAAGCTCCTTTACCCATTTACCACAAAGAACTTACATGGATTGCAAAGAATTGCAAATTTGAGATTCTATTACCAATCCTAACCCAATCATCTGTCGTACAACCACTAGCGTGTATGATGTTTTCCTCCACTTCTTCAGATTATTCCTCTTTTTTCCCTCCTCTAGACACCCATACATACTCCCAACACAATGTTGTGTCCAAACCTTTTGTCCCTTCACCTATTACCTCCACTGGCCACCTTGAGCCACCCAAACCTTTTGAATCTGTCCTCAATTGGCAAACCTAAAATGCCAGAGCTCAGAATGATGCCTTGTTGCATATCAATTCCAAAGTTGAAAAGATCAGTTTGCGAACTGAACAGATTGAAACCAAAGTTGATTCTATCACTGCCTAGATGCAGCAGATCCACCAAAATCTTCAATCCCGGAATACCCAACTCGATTCAGAATTACGAGCCATGCTTGCCCAACGCTACTATGGCCTAGAATTTGACCAAAAGGAACGGGAAATCAGACGCTTAAAGGCTGAGCTTGTCCAAATTGAATATGAAAAACAGAAACCTACCCTCTTTACAACATCTCCACCGATCCCATTGGCCCAACCTACCATCCATTTGCCTCTATACTTTCCCCTATCAAACAGTATGATCCTTCCAAACTATTCGGAATGACTCATACTCTTTTCTGAGATAACCCGTTGCCACCTCCACCAAAGCCTAAACCACGATCTAAGCCTCAACCACGTCCTGTCAAAATTCATCAACCATCTTTTCCTGACCAACAGTCTCCCAATTATACGCCCACAACACTGCCAGCACCTCCACCACCTATCTCGTCTCAGCCTCCAATCCAGTCCAAAGACAAATAACCCATGCACTAGTTTAGTGCTCATACAGTTGCTCACTCATCCACTACCAATGATCAAACTTCTGATTCAAATCTAGCTGTTTCTGCCAGCCAATCTGAAACTGATACATAATCTTCCTTATCAACTAGTGACTCAGAAAAGTCCTATACTGATATCACAAGAATCTTGATGACCCAACCTGACCAACCTAATCAGGGCTAAACTTCCCACACAGACCCATATGTTGATATTCCCTCCAACGTTGAGGAAGACATGCTTGAATCTTCGGCCACCAATCAACCTCCTCCACCTCAATCTCAAGCCCCCACTGGTCAAAAATCGTCAAATGGTCCATAGTTTACCTTTGATGATATTTCATCTTCTAAATGGCGTGATCGCCTCAATGAGATGTCTGCCTGGATTGACCTTCAAATGTTATGGGTTGGAGCAACCACTCAATCAGTCCTTAGAGAATTTGCTACTCGTTTTACGGGTGCACTAAGAGATTGGTTTGATTCTTTGGGACAATACAGACAATTACAGTTCGTTCAACTACCAGAAGTCTCAAGTGCCCTTGCAGTTCTCTATGATCAATTCCTTGGAGACCTATATGTAGTTTTTGAAGCTGCCAGACGAGACTATCTCAACATGAAATGTTGTTCTCTCAATGCTAAGGATCTCAATTTCCATTACAAACGCATGTCTTTGCTGTTTTACAAGCTTAATGGATTCAATGAACCTACATTAAAGCATGTCTTTCTGGCTTCTCTTCCTGATGAACTTCAGCCAGATATCCAAAGGCAACTTACAGCATCCAATCTTAGCCTTGACAACATCTCTCTTGGAAAAATCTTCCAACTTGCCAAAACTTGCCTTGACAAACTCTGTGAGCAGAAGCAGTTTTTCAAAGAACTATTGAAAGACAAAGAACCATTCAGGAGTGCCTGCAAAAAGCCCTACTTGCAGATTAAATGCAACAAGAAAAAGGATTGTGATTGCAGTCCTAAAAAGAAAAGGCATTTTCAGAAATACAGATATCCAGAAATTTCATCAAAGCCTCGCAGGTCCAAAAAACCTTACAGATTCTTCCGAAAGAAATCATCTTCTTCCAGGGAATTCCATCGGAAAAAATCAAGCAGATGTTTTCTCTACAAGAAAAAAGGCCACTATGCCAAAGACTGACCCAACAAAAGAGAAAAATCCATCCGGTTAGTTGAGCATCTTCAAGCTACTACCGACTACTCTCCAGCAAAAGATGAACTGGAATTTTGTTTCTCTGAACAAGATGAACCCAATCATGAAACCGTGTTTGCACTGCAAAACTCCTCTGATGATTCAGACAGTGATCAGTCCCAAGTTATTTTCCACCAACAGTTAATGTCCCTTGATACTACTATTCATATTCCTTCCATCAAACTCCACATTTTGCCCTCAAAATTCCAAAGGCCTATTCCAGCAATTGGTCTGATCGACATTGGGACCCAGCGCAGCATGTTAAACCCCAACATTCTTCCACCTGAATACTAGACAAAATACGAAGAAAATTTCAGAGCTGTTAATGGAAAATTTTTCACCACGTCTTTGATTACCAACAAACCCATTGGTATTCAAATCTTTCCCAATTGTGTCATCTGGACCAAGGTCATTGGTTCCACTCTTCCAAATAAGGATATCTTGTTAGGTTTTGACATCCTTCACCAAATCCAACACCTCAAAATCATTCCCACTGGAATCTGAGTCAAATCTATGTTTAAACCATTCACATACATTTTGAAACTTTACAATTTGTCTGACACTCCCCTGTCCTACCAGGATATTTCCAACAAACTTTTGAGTTTCTGTCCAGAGTCTCATTATGAGTTTACCCATCCAAACCCATTGTGGAAAAATAAGTCTTTCTTCATTAAGTTACCTTTTAAACTAAATGAAGACATTAACCCAACCAAAGCTACCCATCCAGGAATGAGTCCTTCTGATTTACTCCTAGCCCAAAAGGAATGTTCCTAACTGTTAGCCCAAGGTCTCATTGAGCCCACAAGTTCTTCATGGGCTTGCCAAGCTTTTTATGTTGAAAAGCATTATGAAATTGTTCGAGGAAAGAAACGCTTAGTCATTGACTATCAACCCCTCAATATGTTTTTATAAGATGACAAGTTTCCTTTACCCCGCCGACAAAGCATGTTTAATTTTCTCAAACATGCCCAAATCTTTTCAAAATTTGATTTAAAATCAGGTTTTTGGCAATTAGGCATTGAACCCTCTGAGCGTTACAAAACTACCTTTTGCATCCCAAATGCCCATTTTCAATGGACCGTCCTACCCTTTGGCCTCAGGACTGCCCCATCCATTTTTCAAAAGTCCATGGTCCAAATCTTCCAACCCATTTTGCATCATGCATTGATTTACATTGATGACATTCTACTTTTTTCAGGATCACATGATGAACATCACCAATTGTTAACTCAATTCTATGATATTGTCTAAAGTCATGGAATTATGTTATCCGCCAAGAAGAGTACCATCGCCACAGATAACATTGAATTCCTTGGTATGATCATTAAAGATGGTCACTACCAGCCAGGAAAGCACATTGCCCAAGAAGTGCTTCACTTTCCAGATCAGCAGCTTTCCAAAAAGCAAGTCCAACAGTATCTCGGCATCATCAATTACATCAGAGATTTCATCCCACATGTGGATCACTACACTCATCACCTCTCGGCTTTATTGAAAAAGAAGCCCCCATAATGGAATGATGACCACACAAATGTTGTCACTACCCTCAAGCAAATTGCGCAAAATCCACCTCCTTTAAATTTGATTACTGATGAAAGCGCATATTGCAGACAGACGCTAGTGATGACTCATGGGGTGCTATTCTCCTCGAAAAACTCGATGGAAAAGAACACTTTATCGCTTACACTAGTGGACACTTCCCTAACACACAGAAACACTACCATAGCGTCTTCAAAGAAATATTCACGGTAAAGAATGGCATCAAAAAGTTTGAGTATCATCTTATTGGACATTATTTTCTCATCCGAATGGACAGTTCAGCTTTTCCCAATATTCTCAATTTCAAAGGTAAAACTGTTCCCCAAAAGATGTTACTCAGGTTAAAAGATTGGTTTGCAAAATATGACTTTTTAGTCAAGCATATAAAGGGGTCTCAGAACCTTATCCCTGATATGCTATCCAGACTCTCCAAACCAGAAAACCCTCTCACCCTGGTTTTTACAACCTACCATTTTCCAATCATTTTCATGGCTACCTCTCTTCCACCTGAAGCTCTCACCAAGAAAAACTTTCCCCTTGACAAAACTTTCACTTATGTCTTTGCTATCCAAGAATTTGCACGAAAAGATGTTTTCCGCTTCTTAATGAAAGCCTACCTTTTAGCAAACTCATTTTCATTTTCTACTTTCCACCCGAAATATCTGTTTCTTACAGGTTTAACCCTTGATCCATCCAGAGAAATCACTGAAGATGAGTTATGGTACATATGGTACCTAACTGTTTTTTATGCCACCAAACTAGTTCTACCCATCGCTCCTACTTTGACTCATCTCCTTAATCCAGAACAGGCCACCTCTCTCACCTGGACATTACTGGAATGGTTCTCCCCAATACCATGGTGGAGAAAAAAGTTACAGCAATTGTCAGAAATTAATAATCTTGAACGTATGCCTGCATCTGAAGCACAAATGTTTACTTTAATCTTCATCATTCATAGGCCATACTTTCAACATCTAGATACAAATCTTTTTTGGACTCAAGACCAGGTATATGAGTGGTTTACTACACCACACCCAGGCATCATTGAAAATGAAATCCAATCCACTCTGCACAATTACCTCTGCCAATTGAACCACCATACTCCACCACATAAGGATATCTTTTACACCTCCTTAAGTCCTCAACATGATCTCATCATGATCCCTACTCCATCCGCCATATCCAAGCCAAAGTCTACAGGAATCATCATCAAAGAAGAAAAGCTTGATTACACTGACTTCCTTTACCAAGACTCTCAAGACACATGGGACGAATTCCTTCCTTTAAGTCAACATCTCCAACAGTTCCCCCAACCAACCATGACTGAACCAGGCTCATCATCACAACCCTCCAAAGCCGATAAGGCCACCCAGACACCAAACCCAATGCCTCAGTCATCCCCACTAAAACCAAGATATAGACGAGATTGCCCTTATCCACCTTACCGTGGTCCCCACTGTAAGCATCCAAAGCTCTCCAAAACCTTTTTCCCAACAGCCTCTCGTGACACCGACCTAGATGAAACTGAAAGCTCCTCCGAAGACGACTACATGAATCTCTACTCTCCATAAAGTTGTTGTCACGTTGTAATAATTATGTTTTACTTTATGTCTTGTCCTGTATAATTATTAAAGTTTGCTTTTTACTTTAAGCTTTTGTCAAAGTCATGCTTTAATTATTAAAGCAGTCATGATGTATTTTGCTTTTACTTTTGAAAAGATAGGAATCCTATCCTATCTCCTCGAGAATTCTCCTATATAAAGGATTCTCCCCTCATTTGTAAGCATAAGAAGTTTTCTAAGAAATACACTCGTGTGTTCTCAAAAGCTATGTATTTCTAAACTCTCTCTCCTCTCTCTGCAAATGAACTTCTAGAGAAAGAAAAAGAATAAAGAAATAAATTTGTTCATTTTGAAAACTTAAAGAAGTATGCTCTGCACTTGCCTTCCAATAAGGATCCTGTGCATCAGAAAACTTTAGATCATTTCTTATATGGTTTAGTACCCTGTTTTAGACTAAGGAAAGTCTGTTTTGGGTTAAATGACCTAGAAGGAAACGTTTTAAGTTTTGATCTACCAAGAGTATATCGGCTGGAAACCTCTCCGGGTTGCGGACTACTGGTCCAAAGGGTGACTTGGATCGTTGTACCTAGGGGCCACAACGCTACGTACATTTTGGTGCCAGTAAGAAAAAAATGTGGAGCTAGTATTTGATTACCACAACTACTCTGAAGAGAAAAAGGTAAAACTAGTTGCTATTGAATTTAATGATTAAGCTATAATTTGGTGGGATCAGCTTGTTTTGAGTATGTGACAAAATAGTGAAAGGCCAATAAACATTTGAGAGGAGATGAAGGTCATCATGAGGAGGAGATTTATTCTTAGTCATTATTATAGGGAGCTGCACTAAAGGCTTCAAAGTCTTACACAAGGAGATGGAAATAATCATAATTCGAGCCAACATTAAAAAAGAACAAGAGGCCACTATGACCAAATTTTTACATGGTTTAAATCAAGCTATTACTAATATGGTTGACTTGCAACACTATGTTGAGTTAGAAGACATGATTCACATGGCCATGTGTTTGTAGCGATTAGTTATTGACTACCAGTCACTTAATTCTTTTCTGAAAGATGATAAGTTTCCCCTTCCAAAAATCCAGACCCTGTTTGTCCATCTTCAAGGGGCTCGTATCTTCTCTAAGTTCGATTTAAAGGCAACTAAAGAAATAAAAGGTTCCACTAGAACCAATTTGGGTTCATCTTCCTCATGGAAGTCAAAATGGAGCAAAGATGAAAAGGTTGTTTCAAAGCCTAAGATTGAACCATTCAAGGATCATAAAGAGGGAGGCAACCAAAGCAAAGGTAAATCTGATTCCCAACACTCTATAAGTAAAGATATTAAGTGTTTTAAATATTTGGGGACAAGTCATATTGCATCTCAATGCCCAAATAAGAGAGCAATGATCTTGAGGGATGATGGTGATGTTCAAATCGAGAGTGAATCAGATGATGATCCTATGCCACCTTTGGAGGATGCTAATGATGGTGTAGAGTATCCTATTGATGGTAAATAATGATGGTGTAGAGTATCTTATTGATGGTTGCTTAAAAGAAAATGCAGAGGAACAATGTGATAATATCTTTCATACTAGATGCCACATCAAAGATAAAGTATGTAGTATGATAATTGATGGTGGAAGTTTCACTAATGTAGCTAACACTAGTTTAGTTGAAAATTTGAATTTGAAAACCTTGAAACATCCTAGGCCATATAAGCTACAATGGCTGAATGATTGTAGGGAAGTTAAAGTAAATAAACAAGTGTTGGTTTCATTCTCTATTGGGAGATACAAGGATGAAGTTCAATGTGATGTAGTACCCATGCACGTGATGGTTACTTAAATAGATATTCTTTTATAATGAATAAAAAACAAATCACTCTTATACCATTAACACCTAGGCAAGCGTATGAGGATCAAATATCAATACAAAAAGAGAGTGATACAAAAAAAAGAAAATGAGAGTACAAAAGAAAGAGAGATTGAGAGAAAAGCAAGTGGAAAGATAGAAAAAAATATTGTTGAGAGAAAAGAGAGGCATCAAGTGAATTTGTTTGCAAAAGAAAGCGAGGTTAAGAGGGCTTTCTTTTCAAAATAGCCTATCATTGTACTTTTGTGCAAAGAGGCTTGTTTACATACTAATGAGCTGAACTTTTCTTTGCCTAGTGCTATTGTGACTCTTTTACAGGACTTTGATGATGTGTTTCCAAATGAAGTCCCTAATGGTTTGCCACCAATTAAAAGAATTGAGCATCAAACAGACTTTGTCCCTAAAGCTACCATTCCTAATAGACCCATATATAGAAGTAACCCTGAGGAGACAAAGGAGTTTCAAAGGCAAGTTGAAGAACTCTTGGCAAAGGGATATGTGAGGGAGAGCATGAGTCCATGTGAGGTACTAGTTCTACTAGTGCCCAAAAAGGATGGAACATGGAGAATGTGCATTGACTATCGTGCAATCAATCACTATAAAGTATAGACATCGTATTCATACACTTGATGATATGCTTGATGAATTGCATGGTTCTTGTGTGTTTAGTAAAATTGATCTGAAAAGTGGATATCATCATATTAGGATTAGAGAGGGAGATGAGTGGAAATCTACCTTTAAAAAAAATATGGTTTATATAAGTGGTTAGTAATGTCATTTGGGTTATCTAATGCACCTAACACATTTATGAGGTTAATGAACTGTGTTTTGCGTGCTTTTATTGGTAAATTCGTAGTTGTCTATTTTGATGATATTTTGATCTATAGCAAAGGCTTATATGAACACATTGAACACTTGCAAAGTATATTGACTATTTTAAGGAAGAAAAAGTTGTATGCTAATTTGAAGAAGTGTTCATTTTGTACAAATCAGATTGTTTTTCTTAGTTATGTTGTAAGTGCTAAAGGAATTGAGCTTGATGAAGAGAAGGTAAAGGCTATTAAGGAGTGGCCTACACCTAAAAGTGTAAGTGAGGTAAAAAGTTTTCATGGTTTGACTAGTTTTTATAGAAGATTTGTGAAAGATTTTAGTTCTATTACTGCACCATTAACTGAAATTGTAAAGAAACATATGGGATTTAAGTGGGGTAGTGAACAAGAAAGGGCATTTAATCTAATTAAGGAGAAATTGGTTTTTGCACCATTACTTACTTTACCTAATTTTGCTAAAAAAATTTAAATTGAGTGTGATGCTTCATGTATTGGTATTGGAGCTGTTTTGATGCAAGAAAGGCGTCTACTTGCTTATTTTAGTGAGAAATTGAGTGGAGCAGCCCTAAATTATCCTACTTATGACAAAGAGATGTATGAATTGGTGAGAGAATTGGAAACTTGGCAACATTATCTTCTACCTAAACAGTTTGTTATACACACTGATCACGAGTCGTTGAAGCATTTAAAAGGGCAAGGTAAGCTGCATAAGAGACATGCCAAATGGGTTCAATTTATTGAGTCATTTCCTTATGTGATCAAATAAAAATAAGCTAAGGATAACGTGGTGGCTGATGTATTATCTAGAAGATATTCACTTATCTCTACATTAAATGCAAAGTTGTTAGGATTTGAGTACATTAAAGAATTATATGTTAATGATCCTGATTTCGCTAATGTGTTTAATGCTTGTGAGAAAGTTTCATTTGGTAAGTTCTATAGGCATGATGGGTTCTTATTTAGAGAAAATAAATTGTGTGCCTAATAGTTTTTTGCGTGAATTGCTTGTACGTGAAGCTTATGGGGGAGGTTTAATGGGACATTTTGGCATTGCAAAGACTTTAGATATTTTAAAAGAACACTTCTTTTGGCCACATATGAAATATGATGTTGAAAGAATATGTGAGAAGTGTATCACTTGTAAACATGCTAAATCTAGAGTTTTACCCCATGGATTGTATAATCCTCTGCCCATACCTAGTGAACATTTCTATGGACTTTGTTTTGGGTTTACCTAGGTCAAAAAGGGGAAAGGATTCTGTTTTTGTTGTTGTTGATAGGTTTCAAAGATGGCACATTTCATTCAATGTCATAAAACTGATGATGCAATAAACATAGCTAATTTGTTTTTCAAGAAAATAGTCAGATTGCATGGAGTACCAAGGAGCATAGTTTCAGATCGAGATGCTAAGTTCTTGAGCCACTTTTGGAAACTTTATGGGGAAAGTTGGGTACTAAACTTTTGTTTTCTACTACTTGTCATCCACAAACTGATGGACAAACTGAGGTTGTAAATAGAACTCTGTCTACTTTGTTGCATGCCATTATTCAAAAGAACTTGAAAACTTGGGAAGAATGTTTGCCACATGTTGAATTTGCTTACAATAGAATTGTCCATTCAGTACTAAATTTTCACCATTTGAGATTATATATGGTTTTAATCTATTAACTCCTTTGGATTTATTACCTTTACCTATTGATGAGCGTGCTAGTATGGATGGTAAAAAGAAAGCTGAATTTATCAAGCAATTGCATGAGAGAACGCGACAACACATAGAAAAGAGAACTGAACAATATGCTACTCAAGCCAACAAAGGATGTAACCAAATGGTTTTTCAACCTGGAGATCGGGTTTGGATGCATATGAGAAAGGAGAGTTTCTCAGCACAAAGGCGTTCCAAGTTGCTTCCAAGGGGAGATGGTCCATTTCAAGTGGTTGCACGGATCAATGAATATGCCTACAAATTGGATCTTCCTAGTGAGTATAATGTGAGTGCCACTTTTAATTTTTCGATGTAGATGAAGATTCGAGGATGAATCCTTTTTAGAATAGCCGGAATGATGAGAACCATTAAGGGACTACCATTAAAGCTTTAGGTGATCCTTTGCACATTCATGGAGGTCCAATTAGAAGAGTTGGAGCCAAAAAGATGCAATTTTCTTTAAATGGATTAATTGAGAAAATGTGGACTTGTTTCGTTCTGGTTGGGGGGAGGGAATAGTCAACAATTGTGAAATTTTAGTTAAGTTTTTACTAATTTTTGTTGTAGAAACTAACTATTGCTAACTTTTTGTGTTGAAGATGGCTGAATATGGAGTGTAGTGGCTCTAGAAATGCATCTTCATCGTTTGAAAAAAAGTGTTAAAAAAAATCAGACATTTTCTTTTTCTTTATTAAGTTTTGATGTTCATTTTTCTTCTTCTTTTTAATTTCTCCCCTTTAAATATACATTTTCAAATATTTGAGTCGAAAATGTCTGAATATGGAATGTAGTGCCTCCAGAAATGCATTTTCATAGTTAAAAAAAAAACATTTCCTTTTCTATCATTTTAAGTGTAACTTTTCTAATTAGTTTTTCTGCATCATTTTTACATTTTTGCATGCATATTTTTCTTTCATGTTTAGAATAGGTTGAGCGGTAGAATGTTGTTTTAAAAAAAAATTAACATTGGACGACATGATTAATTTCAAATTTTAGTATTTGTATTATCTTTGGACTTAAGTGATGTTACGCTATATTTGCTACTTTACATGTTGATGTCGGAAACAAATATGAGTTGCTTGAAGGAATGAACATGTCATAATAAGTACCAAGTGAGTTTTTGAGCCTATTATTTTTCTTGGAGAGTAACTATTTTGCCCATTTTTTATACAGCTTAGTAGTTTATTATTTTATACACGATCTTTAGATTTCTTTTGAATTAACCCTTAAAAAAATTTGTAAAAAAAAAGGAAAAAATGTGTGTTGCTACATTTGGAGGCCCATCTAACTAGTAGATATGGAAGATTATTTAGAGCCCTAAAAAAAGATGGAAAGGCCATCTTTGACCCGTTTGACCCTTTCTATCAATCCCTTTTATGAAATATCCATAGTTAACCCTTTTGAGCCTAAAAAAAAAAATTTTTTTTTCTTTGTCAACTTATCATCTTGACTCACTCCGATTTAGAGTATTACCCAATATCTTATAAGTTCCATCACCTATTTATGTTTCAGAAAAATGTAAATAAATATTTTGTACAGTGAAGTTATCCTAGTTAAAAAAAAATGTTGTTTCTTTAAAAAAAATAAGAAAATGAAAAAAAATTGTTGTTCAAAAATAAAAATAACAATAATAGGTGAAATTCACCTTGCAACTTTCAAAAAAAAATCCTCTGCATTTTTCTCAAACATACACTTTGTGTTCCTTATTTTCCTTCTTTGTTATCCATGTCCCTAGCCTACGTTACGTCCTAATAAAAGTCCTTCTTGATTTTAGGGAACTATAGTCTGAAGTAGAAGCTAGCTATATGGGCTAAAAAGATGTAGTAGTGCATAAAAAAAAAGAAAATAAATAAATTGGGTTGACTAGCATTTTTATTTGACTTAAATCGTATTATTTCTAAGCTGGGGGCATATTTCTTTCATCTTGGTGAGAGCATGTAATATCACTTCTTCATTATTTTCTCTCAATTACCATTCATTGGAGTGACTATTTTTATTGGGTTTAATTTCTTTGTGAGAGTGTCACTACTTCCAGTGAGATTTTGGGGTTTGACATGCCATTCTTGAAAGTAGCTATGACAATCTACTAGGCTGATTCATGTGGATGGTTGATGTGGGTGTGATGTTTCTTTAGACTAAAGATAATGCTTATACTTTTATTTGATTGTTATCATTAGTCTGATTGAATAAACACGAGTGTTTTAAAACAAATCATTTTGGATTTGAATTTTGTTTTCGCTTTATTTGCTAGGGACTAGCAATAAACTGGTTGGGGGGTGTGTTGAGTGTTAGAAAATGCATATTTATAGAGGAGAAAACTGTCATTTTACATTTCAAGTCTTACAAACAACCTTTACTTTTATGTGTTTAAGCTTCTTGTAATTTAATTATGTGTGTTTTATTTTAATTAAGTATTTTATGTATTTTAGGGGCATTATAGTCATTTCATAATAAAGGAGAGATCAGACGGTCGGTAAAACGAACATCACTTTTGAACTCAAGACGGTCGAAAACCTTATGAGGAGCATAAAAGGAAAAATGGCATTGTTCACATGTATGGTACTATTCACATGTACGGTACTGTCTAAGTTACTATTCACGACACTGTTTATATAGACGGATCGATGACGTGACATTGACTAATGATGTGGCATTGACTGATGAGGTGTCATTGACTGATGAGGTGTCATGATCCTGTTGGACTAAAATTCTTATGTACTGTTGATGATGACGTGGCAGCATATTAGTGGACCAAAAAGCTCGCGTACAGTACATGCATCATACAGGATTATTTTCAACTAAACCACGTTACTATTCAACCCGGGTCAAACCGTGTTACTATTCATCTGCATGGTCAAACCACGTACTATTCACGCGTACTGTTGACTAATCACGTCGCGCAATCCTGAGCGTCCAAACTGTTTTTAATCCGATGGTCATGATTTACTCGATGTATCTATAAAGAGGGTGCCTCCCCCCCCCCTAATTTGATATCTCTTAATCCATTTTTGGGATCCATTTTCTGTAATTCCTTCTCCATCTTGTATTTTCTACGTATTTTAATAAATTTTCATTTTGCCCCTAGTTCAATTATGAGTGGCTAATTTTCTTTCAAGCTTGGGTTGAAGGTGAAGTCTCAACATGTGTCATGGGCTTTATTGGTAAATTTATTTTCTTTTCCCCTCTAATTTTTGTGGATGATTTGACTTATCGTCGACAAATAATAATAATCTTGTCTAGATACCGCCTTGGTTACACCGGCTCTCTAGTATAAGGTTATTATTATTTGGCACGATAAGCCCTTAGCACCATATTGATTAGAGCGTGGTTCATGAGGTGTGGATTCCCCCCTCATGATTTAATTGGCATTAATACGGATTATTTAGCCCATGATGCATGTTGATACGGATCCAGATACCCAAGTACGTCAATTTCATATATCTACACTTTAATTTCTTCTCGTCATTTCAATTCCAATTTTTAGGATAAATTGAATCACTTCCACCACAAATCTAATTACCCATTTACAAAACTAATTATGTACACAATTAAAATCCACCTTCTCGTGGGATCGACACTCGTCACCATTAGTCTATACTATAATAGATTTGTGCGCTTGCGAGTTCAACAAAATTTACACAACAGCGACCCCATATCATCCGTAAACCAATGGCCAAGTTGAGATCTCCAATCGAGAAATAAAGCACATATTAGAAAAGACAGTGAGGCCAGACAGAAAAGATTGGTCATTAAGACTTAATGATGCATTATGGGCATATAAAACGGCTTTCAAGACCCCGATTGGAATGTCGTCGTACAGGCTAGTGTATGGAAAAGCTTGCCACCTACCTGTGAAACTCGAGCATCGTGCATATTGGGCTATCAACAAATTCAACTTTGACATGCAGCAAGCTAGCTAAGAAAGAAGATTACAACTGGAAAAACTTGAAGAAATTTGCAATGACGCATACGAAAATGCCAAGATTTACAAGCAGCGAATGAAAGTCTTTCATGACAAGCAAGTAATGAGAAAATCTTTCACTCCAGGTCAGAAAGTACTTTTATTCAATTCTCGCTTGCACCTATTCCCATAAATTACGCTTTCGATGGTCTAGCCCCTTTATTGTTGACACTGTTTTTCCTCATAGGGCAATTGAAATTAAGGACCCAAAGAATGGTGTCACGTTTAAAGTTAATGGTTAAATATTAAAGCCATATCTAGAGTATCAACCACATGGAGAGGACACCGAAATAAATTTGACATGCAACAAGCTAGCTCATAAAGAAGATTACAACTGGCAGAACTGGAAGAAATTCGCAATAACGCATACGAAAATACCAAGATTTACAAGCAGCGAATGAAAGTCTTCATGACAAGCAAATTATGAGAAAATATTTCACTCCAGGTCAGAAAGTACTATTATTCAATTCTCGCTTGCACCTATTCCCAGGTAAGTTACGCTCTCGATGGTTTGGCCCCTTTATTGTTGACACTGTTTTTTCACATGGGGCAATTGAAATTAAGGACCCAAAGAATGGTGTCACGTTTAAAGTTAATGGTTAAATATTAAAGCCATATCTAGAGTATCAACCACATGGAGAGGACACCGAAATAAATTTGACATGCAACAAGCTAGCTCATAAAGAAGATTACAACTGGCAGAACTGGAAGAAATTCGCAATAACGCATACGAAAATACCAAGATTTACAAGCAGCGAATGAAAGTCTTCATGACAAGCAAATTATGAGAAAATATTTCACTCCAGGTCAGAAAGTACTATTATTCAATTCTCGCTTGCACCTATTCCCAGGTAAGTTACGCTCTCGATGGTTTGGCCCCTTTATTGTTGACACTGTTTTTTCACATGGGGCAATTGAAATTAAGGACCCAAAGAATGGTGTCACGTTTAAAGTTAATGGTCAAAGATTAAAGCCATATCTAGAGTACCAACTACATGGAGAAGACACCGAAATAAATTTGAGTGACCCACCAGATTTGAATTGAGTTTTTTTTCTTTTTAGTGATTTGATTTTTTTTCTTTTTCCCTTCTTTTTATTATTCTTTTGCTAATTGAAATTATTTTTGCATAAATGTGTTTGTTTAACCATTAAGTTTCTCTTTTCATTCTTAATCATGAGTGCCATAGCTAAACAGTTCCTCCTGGACATTCTTAAACCACTTCAACGTGTAAAATCTCATCTCAAAAGACAGATTCGATTTTGTAAAATACATTGTATTTGGGATCTGCAACCACCAGAGTTAGTATCCTATGTTCAGAGTTTAAAAAGCCAACTCAGAGACATTGAGAGAAGTGTCTACAACATCCAGTTAGAGCTTGAGGTAAATTTAATAAGAGGACGATTGTAATTTTCTTTATGTGTTTTAGTTTATTTTTCTTTGTTTGTGTACTTTAGTTTGTTACCCCGATGAAGTGGCGGATAACGGTACTCCGTGACAATCAAGTCGGTTACTTCAGTTTCCCATAATAACCGATATTCTGAGGCGAAGGTATAGACAAAAATGAGATTTTAGCAAAGCTTCACAATCGATTCCCTTCACTTCCTCAGAATGCCCTCCTTACAATCTATAAAGCTCGTTCCGAACGCATGCGATTGCTCATGAGGAATAACATACCTGCTGACATCCGTTGGTTAATCAAGGATAAAGTATGATTGGTAGGTGAGTTACCTCCAAAATTTATTGGATACATGCCTGGTTGTGGTAAAGGAAATTATGCAAGAAAACGAAGAGCTCAAAGAATTTCTGTTTTTTGTCATAAATGTGCCAGAATAAGATGCAATAAAAACCCATGTTCTTTAGGAGTAGTGTCTGGTAACAGGGAAGATAAGATTCAATTCATTAGGGATGGCTTGAATAAGGAGTCATTGGATGATATCCTTTTGTCTCTTGAAACGCATCCCAGTGTATATGTGCAAGGAGCGATTCTCTAATTATGGCCATTATTCCAGAAATAGCATGCATGATATAGTCTCGGGAATCCGACTATAAACGACCTTTTTTGCCAGTTTATAAGAAAACTAGATGGGAAGCCTATTATCGACCCATAGAGGGCGTTCAAGCCGTTTCTGGACATAAAACCAGAGGAAGATGTGAGCCACAGTCGCAACTACCTGTAAATATCTTTTTACTTCACTGTTATTTTATTTCACTGTTGTTTTATCTTTTCCATTATTGTCTTTAATAATTTTATTTTATCATTGTTTCCTTTTCTTTTTATTGTTTCCTTTTTGTCTCGCGAGCCATGTGCTTTACACGTTATTTGACACTGGCATGCCACCTCATACACAGTTGTGACCCACTATCACCAAGATTCTTAAATATGACTTTTTGTTAAGCACTCACAAATTATTTTTGAGAAATATTCCAATGGTAGCTACTCCCAGTAGACAATTCAAGAACATTTGTGTGCTTTCTGGATTTAAGTATGGCAAACATAAAGAGTTCGTTGAGGCAGTCATAGATCTTAGTCGAAGCATAGCGGAGAGAAAATTACACTTGGTGTATGGAGGAGGTAACCGAGGGTTACCAAAATTGGTCTCAGAAGTTGCTTTTGTCAAAGGAAGCCAAGTGTTAGGCATCATCCCAAGAGCCTTAAAACCTTTGGGTAGTTTGTCTGACCCACCGACTGAAGAAGAGTTAGTCGTCCCTGGTATGTAAGAAAGAATAACTGAAATGCTTAATCATGCAGATGCTTTTATTTTTCTTCCAGGAGATCTTGCAACACCAGAGGCACTTATCACCCTAGCATCTTGGACCCATCCGCACATTCACCAGAAACCCATCAGTTTGTTAAATGTCAATAACTTTTATGATGGCTTCATCACATTTCTTAACCATGCAATAAAAACTATTTCATTCATTCCAATGCGAAAATGCTTTTTATTTGTGCTCACACTGCTAATGAGCTACTTGATATGTCACAGGCTTATAGTCTGGAGCTAGACCCATGGACATTTGTGTTGGAGAATCCAAATAATGACGGTAACAGTAGTCGCAGTAAGAAGTATAAATTAGATTTAACTCTTCGCCTGTAAATATTTTCTTCTGTGTTGCACCACCCAGGTAATGTCTTCTAAACTCTACTTCTTTCCTTTAAAACATTGAGGACAATGTTTCGTTCTGGTTAGGGGGAGGGAATAGTCGACAATTGTGGAATCTTAGTTAAGTTTTTACTAATTTTTTGTTGTAGAAACTAATTGTTGCTAACTTTTTGTGTTGAAGATGGCTGAATATGGAGTGTAGTTACTCTATAAACGCATCTTCTTCGTTAAACAAAAATCAGATATTTTGTTCTTTATTAATTTTTTTTACAATCATTTTTCTTCTTCTTTCTAATTTTGCCTTTATAAATATACACTTTCAAATTTTTTTTAGTCGAAGATGGCTGAATATGGAGTATAGTGCCTCTAGAAATACATCTTCTTAGTTTAAAAAAAATATTTCTTTTTCTAATTAGTTTTTCTGCATTATTTTCACATTTCTGCATGCATATTTTCCTTTCATGTTTAGAATAGGTTGGGGGGTAGAATGTTGTTTAAAAAAAATTGTGTGATTTGTTTTAACATTAGATGACATGATTAATTTTAAATTTTACCATTTGTATTATCTTTGGTCTTAAGTGATGTTACGCTATGTTTGCTAGCAGTTTATTATTTTGAGTTAACCCTAAAAATAAAAAAGGAAAAATGTGTGTTGCTACATTTGGAGGCCTATCTAACTAGTAGATATAGAAGATTATTTAGAGCCCTAAAAGATGATGGAAAGGTCATCTTTGATCCGTTTGAGCCTTTCTAGCCATCCCTTTTATGAAATATCCATAGTTAACCCTTTTGAGCCTTTAAAAAAAACATTTTCTTTGTCAAACCTATCATCTTGACCCACTCTGATTTGGAGTATTACCCGATATCTTACAAGTTCCATCACCTATTTATGTTTGAGAAAAATGTAAATAATTATTTTTTTCAGTGAAGTTGTGCCAAACAAAAGCAAAAACAAAAAAAAATTCTTGTTAAAAAAATAACAATAATAGGTGAAATCCACCTTGCAACTTCAAAAAAAAAATCTCTCTACATTTTTCTTAAACATACACTTTATTTTCCTTATTTCCCCTCCTTTGTTAGCCATGTCCCTAGCCTACGTTAAGTCCTAATAAAAGTCCTTCTTGATTTTAGGGAACTATAGTCTGAAGTAGAAGCTAGTTATATGGGCTAAAAAGATGTAGTGGTGCATAAAAAAAATAAATAAATTGGGTTGACTAATATTTTTATTTGACTTGAGATCGTATTATTTCTAAGCTGAGGGCATATTTCTTTCATCTTTGTAAGAGCATGTGATATCACTTCTTTATTATTATCTCTCAATTACCATTCATTGGAGTGACTATTTTTATTGGGTTTAATTTCTTTGTGAGAGTGTCACTACTTCCAGTGAGATTTTGGGGTTTGACATGTCATTCTTGAAAGTAGCTATTATAAAGTCTACTAGGCTCATTCATGTGGATGGTTGATGTGGGTGTGATGTTTCTTTAGACTGGAGATAATGCTTATACTTTTATTTTATTACTATCATTAGTCTGATTGAATAAACATGATTGTTAAAAAAAATAATCATTTTGGATTTGAATTTTGTTTCGTTTTATTTGTTAGGGACTAGCAATAAGCTGGTTGGGGGGTGTGTTGAGTGTTAGAAAATGTATATTTATAAAGGAGAAAATCGTCATTTTATACTTCAAGTTTTACTAACATCCTTACTTTTATGTATTTAAGCTTCTTGTCATTTAATTATGTGTGTTGTATTATAATTAAGTATTTTATGTATTTTAGGGGCATCATAGTCATTTCACAATGAACGAGAGATTAGACGGCAAAACGGACATCACTTTTGAACTCAGGACGGTCGAAAACCTTAGGAGGAGCATAAAAAGAAAAATGATACTGTTCACATGTACGGTACTGTCTACATTACTATTCATGACACTGTTCACATAGATGGATCGATGACGTGGCATTGACCGATGATGTGGCATTGACTGATGAGGTGTCACGATCCTGTTGGACTAAAATTCTTATGCACTGTTGATTGGTGACATGGCAGCATGTTAGTGGACCAAAAATTGCGCGTACGGTACATGCATATACATAGAATTATTTTCAACCAAACCACGTTACTGTTCAAGCCGGGTCAAACAGTGTCCCTGTTTAAACCGCGTTGTCAAACTACGTACTATTGACTGATGACGTGGCGCAATCCTGAGCGTCTACACATATGTTAGTTGTTATTTGGATTTTGTTGTCCTTGCCTTGGACTGTGGTGGAGGTGAATTTTTATTTTTTCAGTTGCATATTTAGTAAAAATTTCTACTGCTACTCTTTGCCTTAATGGCTTCATTTTAAACTATTTCCTTTAGAATTGTTCTTTATGTCTTTCAAAGTTTTTATGATTATTGAAATAACATTCTTTAGCTACCATTTAGTCTCCCTGAATACCAAATGTTCCTTTTCCAAAACTGATACACATCTCACAACTTGGTGCAAAGTAAAGAGGACTGCTTCTATATAGTAGATTTAATGTTGCCCAAGATAGCATTGTATTCTTTTTTTTAATATAATGAAGGATAAAGTTATATTCTAATAGTGCATTTGCCATAAAAAGTCAATGTTCACTGTCATTGGTTTTTAGCTCATACTAGTGGATTAATTCCTTTGGCTATCAACGGGTTCTACCATCTTTGGTTTGGTTAGTTTATCATCTGAATCTGAGATCTTATCTTCAATGTCCAGATCATTTGGTGATCTGATCTTTGGATTTGGGTTCAACTGATACTTTTGTAAATGACCTTGTTGAAGAATGTGCTCAATTTGGATTATTAATGAGTTGCAATCATTGATGATATAACCCTTGTCATTATGAAATGTGCAATGTTTGCTTTGATCATGCTTGTCCATAGCCACCTTGATTGGTTTTGGAATTCGAAATAGTCTCAAATCTTTTTTTTGTCAATTAAACCACTATCATCAAACTTTGTTCTTATCATTTCTCTAGGCCCATGTTTGCTTTGATCATGCTTGTCCATAGCCACCTTGATTGGTTTTGGAATTCGGAATAGTCTCAAATCTTTTTTTTGTCAATTAAACCACTATCATCAAACTTTGTTCTTATCATTTCTCTAGGCCCTTGCATCACCTTGCTTCACTTCTGATGTCTCCCTTGGGAGATAGTTAAAAGGAACTTGATTGCTCATTATTACAATAGTATAATGTTGTTGCAATGCTTATCCTCTTCGAGTCGGATATATTGCTCTAACTTAATATTAATCAGTTCTATTGCAAGATAATTCTTCTTGATTAGATGCTTCCTATATTCTATGTTTATTTTCACTACTCTTTATTCCTTAAAGAGATAAAGAATGATAGAGGACAAACATGATATTTTTATGTGGTTCGACAAACTCCACCTATGTCTACACCTCTAAGTTTACCAAGGCTGAGGATTCTACTATTCAAGCCTTTACAACCCAAGACTTCAAGATTTACAGTTGACTTCCAATGTGTCAATCAACCTTTACAACTTGAGGTAATTTCAAACCTCTTATCCTAAGTGTTTCCCACAGTTACAATCACTCAATTATGATAATGAAATTAAGTTTACACGAAATTTCCCCCACACACTATATGTGCTTACGAATGAAAACCCAAAGTATGATTTAATAAAAGAATACAAGTTTTAAGCATAAGCGAGATTGAATACTCAATACCAAGCTCAATAATAATTGCTTAATCACTTTGAATTTGAATATGATTGAGTCTTTTATAGTTGGAGAAGAAAACTAGTCGTTGTTAACATTCTGGGAATAATTGAATCACCATTAACTGTTGTTGGATCACCATTTTGACTTGAGCAAGCGATTGTTATGCCACAATTTTAAGTAGTCGGTTTGCCATTTATTTCCAGAGACCTGCAAAAGAATATGGGCTAGTCATTTATGCTAAACGGTTCACCGGTTACAAACTATTTACTTTTTGGAATTTATCAGTTTGCAGTTATCACTAAACGGTTTGTCGTTTCCAAAACGTTTGCTCTCTGGAATTTGTCAATTAATCATTTAAATAAACGGTTCACGATTATCTTCTAGAATAAACACCAAGTAACTTCCTTTAGAAAACAATTTTCTGATTAAAATTGTCCTTTTTTATGATGACAAACTTTACAAGTCTTAGAAAATTTTCAAAAATTACTCCTTTCACATGTAAGGTCCCTCTATTTTTCGTTTTTGGTTTAGAAAATAGTTTCCAATTATGATTACAAAACCATGATTCCTCTTATTATCTCTCTTTCAGGATAAAAAATGAAAAACATATGAAAGTAAAAACGGTAAGAAAGCAAATGATTACCCATGCTGTCCAAGTAAAACTTTCGGTAAAACCTCCGCCTAACATCAAACATCACCTCAAAAACATTATTAGTGAAATTTACACAAAAGTAATTAAAATCATCAACAAAGTAACAAAGTCACACCAAAGTAACCATGTAAACTACCATACTTATCCAAAATATCATCCAAAAACATAATATAAATGATTATCCAAAATGTAAATATGTTGTCCAAAATCAAAAATAAAGAAACTAATGAGAAATTACTGCAATGGATGAAAGGAAGAAGAGGAGGGAGGAATGCCAAACAGCTAGGCATCCAGAATCTATTGCTACTGATGAAAAATATGTAGCAAACTGGGCCTAAAACTACTGCTGCTGCTTGAAAAGAGTCGGAACATCCCCAATCAACTGCTGCATGAGACCATTTGAAATTGGTAGATCCTTTAGAGCTGGAGGCTGATCAACATCCATCTTATGCTCCTCAAAATCAGACTCTACCTGAGGTTATGCAATTGATCCTCGACATGGGACTGGAGGTCTAGCTCCAAGCCAAAAATGAAAGAGTTGATCAGGAGGGTAAATGTTTTTAAGCACATGATCATCTTCTAAAGCTATAAGGGTGTCCCGGTTCTTAGACGAGGGGTCTTTAACCTGAAATTCTAGTTATGCAACCCAAGGGGGTGAATTGGGATTCTAAAAAAATTATATTCAATTCTAAAACAAAATATCATGCAAATCTAAAACGAATTTAAAGCAATAACAATTAAATCAACCACAATATAAAAAGATAAAGGAAGAGAGATTCAAACACGAAGATTTTTACGTGGTTCAGTAATCCCAGCCTACGTCCAAGCCTCCAAGCACACCGAGCTTGAGGATTTCACTATCCAGGCCTCCCAAGGCTTTAAACGCTTACAATTGACTTTCAAGTTGTCAATGGACCTTTACAACAAGAGATTATCCTCAATCTCTTAACCTAAGTGTATCCCAACACTTACAACCTCTCAAGGATAAAGATTACAAATGAATTTTCTCTCACACAATGTATTCGATTACAAATGAATGCTCAATGTGTGAATCAAAGAAACAAAAACAAGGTCAAATCTCAATAATAGTTTTAGGCTCAATAGCAAGCTCAATGATAACTCTTGGATCTATCTTTTTTTTTAATTGGATTGAGCTTATTTATAGTTGGAGCTGAAAAATAGCCGTTATTGACTTTCTGCACGAAAACGGTTCACCGTTAATCGTTATCGGTTATCCGTTTGACTGGTCTAAGTTACCATTGGGCTGAATTTCAAATAAATGATTTGCCATTTAGGCTTACCCTTTCACCGTTAAATTCTAGAGACCTGCAAGATAAACTTCATATATCCGTTTTTACTAAACGGCTTAAGGTTAGCAAACTGAAAATTATCGGTTCACCGTTTTTCCATTAACCGTTCACCGTTATTTTCCAGAATCATCATTTTAACAATCCTTTTTGGAACATGCTTGCTGGAAATTATCGGTTTGCCATTTTTCACAAACAGTTAGTTGTTTGCTACAGTGACTGCTATAGTGAAAATATTTTCTAAAATTATATTTTTACCCCAAAACTGTCTATAATTATACTATGGCCCAAATCGTCATAAAACTTTACAAATCAGTCCATTTCCGTAGTTTTAGAACTTTTTCAATTTGACCATGAACTTGAAAACTAACTGATTCTATAAAATCATTTTTCCTTTAAGTACAAAACCTTATATTATCAAAATAATGATTTGTTTAAAATGTATGAAAAATAATTTGAGCTTTTAAAACCTTAATCATTCTTAATCTTGTTTCTTATCATCAAAATCAATATTATGAATACATATATGCTAACATAACCCACTCTCTGCTCTTCTTATAAATGTCTATAACCATTATAGCTTCTTCATCAATTCTCTTGGTCTCCTCATAAGTCGACTCTCAAATGGGTGCATGGAAATGTCACTACATCTCAGTAATAATATTACCATAAGGAAGTAATCGGTTATTAACCCTAGGATTGCTCAACATATGCCTCAAAATAACGTATCCTAGGTTGATGAGATTAAGGATAAAACTATCATGAGCATATGGGATGCAATTGGTGAGGGAGTTAATTCCATTTGGTTCTTTACAAACTCTTTGAACTTATTGGATTTCCGTGGTGTTCAAACTCTTGACTTATCAATCTGACCATCCATAACTGATTGTGGCATCTTCACATACCAAGGTTCGTGCTTCTATTAAGCATTAGGTCGAGGTTCCATTCAATTCCTAGTTTAGATTCAATCTTGGGGACTAACTTGATTAGGGTCACATCAATTCTTGACGGGGTTCGTATCATTTGGTATCAGAACCTAGGCACCAAAGTCAGGTCCATCTATCTTTGTTGTTTTTCATTCTTGTTTGAATTTTTCATCCTTGTTCTCGTATCTACAAAAAAAAAAAGACTTGCATAGTGCCGCATGAACATTGCCGAGTGAACAGTATTTACGTGAACAATGCCGCATGAACAGTATTTTAGGGCTTCTTTTTTTTTAAAATCAAATTTGCATCCTTATGGTTTAATTCTCCTTAAATCTACAAGTTTTACTTATTTTTTTCTATTAAAAAAAGATAGAGAGAATCTCCTTTTAAAATCTTTCATTTTTTCATTATTTGTCTTGGAAGTCTAAAATGAGTTTTACCCCATAGGTGAAAATTTTGCCCAAAATCAAAATTCGACTTTACGCACACATTGCCTTCTTACTCTTGAAATTTAAGTCTCCTTAGTGTAATCTTTCTGAATTGCTATTGAAATCTTGATATTGGTTTGATTAGTTTGATAAGAACTGAGTGAGAATTACTACGAATGGAAAAAGGCAAGAGAGTGTGAGTGTGTTAAAGGATAAAAACCAATTAATTTGAGTGAAACACGAGTAGAATTGAGTGAGTTATTTTCTTGAATGAAATACGTAAGGGAGTGAGTTGAGGTCATTTCCACATTATTTCTAACTTTCTTTTGCAAATGTTAGCTATGTCTCATAACCTAGAACGAAACACAAATAAAGAGGATCAATTCGCAACTACTCAGAATTTATAAATTCAAACATTGATAAGAGAGATGAGAAGGATGATGAGCGCTGAATTAGAGGTCATACACGAGTGTTTGGATCAAGTGGAGAACACATGTGCAGGGCAGCCACAACTTGTTCCCCATGCACGTAGAAGAGAAAGAGCTCCAGCTAAAGGAGAGATTGATGACTATTATAGGGATGAGTATGATGAAAGGGAGGACTCAGTGGGTAGATATAGGAGAGATGGGCGAGCTAGGAATAGAGATGACGGATTGAGTGTCACAAAGTTAAAGATCCCATCTTTTCAAGGAAAATCTGACCTAGAAGCACACCTTGAATGGGAGAAGAAAATTAAGTTCATATTTAACTGCCACAATTATTCATATTTAAAAAGGTAAAATTGGTTGTGATTGACTTTTCTGACTGTGCTATTATTTGGTGTGATTAGCTTGTTATAAGTAAGAGACGAAATAGGGAACGTCCAATTGAGACTTAGGATGAAATGAAATCATTGTTAAGAAGGCGTTTTGTACCTAACCACTATTATCTAGACTTGTACAAAAAATTACAACGTCTTACACAGGGTAGCCGAAGCGTGGAGGATTATTATAAAGAAATGGAGATTGCCATGATTAGAGCAAATGTGGATGAGGATAGAGACTGTCTCTTATACACATCTCAAAAAATTACAACGTCTTACACAGGGTAGCCGAAGCGTGGAGGATTATTATAAAGAAATGGAGATTGCCATGATTAGAGCAAATGTGGATGAGGATAGAGAAGCTACCATGACACGATTCTTAAATGGTCTTAATCGGGAGATTGCAAATAAGGTTGAGTTGCAATATTATGCGGAGATTAAGAAGATGGTATACAAAGCCATCAAGATTAAGCAGCAACTTAAGAGGAGGGGTAACACTTGTGTAGCCTAAGCTCGAGCTCCACTCCTTGAAAGTCGAGCTATATGAAATGAGATGAGAGACTACAAGCATCTACTGCACCTAAGCTAATATCCAAGCACTTCAAGCACAATTCACAATGTAATACCGTGACTCCTACTATTAGGAATCGTGACATTAAGTATTTTAAATGTCAAGGCAGGGGGCATATTGCAAGTGAATGTGTGAATAAAAGAGTTATAGTATTGCGGGACAATGGTGAGATTGTTGTTGTGCAAATTTTATTGAACTAGCAAGTGCACAAATCTGTTGTATAATAGATCAATGGTGATGAGTGTCGATCACATGAGGAGGTAGATTTTAATTATATGTAGAATTAATTTTCTATGAGAATGGTTGGATTTGCGGTGAAAGTGACTTAGATTATCCTAAAATTAGAATTGAAATTGCGAGAATAAATTGAAGATAAATCTATTGAAATGACGTACTTGGGTATCTCGATCCGTATCAACATGCACTATGTGCTAAATATTCCTTATTAATGTCAATTAAATCATGAGGGGGGTTTCTACACCTCATGAACCATGCTCTAATCAACATGGTGCTAAGGGCTTATCGTGCCAAATAATAATAACCTTGTACTAGAGAGCCGGTGAAACCAATGCGGTATCTAGACAAGATTATTATTATTTGTCGACTAGAAGTCAAAACATCCACAAAAACTAGAGGGGAAGAGAAAATAAATTTACCAAATAAAACCCATGACACATATTGAGACTTCACCTTCAACCCAAGCTTGAAAGAAAATTAGCTACTCATAATTTAACTAGGGGCAAAATGAGAATTTATTAAAATATGTAGAAAATACAAGATGGAGAAGGAATTATAGAAAATAGAGTCCAAAAATGGATTTAGAGATATCAAATTAGGGGGGGAGAGCCCCCTTTTTATAGATACATTGAGTAAATCATGGCCATCGGATCAAAAATATTTCGGACGCTCAGGATTGCACCACGTCATCAGTCAACAGTACGTGGTTTAAACAGTAACACGGTTTGACCTGGCTTGAACAGTGACGCGGTTTGGTTGAAAATAATCATGTGTAATGCATGTACCGTACGCGAGATTTGTGGTCCACGGATATGCTGTCATGTCATCGATCAACAGTACATAAGAATTTTAGTCCAACAGGATCGTGACACCTCATCAGTCAATGCCACATCATCAGTCAATGTCACATCATCATTCCGTCTATGTGAATAGTGGCATGAACAGTAACATAAATAATACCGTACATGTGAACAGTGACATTTTTTCTTTTATGCTCCTCCTAAGGTTTTCGATTGTCCTGAGTTCAAAAGTGATGTCCGTTTTGCTGTATGATTTCTCGTTCATTTTGAAATGACTATGATGCCCCTAAAATACATAAAATACTTAATTAAAATAAAACACACGTAATTAAATCACAAGAAGTTTAAATACATAAAAGTAAAGGTGTTAGTAACACTTGAAATGTAAAATGATGATTTTCTCGTTTATAAATATACATTTTATAAGACTCAACAATTGTCACTGAAGATGCAACATAAGAAAATGAAATGCCACCATTAGAGAACGTCGAAGATGAAGAGTATATAGCCCCTAGGGAATTGACTTTAGTAGCAATGAGAGTTTTGAGTATGCAAGTAAAGGAAGACAAAGCAGAACAACAGGAAAACATTTTCCATACTAGGTGCTATGTCCAAGATAAAGTATGTAGTATGATTATTAATAGAGTAAGTTGTACTAATGTTGCTAGTACTATTATGGTAGAGAAGTTAGGGCTTCCGACACTTAAATGAAAGTGTTAAATGAAAGTGGTGAGGTGAAAGTGAACAAACAGGTGCCAGTGACTTTTCGAATTGGCAAGTAAATAGATAAGGTGCTTTGTGATGTAGTGCCAATGCAGACCGAACACTTGTTACTTGGGCGACCTTGGCAATTCAACAAACGTGTGAAGCATGATGGCTTCACCAACAAATATTCATTTGTATTTAATCAACGCAACATCACTCTTGTTCCATTAACACCAAAATAGGTTTATGGAGACCAAACGAGCCTACAGAGAAAGAGTGAGCAAAAGATAAAGAGAGAAAAGGAGAGTGAAATTCAAAAAGAGACTGGAGAAAATGTGAGAGAAAAACCAAAGAAAAATACAGCCATTGAGTGAAAATTAGATAGAAAACAAAAGAATTTTTATGCGAGAGTGAGTGAGATAAAACAAAAAAACATTATTTTCACATCAGCTGATGATTGTACTTTTTTACAAAGAGGTATTTTTGAATACTAAAGAATTTGACCATACTTTACCTACTTCTATCACTTCTCTTTTGCAGGAGTATGAGGATGTCTTTCCTGAAGAAGCATCACATGGTTTACCTCCAATCTGAGGGATTAAGCATCAGATTGATTTTGTGTCTGATGCAGTCATTCCAAACTGATCAGCCTATAGAAGCAACCCAGAGGAGATCAAGGAACTTCAAAGGCAGGTTAATGAATTGATGGAAAAATGATACGTGAGAGAAAGCATGAGTCCATGTGTAGTTCCCATTTTATTAGTTCCTAAGAAGGATGAGACGTGGATGATGTGTGTTGATTGTCAAGCCATCAACAATATAACGACAATATCGACATCACATTCCTAAACTAGATGATATGCTTGATGAATTACATAGGTCTTTTGCATTTTCCAAAATTGATTTGAAAAGTGTATATCATCATATTAGAATAAAAGAAGGAGGTGAATGGAAAACTACATTTAAAACAAAATAAAGTTTGTATGAATAGTTAGTCATGTCTTTTGGTCTAACTAATGCCCCGAGCACTTTTATGAGACATATGAATCATGTCTTGTTAGCTTTTATTGACAAGTTTGTTATTGTTTATTTTGATGATATCCTTATTTATAGCAAAAAGATAAACGATCATGTAATACATTTGAAATCTGTTTTAGATGTGCTTAGAAAAGAAAAGTTGTTTGCTAATCTGAAGAAGTGTACTTTTTGCACTGATAAACTTGTGTTTCTAGGATTTTTTGTGAGTGCACAAGATATACAAGTTGATAAGGAAAAGGCACATGCAATCCAAGAGTGGCCGAGTCCCACAAGTGTAAGTAATGTTAGAAGTTTCATGGGCTCGCTAGTTTCTACCGATGATTTATGAAAGACTTTAGCACATTAGTCGCACCGCTTACTGAAGTAATAAAAAAAGATGTTGGATTCAAGTGGGGAGAAGTACAAGAGAAGGCATTTCACATGATCAAGCAAAAGCTGACCAATGCTCCTTTATTGTTTTTGCTTAAATTTAATAAAACATTTGAAATTGAATGTGATGCCTCATGTATTGGTATTGGCACAGTCCTAATGTAGGAGGGACGACCAATTGCTTACTTTAGTAAAAAAACTGAATAGGACAACCTTAAACTACTCTACGTACGATAAGGAGTTGTATGCATTAGTTCGAGCATTAGAAACGTGGCAGCACTACCTATGGACTAAGGAGTTCGTGATTCACACCGATCATGAGTCCTTGAAACACCTTAAAAGCCAACACAAGCTGAACATGAGACATGCTCGATGGCTAGAATTCATAGAGACATTTCATATGACATTCGTTACAAGCAAGGTAAGGAAAATGTTGTTGCAAATGCGCTTCCCCGCAGGTATGTCTTAATCTCAACGCTTAATGCTAAACTACTTGGTTTTTAACATATTAAGGAATTGTATGCTAATGACCATGATTTTAGTGTTGAATACTAAGCTTATGAAAAGACCGCAGTCAGTAAATACTTTAGGTATAATGACTATTTATTTCGGGAGAATAAACTATGTGTGCTTAATTGTTCTTTGAGAGATTTGTTAGTGAGACAATCCCATGAAGGAGATTTAATTGGGTATTTTGGAGTTGTAAAGACTCTAGCAGTTTTACAGGAACACTTCTATTGGCCATATATGAAACGAGATGTTGAAAGACTTTGTGGTAAATGTGTCACTTGTAGGCAAGCCAAATCGAAAATGGAGCCTTATGGCTTATACATCCCTTTGCCAATACCTAGTGCACCTTGGATTGATATTTCAATAGATTTTGTGCTAGGTTTACCTAGGTCTAAACAAGGGAAAGACTCAATTTTTGTGGTTGTAGATAGATTTTCAAAGATGGTACATTTTATTCCATGCCACAAACGAATGATGCTTCTAATGTCGCTGACCTATTCTTTATGGAGATTGTAAGGTTGCACGGTACGCCCAGGACAATTGTTTCTGATAGGGATGTTAAGTTTTCAAGTTACTTTTGGAAAACATTATGTGTTAAGTTAGAGACTAAGTTGTTGTTTTCAACTACTTGTCACCCTCAAACTGATGGTCAAATAGAAGTTGTGAATATAACTTTATCTATTATGTTGCGAGCTATCATTAAAAAGAACATCAAAACATAGGAAGATTGTTTACCACATATTGAGTTTGCTTATAATTGTTCTATTCATTCTGCTACTAAGTATTCACCATTTGAAATTGTTTATGGTTTTAATCCTTTAACCCTATTGGATTTAACTCCATTACCTGTTTCTGAGCGTGTTAACTTAGATGGCAAGAAAATGGCTAAAATTGTTAAACATATACGCGAGAGGGCAAAGTTCAACATTGAGTGGAGAATTGAGCAATATGTTAAACAAGCTAAAAAATGGCGACATAATCTAGTCTTTAAACCTGGCAATTAGGTGTGGTTACACATGTGTAAGGAACAATTTTTGAAACGAAGGAAAACTAAGTTATTACCTCGAAGGGATGGCCCATTCCAAGTTTTGGAACGGATTAATAACAATGCCTACAAATTGAATTTGCCTAGGTAGTACAATGTAAGTGCTACTTTTAATATTTCTGATTTGAGTCCTTTTGATGTAGGTGATAATTTGAGGAAAAATCCTCTTCAAGAGGAGTAAATGATGAGATTAAGGAAAAAACTATCACACACACATGGGATGCAATTAGTGAGGGAGTTAATTCTTTTTTGTTCTTTACAAACTCTTTGAACTTATTGAATTTTCGTGGCGTTCAAACTCTTGACTAAGCTAATTGCGGTGTCTTCACATACCAAGGTTCATGCTTTCATTAAGCATTGGGTCGAAGTTCCATTCAATTTCTGGTTTAGATTCGATCTTGGGGACTAAATTGCGTCAGTTCTTAACGGGGTTCATATCATAGGTTAATAGATAGCTCCTCAAGAAGACTATCCAACAACCCAATATCCATCCTAGTCACCTCATCAGAATGCCCTTTTTTAAGAGTGACAATATGCTTTAATATAGAGCGAAAGATCCTAATCTATAAAGAAAGTAACTGAGAAAAAAATAAGAGAGAGCAAATATCATTTGAAAGGTCTCGACGGCTACATATATTTCTAACAATAAGAGAATGAGCAAAATTAGAGAGCAAGAGAGCATTCCTAAATGCATAGATCTTGTGATAGAGGATTTGGTTTAAGTCCACAACATCAAATTCTATGAGAACCCCCTACATTGGTGATTATCTTATCTAGCCTATTTGCGGAAATTTACATATTCGAGTAAAATACACGAACTAGATTATGATAAACCCGTTCGTCAATACTCAACACTTTATCCCAAGCTTCTAACACCGCCTTAACACTCTTACTACATACAACCAACTCCTCAATATCATCCAAATCCACAAAGTAAGAGTCGATTACTTTATAAGTGTCTAGCCAGAGAAGCTATGGGAAAATGGATTTTCTCAAACTCAGGAGTCTCCCTAAGAGGTATTAGGTTCCTCCTGCGGGCATATTGCCTCTTACTTCCAGCTCTTGATGTTTTAGCCATGAGTATAAAAGCTAAAATGGGAATTTTTTAATAAGGATATAATGGAGAAATTTGAACCGATTAAAATAAAGACGAAGGGTAAAAGAAGTGCTTTGGGTGGCCAATTTAGCCAAAAATTGAAGAAAATCGTTTGACTGACACTAGGGTTTCAAATTGATATTTGTCAATTTGGGTCTTGAAATGATGTTTTGATCGAGTAGAATTGTTCTAAAAGAGATAAGGAATGATTCTATGGCGTCAATTTGGGAAGAAAATGCAAGAAATTTTAGAGAGAGAAAACGATGAAGGGGCAAGAATAAAATGAAGAAGAAACCCTTTATTTTTTACTATCCCACGAAAACGGTGAGCCGTTTTCGTAAATCGGTGAACCATTAAATTCCAATAACTAATTTACTCGAAATCGGTTAACCGTTTACCATAATTGGTTAACTGTTAACTCAAACAACCTTTCTATTTTTAATTAGTAAACCATTATCCACAAATGGTTAACTGTTATCAAGTAGTCTTCACTTCCTAAGTTTTCTTTTAAACGGTAAATCATTTATTTACAAACGACCATCCGTTTATTTTATCTATGATTTTGTACATTTGTTTTAAAGGCCAACAATTAATCCATTCCAAGATCATTTTATTAATCTGAAATGTCTTCAAGGCCGTTTTAATGTATGGATGCACATAATGTAAACAAAGCAACCAATCCAAACCAATAACCACACCATAAAAGGCAAGATAGTCTTGATATCATTTAAAGTTGTGCTAATGTGCAACTTTCATCATTCAAAGCTCATGTCTAATCTTAATGAATTGTTCTTCGCTAAGGGGTTTTGTGAAGATATCTGCAAGTTGTTTTGTTGTTAATACAAGCTCTAATGTAATATCTCCTTTTTGAATATGACCTCTCAAAAAATGATGTCTTATCTCAATGTGCTTGGTTCTAGAGTGTTGAATGGGCTTCTTTCACAGGTTTTTTGGAAGTAGTATTGTATATGATCAGGATTAATACCATAGGCTCTAAAAGCTTGTTTCATCCAAAGGGCTTGTGCACAACAACTTCTTGAGGCGATATATTCAGCCTTGGTGGTTGAGAGTGCAACTAAATTTTACTTTTTTACTAAACCATGAGATAAGTGAGTGACCTAAAAAGTGACATGTTACATGATACTTTTCCTATCAACCTCATAACCAGCAAAGTTAGCATCCGAATAACAAGTTAGATCTATGTGAGTTAATCTAAGATACCAAAGGCCAAGATCTATGGTTACATTCAATTAACATATATTATCTTGATTAAAACTATTCTAGACTTGCACATCCTTTCCATCAGCCAGTTTACCCCTCCCTCACTCACCATCGACTATAAACCAACCGTACTTGTAACTATTTTTTAGTATAGAATATGTGTTCACCAAATTATCGTGAACTCTCCCAGTGGCAAAGTAAGTAGTGGCTAGACCAGTAGTTTTTTTTTTCAATCGATAAAGTCCCTTCAACTCTCTATAAGACATGTCATGCCTAAACACCTCCAACCACATTATCTTAAGACCCATAAGTAACCTCCAACCCAGTAAGGATAACTACTGAGGGGTAATTTTTATATCACTAAACATCTTCTTGAAAAAAGGTATTTTTTTTATATAAAAAGGGCTCCCTTTAATGCATTCAACAAGCGAACAAATACAAATGGTGGGCTAGAATGTTATCCACCCAAAGTACAACTTCAGATTGCTCCAAGGCTATTCTAGCTGGCTCTTAGAGTATATTGAATTGATATTTGTTGTTGCCGCTTAATACAATCTTGCAAATCATATATGACCCAATAAAGTTCATTTCTTGTGCTTTTCTTGTTCAAAACCAGATCTACAACCTCATGTGAATCAGTTTCTATTATTAAAGGCCAACTTCCCACCTTTTCTGCAATTTCAACACCGAATCTTGCAGCTTCCACTTCAGCATAGGCTACCTCCTGCTAGAAACAAGAAGGTTTCATAGCTACTGCTATTACTTTGCCTCTAGCATCTCGAATCACAGCCCCCAAACCAACTCTTCTCTGCTCAACCACAACTGATGCATCCACATTAACTTTGAAACAACCTGGTGGTAGGGATAGCCAATTGGAAGTTGCATTAGATTTTTTTTCTCTAGAGATGTTTGCAGTTGAGGCAACTGAATCTTTTTATAAGAATGAACCACTGCATCTGCTTTAGCAGCTGATAATTGAGAATCTTCTTTCTTATTTTCAAAGATAAAAAGATTTCTTTCATGCCAAATAGCCTAACAGGTAGCAACTATCAGCTCCATATCTGACTTACTCCTTTTACCTGCCATCTCTTGTAGAAAACCAAACATATCCCCCCCCCTCCAAGAGCCTGGCTTGATCTTCAAAAGGGGTCAACCTCCAAACTTTTTGAGACACCTTGCAGCTAACAAGTGCGTGGTAAGTGGACTCCTCTGTCCTTCTACACCTCTGACACCATGGGCTTGAGAGGATTTTCTTCTTCCAAAGGTTTTGAGCCGTAGGTAACAAATTCCTTGCAGCTCTCCACATGAAAATCTTTACCTTTGCTGGA
This sequence comes from Citrus medica, assembly GCA_002013955.2. NCBI lineage: Eukaryota > Viridiplantae > Streptophyta > Magnoliopsida > Sapindales > Rutaceae > Citrus > Citrus medica. The sequence goes on along the minus strand of MKYO02021457.1, from coordinate 324,851 downwards.
AGTTCTAAAGACCAGATTGCTTTCCATGGAGATTGTTGATTGTGTGAGCTGCTGGCTTGGTCTGGAAATTTAAGCTTTAAAGCCACTTGGCAGCCGCTTTTAACTGAATAAAATCCTTTCTTGTCAAAATGCCATAGAGCCTGATCTGAACTTGGCTCTCTTGGGAGGGGAATCTTCATTATTTGATATGCATCCTCCTTTAAGAAGCATTGCAGAATCACCTCTTCCTTCCATGAATGATTGTCATCTATCAGCTCAAACACTGTGGATTCCAGACATAGCTTTGGTGGTGAGAAAGGCTTGAAAGTGGTAGGTATTGGCAGCCAACAATCTTGATAAATCTGAACTCTCTGCCCATCTCCAATCCTCTATCTTAGGCCCTTTTGAATTACATGTTTTCCCCACAAAATGCTCCTCCAAATATAAGAAGGTTTTGATCCTATTTTGGCATGCAAAAAATCTGAATTCTTGAAATATCTAGCCTGCAGAACTTTCGCAACTAACGAATCAGGATATTGGATCACTCTCTAGTCTTGTTTAGCAATCATGGCTTGATTAAAGCTGGATAGGTCTCGGAAACCTAACCCCCCTCTACATTTGGCCTGGCACATTCTTTCCCATTTAGTCCAGTGAATTGACCTCTGATCTGACTTTGAGTTCCACCAAAATCCAGCTATAGCTTTCTGTATATCCTCACACAATCCCAACGGAAGTTTGAAAACGCTCATAGCATAGGCAGGCATTGCCTGAGCTATTGCTTTGATAAGGACCTCTTTCCCTCCACTTGAAAAAAACTTTGGCTACCAAGTAGAAAGTTTGCTTATGATTCTGAGCTTTATGTCTTGGAAAAGGCATCTCTTATTTTTACCCACCATTGAAGGCAGCCCCAAGTATTTTTCATGTCTTGAGACTACTTGGAGTTGGAACAAATTCTTTAGTGCAGAAATATGCTCTTGCTTTGTTTTCCCACTAAAGAACATAGAAGACTTCTCAAAATTGAAAATTTGACCTAAAGCTGCAGCATAACAATCAAAAATTCCTTTTAAGTTGGAGCAATCTTCCATTATTGCCCTTGTGAAGATCAAGCTGTCATCAGCGAAGAGAAGGTGAGTAATGGACAACTCTTTGCTGAACCTCAGACCTTGAATCAACTGCATTTGTTCTGCTTGGATGAGCATGTTTGAAAAAACTTCTGCACACACGCTAATAGGTACTTTGAGTGGGAGAGATTACAAGATGCAAAACATGTTTTAATCTATTAGCAATTGTTTTTGCAATAACTCTATAAATTACATTGCACAAGCTAATAGGTCGATAATCCATAACCCTCTTAGGTTTAGCAATCTTTGGAATTAGAGCTATATAAGTATGGTTTAAAGGAGCTATGTTACCTCCTTCATTGAGGACGTAAAGGCACGTTGTTAACACTCCCTTGCTCACTGATTTCCAATGCTTTTGGAAAAAGATAGCCGCTAAAACATCTGGAATTGGAGCTTTTGTTGGATGCATCTGGTTCAAAGCTGTTACTATCTCCTCCGCCGAAAAAGGTTGGTTCAACTGATCATTGGTCTCTGCATTCACCTTGATTGGCATGTTTTTTAGGGCAGCTTCCAACTGATTCTGTGAGGGGTGTGTTGTCGTAAATAGCTTGTCAAAATAATTGCAAAACAGCCTCTCAACTTCCTCAGCTTCTTCTCTCCACTTCTGGTTCTCATCGTAAATTCCCCTTATAGTATTTTTCCTCCTCCTAGCCGAGGCTTTACAGTGGAAAAATTTTGTATTCTCGTCCCCTTCCTTGAGCCATACAGCCCTTGATCTTTGTCTCCAATAAATTTCCTCCTTAATCAGCATCTCATCAATTTGTCTCTCAATAAACTTTATGTCGTCCCCGCTAGAATAATGCCCATTTCTTTCTCTAATAATCTTTAATTCATGCATAAGACCTTCTAATTTCCTTTTTCTGCCTCCAAATTCCGTCTTGCTCCATCTTACCAAATCTGCCATTGAGTCATTTGCCTTCTTTTTAAACCAAGCAACAGGATCCCCAAGACTCCAATTATTGTCATCACCCCACTCTTGCTTCACTATCTCTTTACATCTTTCATACGGGCTTCACATATCCTCATAATGGAACCTTTTGAACGATCTTCTTCTGTGCTTAACTCCTCTTCCTTTTTCCTCCACTTCCAAAATAATCGGATTATGGTCATATGTCCAAGTTTCTAAGTGCAAAGCAACTTGCTCTTGAAAATGGTTCCCCACTTCTGACAACACAAAAATCTATCTACTCTTTCTTCCACCAATTGAGGCCCAAATCTCCTGTTTGACCAAGTAAATGGACGACCTATACAGCCCAAATCACTCAAACCACAATCCCTAACCGCTTCTTTGAAATTATTAACAGCTGACACACATCTGTTATTTCTCCCTATTTTCTCATTTAGAAGCAATATTTCGTTAAAATCGCCAAAACAAAGCCATGGCAATGAGGATAAACATGCTAACCTACGCAACAATGTCCAAGTGTTGTGTTTTTGCTCTGCCTCTGGGTGCCCATAAACACTTGTACATCTCCAAAAACTGCCATTTTCAAAATTCACTACAGCATCTATATGATGCTTACTAAAAGATTTAACCTCTACTACTACTTCTGAATTCCATAATAGAGCTAGGCCACCTCCAAGACCACTCCTATATACTGCAAAACAATTATCGAACATTAACTCCTTACCTCTTCTTTGCATTTGCTTAGGCTCCAGCTTAGTCTCACACAGAAACAGTACCTGAGGCCTTTGCATTTGGAGAACTTTTTTTTATTCTCGGAACGCTCGTTCGTTCCCCAACCCACGAACGTTCCAGCTCATGATCCTCATTGATGTCGGCAAGGCTGGTAACCAGCCTCCGCCGATGAATTTTGCGACACCATTGTTTCCAGTTCTGTCGATGATTTTTAGGACACCATTGTTTCCAGCTCCATCTCTCCATAACTTTACACTTCCCGCTTCAACTTTTCTTTCGAGCTCGGAGAAACTGTGAGAATTGACAAGGTTTGGCTACTAACTCTCCTTTTCTTTTCATTCGGGCTTGCTCTATGCAACTCATTTCCTGGCCTTTTTATTGCTCCTTTCCCGTCAGTGCAGTCTTCTCAAGTTTTCTAGCTTGTAATTTCCACTTTCTCCTTTTTGGTTTGTTTACAGTGACATTTGGCCCATTTATATCCCCTGAGTTGTATTCAATTTGTGCTATTTGCAGTCCTTTTTCTATTTGGAGGTCCATTTCTTGTGCCTCGGTAACTGTAGCCTCGTTTTCCTTCTTTTTTTCTCCTGTTGCATTGCACTAATTTTAGTATCCCGCTCAATTACTTTTTGGTTTCCCACGTCATATTTTTATTTCCCACGCGGTGCAGCATTTTCAGCCATCCCCTGTGTTTCCTGATCTCTGTTTTCTAACATCTCTGTAACACCTACTCCTTGGCTTTGTTGAAAACCCGACCCTTTTTCAATGTGGATCTGATCTGACCCTTCTCCCCCACCCGGCTTATTGCTTTTACCAAGAGCTAACAGAGATGAAACTTCCTGATCAACTTCCTTAACTGGACCTTCATTTCTTTTTTTCCCAGCCTCTGACGACCAATCCTCCTTTCCATTTTTCATTTTTTTCTTATCAATTAGCGTTGGAGCTTTTAACAGTGGCCCATACTCCATTTCCGTCCTTGATTGGTTTTTGTACTTTGCACAAATTCAGTATTGATGGCCAATGCAGCCGCACACCAAACAGAAGTCTGGTAGTCTCTCATACCTCACTAGCATTGGAACTGATGTTTCCCCTCCATCCTTCTGCTCTAATTCCAGCATTTGGATAAGTGGCTTTGTGACTAGATATTCGCAGTCTGATGTACTTGCCAAAACAATCCCCATTATGGTCTGTTCCAACTTCCTCAACTCGGCCGATTGCTTCTCCTAGCTCTTGAATGGTTTCTGTGTCCCTACACATAATTGGCACATTATGTATTTGGACCCAGAAAGATGCATGTGTAAAATCTTGTTTTGTAATTTCCCCAATGCCTACAGGCTCTTTTAGAATTATAAGACCATTCTCAAAGTGCCACGGGCCCCCTGATAGAATCTTCCTTTTGTCTACCTCAGCTCCAAACTTGAAAAGAAAAGTGTTCTCTCCCAATTCCTCGATCTTGACTTCCCTCATTGTTTTCCACACAGTCTGCAGTGTTGATTTAATCCTTTCAACTGGGACTTCTCGATTCAGCAGAACCTTACCCACTAAACAGCCCGCAACAATTTTCTCTTCTTTTCGCTTCATATTACTTTTGAAAGTGATTTTGCTTTTGCCTTTCCCACTCAATGATATTTCTTGACACCTTCTGATTATCTCCTCGGTATCCATCATCTCTTTTTTCCAAGCCCCACCAAACTCCTTTTTTTTTTAAAGATTGCAGGACTCAAAAACCACATAAGCAAATTTTTAACTCCCCTACTTCAGCTGTAGACTAAGATTATGACGAATGATAAAAGACTAAAAGAGAAAAGCTAAAAAAAATGAGAAACCCAACTGATGTGGGTTACTTGGAAGAGCCACTGATGACCCACTTTTCAGCTCTCATTTTGTTTTTAAGAGAAAAACAAAAGAGAGGACTCCCAGGCGAAACTTTAACCTTCTTGAAAAAAGGTTAAAGGGGTAGACACAGACCCAAATTGAAAATATCAATATGTAGGGTTGTATCATCAGATTTATAACATTAGGGACACTTATCTTTGTGGGTACCCTAAGCTAGACGCAAGAATGAATGTTGTACTTAGCTTTAATCGTCTCTAGGTCAGCAAAGATAGCCCTCCTACCCGCTAACAAGTGAGACTTATAAGATTTAGAAGGGGAAGCGGGGGAGACCTAAGGATATTGACAAGGCAAGGAGGTTTGGTTTTAGAGTTTTTAGCTCTGGTCTTCTTTTAGGTCTGTTGGACTGGTTGTTTACCTTTGGACTAAGATCTATGAGTGGCATTGGTTTGGGACAATTTAGGGTCGCTACGGTTAATGTGAAAACCAGAGGAGGATTTTGCAAAAATGGCTGCTGCTCTTAGAACTACCCGAAGAGGATTCATGATCATCACTAATTGACACGTGAGTGTTTGACTCAAAAAAGGGGCTATCCCACCAGAACCTTCTGTCACATCACACCTTTTTACCCCAATATTCATCTTTCTCATTTCGTTCTCTTAAAACAAAACACACAAATAGAAAATGGAACCTCTGCATCAAAATATACAAATCACACAGCCTAGACCATATCTACAAAAAAATATACACCAAACATCTCAAATCCAATATAAAAAGATGAATTGTAATGAATTCGACGCAAAGCCTAAAATGGTGAATCAATAGAGCCGTGCATATGCCAAGGAAAGGGAAAGGAATAGGAAATAATAAAACTGCAATCACCAGTATCATGGAAGAAAAATAAGAAAAAAACAAAAAAAAGAAAGAAAAAGAAGAAAAAAGAAAAGACGAGATCAGTTGCACCTAAAGGACGTGGGAAGGTCGAGATCACCACAGAACAAGCATCAAAGAGAAGTAACCAAAGATCACCTTTGTCATGCCTAGAAAGGAAATAATTGTGTAAAGTTTTTGTAGAAAATAATAGATGAAGAGAGAAAGGAAAAAAAGGAAGACATATCCAGAGAGATCGAAGAGTGCGTGTACTGGGTAACGCCGTCAAAATTTCTCGTCAAAAACCACTACAACGCCATTGAAATTTCTCATCAAACACCATTGCAACGTAGTGAAATTTCTTGACAAGCATTGTTGAAGAAGAAGGTAAGTAGAGTAAAAAGAAAAAAAGGAAAAAAAAAAGGGAGAAAATATAAATTTTTAGAGGATTTTGGTTGAAGAAGAATGTGAACAAAATAAGAAAAAAGAGGGAAATAAAGAGAAATAGGGAAAAATGAGCTAAGGGAGGAGGCGTTATGTGATGGATAAGTGGTGGGCTTGCCAACTTATGCCATAAGAGAGAGAGAGAGAGAGAGAGAGAGAGAGAGAGAGAGATAAATTAAAAAAAAATTCTAAGGATTTCAAAAATGGGTAAGGAAAGATAAAGAAAAAGAAAAGAAGAAAGGAGCACTGTAAGAGAAAGGAAGACGTCTAACAGAAAATGTGGCCATAATGGGAAAACGTGGAGCCAACAGTTGATAGGACCTGACCCTTTTCAAAATTCAAAGACATCGGAGTAGAGATGGCAGAAAAGTCCGCCCCGGACCGGATTTGGACAGGACCCGGCACATGCGGTTTGGGTAAAATCTGATCCGCATGTATGAAAAAAATAGATCTGGGCATTGATTTTCAATGCCCGGCTGTTTTCGGGTACGGGTCCGGTTACAGCACCAAGAATTCGGAACCCAGATCCGTGCTCGCTTTTTTATTAAGTAAAAAAAAAAGGAAACTATAAAAACGAAAATTGCATTTTTCCTTTACCCAATTTCCCCCAAACCCAACCGGCCAACCAACCCTAAATCGCGAATTCGTGACAAGTCTCAGATATCAGAATCGGCATCTCCTCCCTCCGTCTCTCCACCATTACAAGCAGCCACCACCTATCCTTCACCGATGGCGATGCAATATTGACAGTTGACTGCGCCTCTCCCTCCACGAACCGCAAAGCACCATCGTCACTCGTCAGTCCGTCAAAGAGCTCTTCACTGTTTGGTCAGCTTCTAAGCGGCAGCCACCACGCGACGGCGTCCGCCACCATAGCTGGTGTCACACTCTCACTCCATTGTTTTGTCACCATATCAGCTGCAACTACAAGCCTACAGCCCACAGCCACGACCCACGACCCACGAGGTAATTTTTTTTTGGCTGTTTTTTCAAAAAAAATGATGAAATTGCTTTCGATACATGCTTAATTATTTTCTTGGATGCTGGAAGTGTTTACGTTGTTAATGGCTGCACATAACATAATAAGAAAGAGCTAACGTTAAACACCCTCATTATGCTATTGTAGTAGTTTTTCTATTTCATATGGGTGTTTCGTTTGGAATACGTTTGATCTCATTTATCTGCAATCGTTTTGAAATAGCTCACAGTTCACAATTTACAGCTGATCAATTGAACAATTTCTGGCATTAATTCCTGTTTAAGTTGCAGCTAGCTAGACTTGAACTAAAGAGGCTAGAATAATGATTAGGAATAGCAAGCCTTTCGATTCTGAGATAATTTCAACGATATGTGAAAGAAGGTCTGAAATTTTGAGTTAATGAAGCTGTAGGATAAATTAGCATTCTGTTTTCCTTTTCCTTTTATATTTTCTTTTACTGAGCAATGAAATGAATCTTGAATAATGAACATTTAGATTAATTAATTATGAAGAATCTACATGCTGCGAGGATATGAACAAACGTTTGCATGTATTTCGTTTTTAGATTGAGATCTACGAATTAACCTGCCACTTGAAGATCGAGACCAATGTCTCATGCAAGGATTATGTTATAAAGATAATATTTACACAAATTGATAACAAAATAAAATAAAAAATAAATAAGCAAATAATATAAGTATACAAAAGAAAATTAAATAACAAAAATGGTGGTTGATCCCACCAACAAAGTAAAAAATAAATAAATAAATAAATACAAAATAAATAAAAATGGTGGTTGAACCCACCAATTAAAAAAATAAAAAATTCAAAATTAAATAAATACTGAAAATTAAATAACTGAAAATAAAAGTTAAGAGTTAGTAGTTAGTTTGGTGGTTAAACCCACCAATAAAGCAAAAACAAATAAATAAATATGAAATAAAATAAATGCAGAAAATTAAATAACTGAAATTAAATAAAAGTTAGGAGTTACCAGTTAGTAAGTTAAGAGTTAGTAATTAGAGTTAGTAGTTAAAGTTAGTTTGGTCCAAAATATGTCCAAATATGTCCAAAATAGGTCCAAAATATGTCCAAAGTATGTCCAAATATGTCCAAGTCTTGATTATGTTGAGGAATTTCGTCTAGGGATTCGTTTGCAAATTATTTTTAATTTTATGGTCAAACTGTAATTTTTAGAAGTTTAGAATTAGCAATTTAGGATGAAAGTGAAACAGTTGAAAGATGTCGGGGTCCGAACGTAATTACCAGAAGATTGGGCTAGAAACGAAAATTATTGGGGTGAAACGAGAATTATGAAAGATATGGGGACAAAAGAGAATTTAAGAAAAGAAAAAGGGGGCAAACGAAATTTTACATATAAGAGAAAAATAAAAAACGGAAAAACAAACCAAATAAAAAACTTTTCCCCGGCAACGGCGCCAAAAACTTGACACAACTTAAAACTAATTTTAACTCCCAAGTATAAGAGTGTCTTGTTGTATTATAACTCGGTGAGTCCGAGGTCGATCCACAGAGAAAAGATTTAATTAGTTTATTTTATTTTATCTAAAAATTGAAATTAAAACTTGAATATAAATAACTTAATTTAAATGAAACTATGGAATTGAACTAGTTAGGGTTATGGATCCACTCTTAGAAATAAATAAAACTTAATAAATTCTTTTTGCCAATTTGTTTTAGATTTATTACTCAAAAGATTAATTATACAAATTATTATTATTTTCCCTTTAATTTTATGATGGATTAAGTATTTATTGTGCCAAAATTTAATTTGTCTACAATAAGTCAAAATACCATTTCACCATGCCTTATATTAAGATCTTAAGAATTTATTGTGCCAAATTCATTTGTTTGTCTACAATAAATCAAATTTTCAAAATATAAAACATGTATAAAATTAAATAGAAAATAATTTAATTTATAAAATTAAACATAGAATTTGATTAAATCATATTTATTTCTTAAGAGTTTCACCTTCCCCTAACTAATATTATTTAGTTAAGCATAATTAAAATAAAAAGAAGTAGTAAAATTGAATTACTTATAATTAAAAGAAATAAAAACAACTAAAATTGGAAATAAAACTAATTTTATTAATGAAAATAATTATACAAAATATTAAAAACACACCTGGAAATCAAGATTACAAGGAGATGGAGAGAATTTGAGAAGAAGAGAGTTGTAGAGAGATGATTAAAACATAAAAATGAGGCCCTATTTATAGAAAAATAAATTCATAATCCAGTGCTTTGCGGTCCATCATAGGCTTCATGCATGTGCTCCTCACAACCCTTAGATCAAGATCCAATGGCTGGTCAAACTTCAAAAGTCAACATCACACATGGCATCATTTGACTCGTCCGATTTACCCAAAGAACGGTTGAGATTTGGCGGGTTAATGGGTGGATCGGGTCGACCCGAATACAAAGATTCGGATCCTCCAACTTGCTTCACCAACCATTGCCACGTGGCACAATCATGGCCATTGAATCATGAACGGTTGAGATTTGGTCAAGATTGCCAGTTATCCCATGCACTCATATCTATTGTAAGCTCATTTCATCATCCAATCAGTGCTCGGTCAACAGGAAAAGTCAACTTTTTTTACACAAGCCCAATTTTAAGCCGATCTTGACTGATCTTAAGGTTTTCAGACCTCTGGAATCCAAATTTGACCTCCGTTTATCTGTTTGGAGCCTCGAAGTACGTGAAATTAATAATTTTCCTAATAAACACATAACAATACACAAAATTAAATATATTTAAAACATAATTAATAATTAATAATATATTACATAAACACAAATATAAATTATAACATAAGCATAAAAGAACATATTATCGCTTGATAATTAAACAATTTTTAATACTAATCATTGATGCCAAAAGACTGATTATCTTTTCAAAAGCTTGCTGACAATATTTAGTCCATTCGAATGATGTTTATTTTATCAAAAGGTTATGAAGTGGCTTAGATATGGCACTAAAGTATTTATAAACCGCCTATAAAACCCTACATGTCCTAAAAACGAACGTTCCCTAACTATCTTTATCGGGGGTAATTTTGAGATGACTTCAACTTTGGCTTTGTCAACTTCGATTCCTCATAAAGAAACGACATGGCCTAAGACAATTCCAAAAATGGTCATAAAATGGCATTTTTTTAATTTAAAACAAGTATTTTTTCTTTACGCCTTTCCAAAACCGTTTCCAAATTATTAAGACATGTGCGAAAGAAATTTCTAAATACAGTTAAATTATTTATAAAAACCTCTAAACAATTTTCAATTATGGCACTAAAAATGCTTAGTATATCTTTGAAATATAGTAGAAGCATTACAAAGTCCAAAATGCATTATCTTAAATGCAAATATTTTAAATTGGCATGTTAATGTGGTCTTTTCCTAGTCTTCTAAGGTTATACGAATTTGACAATAGCCCAAGTAGCCATCAGTTATGACACTAAAAATTCTTGTTACTCTCTTAAGAATTTAGTCTAAAAATGGAAAGAGAAAATAGTCTTTTCTAGTGGCATTATTTAATTTTCTATAATCAATGCACATGCGCCAATTAGATGGGATTCATATTAGGATTGGTTCATTTTTTTCATTTTTCACAATACTTATTCTAGATTTATTTGGTACTACTAATGTTGGACTTACCCATTTATTATCAGAGATGGGATAAATAATTCCTACCGATTTGCGGTTGACGGGCTGTTATGGCATTTTCCTCTAACTGCATTCTGTGTGTGCAGATTAAATGATTAATGCCTTTTATGTCTTTCAAGGTCCAATCAAATACAGTTTTATGCTAGTTTAACATATCCAGTAACTTAACTTCTTGGTCACTTGTGAGTTTGGAAGAAATTACTGCCAAACAGGTTTGCTGCTTTCCCAGATAGGCATGCTTTAATTCTTCTGATAAGGGATTTAATTCAAGCTTTAGTGTTTCCTCTTCCTTTGGCTCATTAAGTTGTATCATATCTTTAACAGTTAATTGGTCATTGTCACCTTTAGGTATCTATATAGAATCAAGTATAGAGCATATGTTGGTAGTATTACTTCTAATTCCTTACTTGATTTAAAAGAACTAGTAAAAAAAATTTTCACAAAGTTTACATATGTTGAACACATTTAGTTCCAACATCATGTTGGCGAAAGATAAATTTATTACTCCATTCCTGCAATTAATCAAAACATTAGCAGTAGCTAAAAATAGTTGACCCAATATAATAAGAATTTACTTATATTCATTAACAATTGGGACTAATACATCTTCAATTATCCATTTTGATACTTTAATCAACCTATAGGCAAGTAAAAGCGTTGTAAAGGTTGGTTTTAATTCATCAAGATTAAGTTGTTGGTACACTAAGTAAGGAAGCAAATTGACACTACCACCAAAATCAAGTAGAACATGTTCTTGAGTGTTAGAAAATGCATATTTATAAAGGAGAAAATCATCATTTTACATTTCATGTCTTACTAACAACCCTTACTTTTATGTATTTAAGCTTCTTGTAATTTAATTATGTGTGTTTTATTTTAATTAAGTATTTTATGTATTTTAGGGGTATCACGGTCATTTCACAATAAACGAGAGATCAGATGGCAAAACGGACA